>OX578144.1:144967895-145344060 GCA_951213105.1 Amaurobius ferox | reverse complement strand
GAAAAAATTCCAAAAAAATCAACTTTTTCGAAAAAAATTGCAGAAAAAATCGACTTTTCGAAAAAATTGCAGAAAAATCGGCTTTTTCGAAAAAATTCCAAAAAAATCGACTTTTTCGAAAAAATTCCAAAAAAATCGACTTTTTCGAAAAAATTCCAGAAAAATCGAATTTTTCGGAAAAAGTAAAAAAAAATTCAATTTTTCGGAAAAAGTAAAAAAAAATTCAATTTTTCGGATTTATTACAGAAAAATCGAATTTTTCGAAAAAATTTTAAAAAAATCGAATTTTTCGAAAAAAGTTAAAAATTTCAATTATTCGACTTTTTCGAAAAAATTTCAATAAAAGCCACTTTTTCGAAAAATGCCAGAAAAATCGACTTTTTCGAAAAAATTCTAAAAAAGTCGAATTTTTTGAAAAAATTCCAGAAAAATCGAAATTTCGAAAAACTCCAGAAAATTCGACTATTTCGAAAAAATTCCCGAAAAATCGAGATTTTCGAAAATATCCAAAAAAAGCCACTTTTTCGGAAAAATTACAGAAAAATCGAATTTTTCGAAAAAATTCCAAAAAAAATCGACTTTTTCGAAAAAATTCCAGGAAAATCGACATTTTCGGAAAAATTCCAAAAAAATCGAATTTTTCGAAAAATGTCCAGAAAAATCGACCTTTTCGAAAAATTCCAGAAAGATCGACTTTTTCGAAAAAATTCCAAAAAAATCGAATTTTTCGAAAAAAGTAAAAAAAATTCACTTTTTCGAAAAATTCCAGAAAAATCGACTTTTTCGGAAAAATTCCAAAAGAATCCACTTTTTCGAAAAATTCCAGAAAAATCGAATTTTTCGAAAAAATTCCAAAAAAATCCACTTTTTCGAAAAAATTGCAGAAAAATCGAATTTTTCGAAGAAATTCCAAAAAAATCGAATTTTTCGAAAAAAGTAAAAAAAAATCCACTTTTTCGGAAAAATTCCAGAAAAATCGAATTTTCGAAAAAAGTCCAAAAAAATCGACTTTTTCGAAAAAATTCCAAAAAAGCCACTCTTTCGAAAAATTCCAGAAAAATCGACATTTTCGGATAAATTCCAAAAAAATCGACTTTTTCGAAAAAATTCTAGAAAAATCGACTTTTTCGAAGAAATTCCAAAAAAATCGAATTTTTCGAAAAAAGTAAAAAAATCCAATTTCTCGGAAAATTACAGAAAAATCGAAATTTTCGAAAAAAGTAAAAAAAAATCGACTTTTTCGAAAAAATTCAAAAAAACCACTCTTTCGAAAAATTCCAGAAAAATCGACTTTTTCTGAAAAATTCCAAAAAAATCGAATTTTTCGAAAAAATTCCAGAAAAATCGACTTTTCGAAAAAATTCCAAAAAAATCGAATTTTTCGAAAAAAGTAAAAAAAAAGCACTTTTACGAAAAATTCCATAAAAATCGACTTTTTCTGAAAAATTACAGAAAATCGACTTTTTCGAAAAAATTCCAAAAAAAATCGACTTTTTCGAAAAAATTCCGAAAAAAGCCACTTCGAAAAATTCCTGAAAAATCGAATTTTTCGAAAAAAGTAAAAAAATTCAATTTTCGGAAAAATTACAGAAAAATCGACTTTTTCAAAAAAATTCCCAAAAAAGCCACTTTTTCGAAAAAATTCCAGAAAAATCGACTTTTTCGGAAAAATTCCAAAAAAAGCCACTTTTCCGGAAAATTCCAGAAAAATCGACTTTTTCGGAAAAATTCCAAAAAATCGAATTTTTCCCCTAAATTTAGATTTTCTTATTATTCACTCCATTTTTAACACTTTACAACAAAGTTGAAAAGTGTTTATGACTTTGTTCATTCTGTCTGTCTGTCCGTTAGCACGATAACTGCCGTAAAAATGACTTTATCAAAATGACATTTTAGTATGTTTTTCAGACGGTCTGTAGGAACTATGGGAATATAAATAAATAATATCACCCAATTAGTTTTTTATTGAGCCCGGGTTGAAAAAATGAAATACATTGAACCCTATGGGACCTAATTTTTCAAACATTTTTTAAGTAAGCTTAAAATTCACAAATTGCTTCGAAATTTTTAGGAAATATTCACAATATCTCATAGAATATGTAAAAAAAAATTCAGTAAAATATGTTAAGTAGTTTTTTAATTAAAAATTATTTAATATAGGGAAAAAAACAAATTCAATTAAATTTTGACTTTGGGATACCCTCCAGAAAGAAAAGAGATATATGTAATATAATAAATATCTTTTCAAGTGTTTAATAATTTTGCATAGAAGAGAGCCTTCACATTTTAAAATAAATTTGGTAGATAACAATTTTTCATTTTTTTTAAATTTTATATAACTCTTCATGATATACTTATTTGATGGCATTTTTAATGCACTTTCCTACGTCCTAGAGAGTTAAAATTTGGTACACAGCTTAAATTTGTTGAACAAAATGTTCGACAAAAATTTGATGGATCTTTAAATATAGATCATACATTTTTTTCGAAATGGCCTGCAAATAATCCCCGTTCACTTCTATAAATCATTGTTGTAATATTGTTAAAAATTTTGATGTGGACAGTACATGTCTTTCCCTGCAGACTCCTATTCGTTCTCTTTATTTCTTCAATAATAATTTGAGTTTATCTGCACAAAATAACAACCATAAGTATTTTAAATGACATTGAATTTACACATTAAACTTAAATTTGATTCTCATTTGTTAGCTGGACTTATTGTCAAAGGTGGCGTAGCGAAAACGCAAAAAAACTAGAATATCTCAAGAACGGCTAGTCCTAGAGTAATGGGGTTAGTCTTATTCTTTTTGTTGTCAAAAATCACGTATAAAATAGGAATTTAATTGATATAATTGAGCACATGTAGTCCTTTATTTTTATATATAACGATTTTTGCGGGCCATTTCGCAAAAATAGCCCGTTCCTTTTTCTCGAATCGTACTAGAATAACCTACAAATGATTTATATACAAAATTTTGCTAAATTTGGTATATAAATCACTTGTAGGTTATTGAAATATTATACACCAAATTTTGTTAAATTTGTTCCATTAGTTTTTAGCTAGAGAGGATAAAGGCAATTTCTGCGGCCATTTCGCAAAGAAGGTTGATTCTTTTATTACGAATCGTACTATAATCTAATGAACATCAGGATTTCCCACAACAAACATACCTACGAAATTGTATGAAGTTCGGTCCATTAGTTTTTCAATTAGAGTGGATGTAATATCCACACAGACACACAGAAACATGCACAGATACACCCTTACACACACAGAACTGGGTTCCGGTCTAAATTGGGTGGCACTTCCCGGCTGTCCAAACAGTTACCTTACGCCTTTCTGGTAGGTCGGACGGTCTGGGTCTCAACAACAACAACACACAGACGTCTTCCTAAAAATAGTTTTTTCGTGTTATAGAAATCCTAAAATGCGTAGATCCTTTGAAAATTCGAGTTCCGATCTTCGGCACGATTCCAGTACTTTGAGTACATACACATACACACATATATTATCCGTGCATCTGTGTATTATCTGTGTATCTAAATTCCGTGCCTATGCAATTACAATAGTTGTGATTTTAAATGATCACTAAACTTTTATTATTTCTTCAACGAAGCCTAATTCTAACATATGCAGAATATAAATAACTCAAGTGATTGTAAGATAAATTACATAAGAATTGCTGAATTTTTTTCACACAAAATTATTTAGCTCTGGAGTCTGGAATACAAGTTATATGAATAAAATGTTCATTGATTTTGCATAAAGAATCAGATGATTTATATTTCGATACAGTTTTAAATATTTAAGTATAATAAATTACTGTAATACTGAGATAATGTAAAAGATATCACCACTGAATGTATCACATTTTAGAAATTTTTAAATGAAATTACATTTCAGTTGGAAAGTATTTCATAATCAATGCTTATGCACGATTGATCTTTCTTTTTAGTTCATATTGAGTGTTGTATTCTTCTTAATCCGCTTTATTTTTGCTTAAATTCTGTGCATCTACATACTGAAACAACGCAATGACAATATATTTGAGTTTAAATGATCATCCAAATTTGATTCTTTCAACAAAGCCTATTTTTCACTTATGTAAAATGTAAACAGCAAAATATGTAGGATGAGTTGTATAAGAATTGCTGTATTCCTTTAACGCAAAAGTATTTAGCTCATGGGGTCTGCATAGCTGATATGAATGAAATATTCATTGATTTTACAAAGAGAAGGACGATTTTTTTCGATGAAGATTTAAGCATAGAGTTAAATTACTTGTAACTCCATGGTCTTAATTTTTAAATAAAATAAATTATTATAGTATTGTGTTGAATGAAATGAATGGGAAATTGTTTATGAATGAAAGGCTGCTTTTATAGAGAGAGCCAGGCGTGTTATTTTTTGTACGACGTCATTTGAATGAATGTCAGTTGTTTTCGATGAAGTTTTCAAATATAATAAATTATTGTAGTATTATGATGATTTTAAGAATATTACCAAGGAATGTATCGCATTTTAGAGATGTTTAAACCAAGCAATTCATATTTCAATGCCGTCATTTGAATGAAGTTCATTTTTCCCCTAAATTTAGATTTTCTTTATTATTCACCCATTTTTAACACTTTACAACAAAGTTGAAAAGTGTTTATGACTTTGTTCATTCTGTCTGTCTGTCCGTTAGCACGATAACTGCCGTAAAAATGACTTTATCAAAATGACATTTTAGTATGTTTTTCAGACGGTCTGTAGGAACTATGGGAATATAAATAAATAATATCACCCAATTAGTTTTTTATTGAACCCGGATTGAAAAATGAAATACATTGAACCCTATGGGACCTCATTTTTCAAACATTTTTTAAGCAAACTTTTAAAATTCACAAATTGCTTCGAAATTTTTTGGAAATATTCACATTATACCATAAAATATATAAAAAAAATTTCAGTAAAATATATTACGTAGTTTTTTAGTTAAAAATTATTTATAGGGAAAAAAAACAAATTCAATTAAATTCTGACTTTTGGGATATCCTCCTGAAGAAAAAAGATATATATTATATAATAAATATTTTTCCAACAGTTTGATCATTTTGTATATGAAAGAGGCTACACATTTTAAAATAATTTTAGTAGATAACAATTTTTCAATTTTTTTTTAATTTTATATAACTCTTCATGATATACTTATTTGATGGCATTTTTAATGCACTTTCCTACGTCCTAGAGGGTTAAAATTTGGTACACAGCTTAAATTTGTTGAACAAAATGTTCGACAAAAATTTGATGGATCTTTAAATATAGATCATACATTTTTTTCGA
Source organism: Amaurobius ferox (assembly GCA_951213105.1). Lineage (NCBI taxonomy): Eukaryota > Metazoa > Arthropoda > Arachnida > Araneae > Amaurobiidae > Amaurobius > Amaurobius ferox. Next base: position 145,338,734 of record OX578144.1, on the reverse strand, counting down.
AATGGCCTGCAAATAATCCCCGTTCACTTCTATAAATCATTGTTGTAATATTGTTAAAAATTCTGATGTGGACAGTACATGTCTTTCCCTGCAGACTCCTATTCGTTCTCTTTATTTCTTCAATAATAATTTGAGTTTATCTGCACAAAATAACAACCATAAGTATTTTAAATGACATTGAATTTACACATTAAACTTGAATTTGGTTCTCATTTGATAGCTGGACTTATTGCCAAAGGTGGCGTAGCGGAAACGCGAAAAAACTAAAATATCTCAAGAACGGCTAGTCCTAGAGTAATGGGGTTAGTCTTATGCTTTTTGTTGTCAAAAATCGCGTATAAAATAGGAATTAAATTGATATAATTGAGCACTCGTAGTCTTTTATTTTATATTTAACGATTTTTGCGGGCCATTTCGCAAAAAGAGCCCGTTCCTTTTTCCCGAATAGTACTAGAATAACCTACAAATGATTTATATACCAAATTTTGTTAAATTAAGTATATAAATCACTTGTAGGTTATTGAATGAAATATTATACACCAAATTTTGTTAAATTTGTTCCATTAGTTTTTAGCTAGAGTGGATAAAGGCAATTTCTGCCGACCATTTCGCAAAGAAAGCAGATTCTTTTATTACGAATCGTACTATAATCGAACATCAGGATTTCCCACAAAAAACATACCTACCAAATTTTTTGAAATTCGGTCTATTAGTTTTTCAATAGAGTGGACGTAATATCCTCACAGACACACAGAAACATACACCGATACACCCTTACACACACAGACGTCTTCCTAAAAATAGTTTTTTCGTGTTCTAGAAGTCCCAAAACGGGTAGATCCTTCGAACATTCGAGTTTCGATCTTCGGCACGATTCCAATACTTTGAATACACACACACACACACACACACACACACACACATATATATTATCTGCGTATCTGTGTATTATCTGTGTATCTAAATTCCGTGCTTATGCAATTACAATAATTGTGATTTTAAATGATCCTTACACTTTTATTATTTCTTCAACGAAGCCAAATCTTAACTTATGCAGAATGCAAATATCTCAAGCGATTGTAAGGTGAGTTACATAAGAATTGCTGAATTTTTTTTCACACAAAATTATTTAGCTCTGGAGTCTGGAATACAAGTTATATGAATGAAATATTCATTGATTTTGCATAGAGAATCAGATTATTTATATTTCGATACAGTTTTAAATATTTACGAATAATAAATTACTGTAGCACTGTGATAATGTAAAAGATATCACCACAGAACGTATCACATTTTAGAAATTCTTAAATGAAATTGCATTTCAGTTGGAAAGTGTTTCATAATCAATGCTTATGCATGATTGATCTTTCTTGTTTTCTTTAATTCTTAATTTCTATAATTTGAACACTTATTCCATTGTTTTATCTATTTATTGGAGGTTAAAACGGTTTGTTTTTCTAGTACAAGAACGACAAACTGAATGTAGAGATTTTTTTTTTTATCACATGTGACTTTGGGAAGCATTTTGAAACTTTTCGATTTGGGGGCCCCTGCCTAGAACTTTTCCCAGAAGAGGAGACGACGTCACTGGGACAAACTTACAGATAAGATGAACAAGATCCACTCGCTTGATGCATGGGAGAGGCCTTTCTGAATAGAGGCCGCCACTCTTTTAGACACGCAACGCATTTGTGTTCTCAGTATCGTCGAATCCTTATTCGCATTCACTATAAATAACATTTTGGATGGAATCACAGTTTTCCCCTCTTCTTTACATGAGTTAACTGATAATCTTGGAAAGAGTGAGCATTGGGATCATTATGTAGACTTAACTTTGGAACAAAGCACCCATTTTCATTGGATTTCAATCATTCGCTGCTATATGATAGATGCCACTCTTATACAGCCGATCCTTTATTCAGAGAATTTTTTTTTTAATTCTGTGCATAACTCGCGACAGAAATCGATTGGGATCCATTTTGGATAAGAAAAACATCTATGGTTGGGGACATCTGTGGCTGAAATCCGAGAACTTTGGACGCTTTCATTTCCAAACCTCATAAATGGGAGTGGAAACAATTTTGACTCGTGTGGTCGAAAATAGGCTACCATTCATGAATATTTATAAATAATTTCAATGTTTTGAACATTTTCCTCGGAAAAAAGAACCTGAAAAGTTTTTCCTAAATTTTGCTTACTTTCACTCGAAATATCTTTTAAACTATAAAATATAGATATAAACAGTAGGTGACAAAACTTTTCAGTAGGACGTTCGGTTTCTAGATTGCTATTTTTTATGACGCTGTTCTGTTAGCTGTTATTTTAGTTTTTAAACAACAGTAGATATATTGATGTTTTAATTCCGTTCTGAGAGGGGGAGAAAGCTGTAACATGTAAATGCCACGAGTGTTGCAGATTCTTCTGGGGGACAGAGATATGGGTGCAAGGGCGCCAGATATTTGGTTTCGTTTTAAAAAATTAGAAAGTGGACTTTTTTTAAAGATGTTTAAGATTTTAAGATTTGTTGTTGATTAAGAATAATTTGTAATTGTTTAAGATTTTTTTAAAGATGTTTAATAATGAATGGGATTTGAAGAGCAGAAAGGAACGTATTGAATGGCAAGTTTATAGATTCTTTTCCTCCTTAGACCCAGATCGACACTGATCTACCCGAAGGTGTAAGGTATCCGTTTGAATAGCCGGGAAGTGCCACCTAATTTAGAAAGGAACCCAGTGGAGATGGGGATCCACAGGGACCCTACTTCCCTCTCGGAAAGACTTACGGACCCACACATTTAACATGCCTGTACTTCGCGTGAACACGGGGACAAGTTGGGCAGAGGCGGGAATTGAACTGGGGTGCTAACCACTGGGCTGTCCCACCCCTTCACGCGAATCTTAAATCCCGTTAGTGATATTGTATAGGTTTAGTTGATGTTGACGCATGAGCGCCACCGGCGAGAAAAAAGATGGGTTGGTGCATGCGCGCAGTCAGTTGGACTGTTCAGATAAAAAGAAAGGAGAAAGTATTCAGTCGATATTCGAAGTGTAGTATCTGGTCATGTCGACACCCACAATTGATTAAAATCGTTCAGCTGTCATGTAAACACTTGTCGTCGTTTGTTAAAATAAAATTTATAAAAGACAGCTGTGGTCCGTCGTTTCGTTATTTACATGTTCGTGAAAGGATCAAACATTTAATGGTCCAGTCTGAGACGGAGCCTGGATTCAGTGACTAATGGATACCATTGAAAAATTAGTCAAAGCGAAAGCTTCCTTGAAAGGAAGTATAACACGAATCGAAGTGCTCGTTGACAAAGTCTCAGCAGATACGAATTAAACTGAGCTTGAAGTCAAACTGAAGAAAATAGACCAGCTACAGCAAAAAGTCGATGAATTGAAACAGTGTTTGTTCAGCTTAGATAAAGCCCCTGCAGCTGAATCAACTGCATTAGAGAATGATATAGAACAATGTGAACAGCGCCTTGAAGAATTGGAGGTAGGAATTAATGTTTTGCTTAATTCAACAAAGAAAAACGGGTCTGTGACTGACGTTCACGAAAAAGAAACTGAAATTTTACCTATCAAAACAAAGATTCCTCCTGTTGTACTTTCCATATTCACCAGAAAATATGAACATTTCAGTGCATTCAAAAATCAATTTGATGATTTGATAACGTCGAACGATCAACTTAGTCACTCTCAAAAATTATATTATTTAAATTCTTGCCTTGAGAAAGATGTCAAGGAATTTGCTTCTACTTTTGATACATTTTCTTCCTTATATGAAGCTCTTGAATTGCGATATGACAACAAGCGGTTGATTGTTGATATTCACATACAATCTATTTTGAACTTTAAAAAAATTGAACGTGAGAAGGCACAAGACATTCGTGCAATGATCGATTGTATTAGAATTTACGGCTTTTGAAAATACTGAAATATGAGCCAAATGAGTTATTTGACATTTTTTTGCTGAATGTTATGTGTTCGATCTTTTCACGAACATGTAAATAACGAAACGACGGACCACAGCTGTCTTTTATAAATTTTATTTAAACAAACGACGACAAGTATTTACTTGACAGCTGAACAGTTTTAAATAATTGTGGGTGTCGACATGACCAGATATTACCTACTTCGAACACCGACTGAACACTTTCTCCCTTCCTTCTTTTTATCTGAACAGTCCAACCGCCAACCCATCGTTTTTCTCGCCGGTGGCGCTCATGCGGCAACATCCCGCCCAACCTTGCCATGTTCGCATGCAAGAACTTAACAAAATTTACAATAATATGTCGAACACAAGTTAATACAATTTAAAACATCAATATTCCAATCTAACAATAATTAATTATTTTGAACACAACAATTATAATAGAATATAACTGGATGGAACAATATTATTACTATTTCAAGGATTTAATGCATTTGATTTTCAATTGGCAGCACACCAAGCCTGGAGATAGATCTTTTATAGATGCCTTTACTTGTTTTTACGTCAACAACTCTTACTTTTCCATCCTGCCCCGGAAATATGGCTATTATACGTCCCAATAACCATTTACATGGAGGGAGATTTTCTTCTCTTATTACGACCATATCCCCTAAATTTAGATTTTCTTTATTATTCACCCATTTTTTTCTTTGTTGTAGATTATTCAAATGCGAAAGGCTCCATCTTTTACAGATCGTTTGAACTGACTTCGGAATTCTCTGCCAAGCATTAAGACGATTTGTCTCAACATCGATTAGAGACGGTTCAACATGGCCGTTATCGGCCTTCCTATCAAGAAATGTGCCGGTGTCAGCACCTTTTAAGTCGTCAGTGTCGTCTGTGAGCGGGCGCGAATTCAAAATCGCTTCTATTTGCGCTACAAGTGTTAGTAACTCTTCATACGTAAATTTTGAATTCCCCGCTACGCGCTTGAAGTGGTACTTAAATGTTTTTTTGTTGGCTTCCCACAGACCTCCCCAATTTGGACTTCTAGGGAGAATAAAGGACCACGTTATGTTTTCTTCCGCAAAGAACGCAAATAAGGACTCCTCCTTATCCTTTACGAACTTAAATAAGGCTCTAAGCTCCTTATTAGCCCCGAACATGTTTGTTCCATTATCCGAAAATATTTTGCGGCATTTTCCCCTTCTCGAAGTAAATCTTTTCAGCGTATTTATTAGAGCTTGCGATGTCAAATCACTTATTAGTTCAAGATGTATTGCTTTTGTTGCCAGACAAATGAATATACAAACATAAACTTTGATTTCTGGACCTTTTCTCTGGTATCTATTTTGGATTAAGAATGGCCCGCATAAATCAATTCCAGTCGAATTAAACACTTTATGGGAATTTATTCTCTGCTTAGGTAAATTGCCCATTTTTTGGAAACACTGCTTAGGATTGACCTTAAAGCAAATCACACAATTGTGTAAGATTTTTTTACACAAATTCCTACCATGAATGGGCCAATATTTTCGCCTAACCTGAAAGAGTGAAATTTGAGGTCCGAGATGAAAATATTTTTCGTGATAATATCTTGCAATAATTTCAGTCAATTTACCCTTTGAGGGAAGTAACATAGGATGTTTACTCGAATATAATAGACAAGAATTTTCTAGTCTTCCTCCTACCCTTATTATACCCTCAATGTCTAAATATGGTGATAAATTTAAAATTTTACTTTTGATTGAAATACTACCACAGGATTTGAGGGCTGAAATTTCAGTAGCAAATTCTTCATTTTGAGTTTGCTTAATCAAAAATTTCTCAGCATTCGAAATTTCATCAGATCCCAGGGGGCCTTGTTTTCTCTTCTTAGGGTTCCTACAATTATTTACAAACCTAAAAAGAAAACTTAGAATTCGAACTATAGTTAAAAATTTGTTACTACGGTTAACTAGATATTCCAAAATTGTGTTTTCAGAATATAAAGTCAATAGTGTGTTATTAGAGTGTTTAGATTTCAGTTCTGGCAAATATTCCTCTTCGACCAGCGATGGACATTCATCAACAGTTTCTATGAGTTCATCAGATTGCAGAAAGGAAGGTCCCTTAAAGCATCTTTCGTTTTGCAGAAGCGATTCAGCATTAAGACCCCTAGACAGGAGGCCTGCGGGATTATCCTTTCCCGCACAGTGATACCATGCATTGGCATCTGTCAACCTCGTGATTCCCTCTATTCAATTCGCCACAAATTGTTTCCATCTTCTTGAAGAACCCTTGATCCAAAACAAAACAATTTTGGAATCCGTCCAGTGGAACACAGTGCAATGTCTTTTCCGACTGATGATTTCTAAAACCTTTGAACTTAAACGAGCCGCAAACAAGGCATCCAGGAGCTCTAGACGAGGCAACGTAACACTCTTCAGTGGGGCCACTCTGCTTTTGGAAGTGACCAGGTTTGTAAGTACTTTATTTCGTTTTTTCAATCTCACATAAGCCGAAGCTCCCAATGATAGTTTATAGAAAACTGCATCTTTTGTGATACCTCTAACTTCATTCTCTTCATTAGTAGAATCTAGAACTAATCTTGGGATTTTAAGCTCATCTAAGAAAGGTAGTTCTTTCCACCATTCCAACCACTTTTCTTTAATCTTTGGGGGTAAATTTTCATCCCATGCGATTTTCTCCGCCCAAAGTTCTTAGATGAGGCATTTCATTCGTATTGTAAAGGGGGTAAGCAATCCCAATGGATCATAGATTTTCCCAATGGCTTGTAAAACAAATCTTTTAGTGTTTTCATCGTCAGAAATGAAGTTTATTAGAACTTTTGTGTCCATGGTTAAACAATCGTTCTGAGTTTGCCAAGCTTACCCAGTACTTTGAGTACCCAATACTTTTGTATTGTTGATTCCCAGGCTGACATAATTTTCAACTGGGTAAATTTCGAAACCTTCTGCCATCCACTGACTCATCAAAGCAGTGTCATTCGTGTTCCATTCTAGCATCACCATTCCTGCTTCCTTCATGATATTCTTAGCACATCGGGAAATATGAAGTGCCTCTTCAACAGTGTCTTGTCCCGTGTTCGTACATGAAGGAATCTAGATGTTGCACAGTTGTGCAAAACTCTTCTCTGTACTTATCAATATGATGTTTAACGGTGGACGCTAAAAGGAACGGGCTAGCGTTAACCCCAAAAAGTACTCTGTTGAAACGGTATACTTTTAGGTTCGGCTCTTTGTCAATACGAGGATCACTGTCCGTCCACAAAAAACGTACAGCATCTTTATGGTTATCTGCCAATGAAATTTGAAAGAATGCTTGTCGAATATCAGATGTTATAGCTATCCGATTAAGCCTAAAATTGATAAGCACTTCTAGAAGGTTTGGATTCAAATTGGAACCCTGCCATAAACAGTCATTTAAGGACAGCTCATTCGTCTGGTGAGACGCTGCATCAAATACTATACGTGTCGTAGTTGTAACACAAGCTTCTTTCCTTATGGCTTGGTGTGGCAAATAATATATTGGTTTGTCTATATTTATTTCTGAATTTTCGACTTTCTCTCAACTATCCCCTGATTTGAATAATCCTGAATAATTTCTAGGTACTGAGAATAAAGTTCCGAATTTCTCTTAAACCTTCTCCACAAATTGTGAATTCGCTGTTTTGCTATCGCAAGATTATCCGATATTTGTTTACAGTCTTTACGAAAAGGCAATTCAACTGTATATCTTCCGTCATTGTATCGGACTGTTCGTTTAAAAACTGCCATGGCTTGGTCGTCTTCCCGAAAGCAAGGATCATCTTTTATTTCGAGGGATTCAAGGTCAAAAAACAGTTTCAAAGTGTCCTCTTTAGAATTATCACTTTTAAGAAAAAGGCACGATCCTATATCGCTAGCTTTTGTTTCGTCGAGTCTACCGCCAGCGACTCAACCGAATTCAGTTTCTCTGAACAATAGTTCCTCATTTACCTTGTAAATATTATCTTATTTATTCGACAAAATATGTCTGCATTTATTAAAGCATGAATCTCTTTGGCTTCGAGAAAACTAGGATCCGCTAATTCCAGAAATTTCGGAATTTTAATATCCGAAATATCTAAGATAACATTCGGAGTCAATCCAGCAATCTTGTCAGTAACTAAAAATTCATTCGGCTCTACAAAACTTCCACTTTCGTTCAAAATAAAAGTACTCAATTTTCCTTTCAAGTTTTGTTTTGTTGAATTTAAGTCGGAAACCGAAGTTTGTATTTTTTCCAATCTAATACCAAGAAGGTCTTGCATTTTCCTGGACAATATGTTGACATTTGATGCCCTATCAAAAATGCATCTATATCTTACTAATTTTCCATGTTTATTTTGCGACAGAATATTCCCTGTTGCTAATAAAATGCTCTTTTTATTTTGTTCAGACATACTCGTTAACACAGTACTATTGAGACTGGGAGCAGTCGAACTTATTTCGTCAAACCTGCCTTGATTTTGAAATATTGCTTTAGAGTCCGCAATCTCTGCCGTGTTTTCATGATGCTTAGAGCCAGACGACTCTCTTCTCTGAGTGCCAGAGTGTCTGAAACAAATTGATTCAGAATGCGTCCCTCCACAAGCACATACGAAAGTTGAAGTACACTAGTTTTTTTTGTGGTTTTTTTGTAAACACAATTCACAAAGTTTATACAACTTAACAAGTTCAAATCTTTTTTGGGGAGAGAATTGTAGAAATTTTGTACATCTATAAATGGGATGAGGGTTTGTTTCAGAACAAATTATGCAGCTTTTGTATTTCTGGTTTACAATCAGCGTTTAGGACTTGTAAGTGAAATTAGGAGTTTTTTTTATCATTTTTTCTTCGGGAAAACAATTTCTGTCTACTGATAATATAACCGCTTCTCGTTGTTCTAAAAAAAGTTATGACTTGATCAAAGGAAGGGACTTCTTTGGTTTTTTGTATCAATTCAAAATTCTTTCTAGATTCTTTGTCGAATTTTTTAAGCATAACATTCAGCAAAAAATGTCAAATAACTCATTTGGCTCATATTTCAGTATTTTCAAAGCCCTTAAATTCTTTCTAATACAATCGATCATTGCACGAATGTCCTGTGTATTCTCACGTTCCAATTTTTTATAGTTTAAAATAGATTGTATGTGAATATCAACAATCAACCTCTTGTTATCATATGACAATTCAATAGCTTCATATAAGGAAGAAAATGTATCAAAAGTAGAAGCAAATTCCTTGACTTCTTTCTCAAGGCCAGAATTTAAATAGTAGTTTTTGAGACTGACTAAGTTGATCGTTCGACGTTATCAAATCATCAAATTGATTTTTGAATGCACTGAAATGTTCATATTTTCCCGTGAATGTGGGAAGTACAACAGGAGGAATCTTTGTTTTGATAGGTAAAATTTCAGTTTCTTTTTCGTCAACGTCAGTCACAGACCAGTTTTTTTTTATTAGAATTAATCAAAAGTTTGATTCGTACCTCCAATTCTTCCAGGCGCTGTTCACATTGTTCTATGTCATTCCCTAATGCTGTTGATTCAGCTGCAGGGGCTTTATCTAAGCTGAACAAACACTGTTTCAATTCATCGACTTTTTGCTGTAGCTGGTCATTTTTTTCAGTTTGACTTCAAGCTCAGTTTCATTCGTATCTGCTGAGACTTTGTCAACGAATACTTCGATTCGTGTTATACTTCCTTTCAAGGAAGCTTTCGCTTTGACTAATTTTTCAATGGTATCTATTAGTCACTGAATCCAGGCTCCGTCTCAAACTGGACTCTTAAATGTTCGATCCTTTCACGAACATGTAAATAATGAAACGACGGACCACAGCTGTTTTTTAAAAATTTTATTTAAACAAACGACGACAAATATTTACATGACAGCTGAACAGTTTTAAATAATTGTGGGTGTCGACATGACCAGATATTACCTACTTCGAATACCGACTGAACACTTTCTCCCTTCCTTTTATCTGAACAGTCCAACCTACTGCACGCATGCGCCAACCCATCGTTTTTCTCGCCGGTGGCGCTCATGCGGCAACAAAATTAGACAAAGAATCTAGAAAGAACTTTGAATTGATACAAAAAACCAAAGAAGTCCCTTCCTTTGATCAATTCATAACTTTTATAGAACAACGAGAACCTGCTATATTATCAGTAGACAGAAATTGTATTCCCGAAGGAAAAATGATAAAAAAAACTCCTAATTTCCCTTACAAGTCCAAAACGCTGATTGTAAACCAAAAAAACAACTGCATAATTTGTTCTGAAACAAATCCTCATTCCATTTATAGATGTACAAAATATCTACAATTCTCTTCCGAAAAAAGATTTGAACTTGTTAAGTTGTATAAACTTTGTGAATTGTGTTTACGAAAAAACCACAAAAGAAATGAGTGTACTTCAACTTTCGTATGTACTTGTGGAGGTAAGCATTCTAAGTGAATTTGTTTCAGACACGCTGGCACTCAAGGAAGAGAGGCGCCTGTCTATAAACATCATGAAAACACGGTAGAGGTTGCGGACTCTGAAACAAAATTTCAAAATCAAGGCAGGTTTGACGAAATAAGTTCTACTGCTCCCAGTCTCAATAGTACTGTGTTAACGAGTATGTCTGAACAAAATAAAAAGAGCATTTGATTAGCAACCGGGAATATTCTGTTGCAAAATAAACATGGAAAATTAATAAGATGTAGATGCATTTTTGATAGCGCATTAAATGTCAATATATTGTCCAGGAAAATGAAAGACTTTCTTGGTATTAGATTGGAAAAAATACAAACTTCGGTTTCCGGATTAAATTCGACAAAACAAAACTTAAAAGGAAAATTGAGTACTTTTATTTCGAACGAAAGCGGAAGTTTTGTAGAGCCGATTGAATTTTTAGTTACTGACAAGATTACAGGATTGACTCCGAATGTTACCTTAGATATTTCGGATATTAAAATTCCGAAATTTCTGGAATTAGCGGAGCCTAGTTTTTTCGAAGCCAAAGAGATTCATGCGTTAATAAATGCAGATATATTTTGTCGAATGACGAAGGATAATATTTACAAAGTAAATGAGGAACTATTGTTCAGAGAAACTGAATTCGGTTAGGTCGCTGGCGGTAGACTCGACGAAACAAAAGCTAAAGATATAGGACCGTGCCTTTTTCTTAAACGTGGTAATTCTGTAGCGGACACTTTGAAACTGTTTTTCGATCTTGAATCCTTCGGAATAAAATATGATCCTTGCTTTCGGGAAGACGACCAAGCCATGGCAATTTTTAAACGAACAGTCCGATACGATGACGGAAGGTATACAGTTGAATTGCCATTTCGCAAAGACTGGAAACAACTATCGGATAATCTTGCGATAGCAAAACAGCGATTTCACAATTTGTGGAGGAGGTTTAAGAGAAATTCGAAACTTTATTCTCAGTACCTAGAAATTATTCAGGATTATTCAAATCAGGGAATAGTTGATAAAGTCGAAAATTCAGAAATAAATAAAGACAAACCAATATATTATTTGCCACACCGAGCCATAAGGAAAGAAAGTCGTGTTATAACTACGACACGTACAGTACTTGATGCAGCGTCTCACCAGACGAATGAGCTGTCCTTAAATGACTGTTTATGGCAGGGTTCCAATTTGAATCCAAATCTTCTAGAAGCGCTTATCAATTTTAGGCTTAATCGGATAGCAATAACATCTGATATTCGACAAGCATTCCTTCAAATTTCATTGGCAGGTGCTGTACGTTTAGATGCTGTACGTTTTTTGTGGACGGACAGTGATCCTCGTATTGACAAAAAGCCGAACCTAAAAGTATACCGTTTCAACAGAGTACTTTTTGGGGTTAACGCTAGCCCGTTCCTTTTAGCGGCCACCGTTAAACATCATATTGATAAGTACAGAGAAGAGTTTTGCACAACTGTGCAACATCTAGATTCCTTCATGTACGATGATGATTGGATCACGGGACAAGACACTGTTGAAGAGGCACTTCATATTTCCCGACATGCTAAGAATATCATGAAGGAAGCAGGAATGGTGATGCTAGAATGGAACACCAATGACACTGCGTTGATGAGTCAGTGGATGGCAGAAGGTTTCGAAACTTACCCAGTTGAAAATTATGTCAGCCTGGGAATCAACAATACAAAAGTACTGGGTACGGCTTGGCAAACTCAGAACAATTGTTTGACCATGGACACAAAAGGTCTAATAAACTTCATTTCTGACGATGAAAACACTAAAAGATTTGTTTTACAAGCCATTGGGAAAATCTATGATCCATTGGGATTGCTTACCCCCTTTACAATACGAATGAAATGCCTCATCTAAGAACTTTGGGCGGAGAAAATCGCATGGGATGAAAATTTACCCTCAAAGATTAAAGAAAAGTGGTTGGGATGGTGCAAAGAACTACCTTTCTCAGATGAGCTTAAAATCCCAAGATTAGTTCTAGATTCTACTAATGAAGAGAATGAAGTTAGAGGCATCACAAAAGATGCGGTTTTCTATAAACTATCATTTGGAGCTTCGGCTTATGTGAGATTGAAAAAACGAAATAAAGTACTTACAAACCTGGTCACTTCCAAAAGCAGAGTGGCCCCACTGAAGAGTGTTACGTTGTGTCGTCTAGAGCTTCTGGGTGCCTTAATTGCGGCCCGTTTAAGTTCAAAGGTTTTGGAAATCATCAGTCGGAAAAGACATGGCACTGTGTTCCACTGGATGGATTCCAAAAATGTTTTGTTTTGGATTAAAGGTTCTTCAAAAGGGTGGAAACAATTTGTGGCAATCGAGTAGAGGAAATCACGAGGTTGACTGATGCCAATACATGGTATCACTGTGCGGGAAAAGACAATCCTGCAGACCTCCTGTCTAGGGGTCTTAATGCTGAATCGCTTCTGCAAAACGAAAACTGGTTTAAGGGGCCTTCCTTTCTGCAATCTGAAGAATTCACAGAAACTGTTGACCAATACCCATCGCCGATCGAAAAGGAATGAACTGAAATCTGAAGACTCTAAAAATACACTATTGACATTAAATTCTGAAAACACAATTTTTGAATATCCAGTTAACCGTAGTAACAAATTTTTAACTATAGTTCGAGTTCTAAGTTTTCTTTTTAGATTTGTAAATAATTGTAGGAACCCTAAGAAGAGAAAACAAGACCCCCTGGGATCTGATGAAATTTCGAATGCTGAGAAATTTTTGATTAAGCAAATTCAAAGGGAAGAATTTGCTGCTGAAATTTCAGCCTTCAAATCCGGTGGTAGTATTTCAAATAAAAGTAAGATTTTAAATTTATCACCATATTTAGACAGAGAGGGTATCATAAGGGTAGGGGGAAGACTAAAAAACTCTTGTCTATCATATTCGAGTAAACATCCTATGTTACTTCCCTCAAAGGGTAAATTGACTGAAATTATTGTAAGATATTATCACGAAAATTTCATCTCGGACCTCAAATTTTACTCTTTCAGGTTAGGCAAAAATATTGGCCCTTTCATGGTAGGAATTTGTGTAAAAAAATCGTACACAATTGTGTGATTTGCTTTAAGGTCAATCCTAAGCAGTGTTTCCAAAAAATGGGCAATTTACCTAAGCAGAAAATAACTTCCTATAAAGTTTTTAATTCGACTGGAATTGATTTATGCGGACCATTCTTAATCCAAAATAGATACCAGAGAAAAGGTCCAGAAATCAAAGTTTATGTTTGTATATTCATTTGTCTAGCAACAAAGGCAATATATCTTGAACTAATAAGTGATTTGACTTCTCAAGCTCTAATAAATACGCTGACAAGATTTACTTGGAGAAGGGGAAAATGCCGCAAAATATTTTCGGATAATGGAACAAACATGGTCGGGGCTAATAGGGAGCTTAGAGCCTTATTTAAGTTCGTAAAGGATAGGGAGGAATCCTCATTTGCGTTTTTCGCGGAAGAAAACATAGAGTGGTCCTTTATTCTCCCTAGAAGTCCAATGGGGAAGTCCAATGGGTTCTGTGGGAAGCCAACATAAAAGCATTTAAGTACCACTTCAAGCGCGTAGCGGGGAATTCAAAATTTACGTATGAAGAGTTACTAACACTTGTAGCGCAAATAGAAGCGATTTTGAATTCGCGCCCGCTCACAGACGACACTGACGACTTAAGAGGTGCTGACACCGGCACATTTCTTGATAGGAAGGCCGATAACGGCCATGTTGAATCGTCTCTAATCGATGTTGAGACAAATCGTCTTAATGCTTGGCAGAGAATTCCGAAGTCAGTTCAAACGATCTGGAAAAGATGGAGCCTTTCGTATTTGAATGGTCTACAACAAAGCAAACAAGAAAGATCAATCATGCTTAAAGCATTGATTATGAAACACTTTCCAACTTCAATGCAATTTTATTTAAACATCTCTAAAATGCAATACATTCCTAAGTAATAGTTTAAAATTTATCACAATACTACATTAATTTATTATATTTGAAAACTTAAACCCTCATTGAAAAAAAATGAACTTCATTCAAATGAACTTCATTGAAATATGAATTGCTTGGTTTAAACATCTTTAAAATGCGATACATTCCTTGGTAATATTCTTAAAATCATCATAATACTACAATAATTTATTATATTTGAAAACTTCATCGAAAACAACTGACATTCATTCAAATGACGTCATACAAAAAATAACACGCCTGGCTCTCTCTATAAAAGCAGCCTTTCATTCATAAACAATTTCCCATTCATTTCATTCAACACAATACTATAATAATTTATTTTATTTAAAAATTAAGACCATGGAGTTACAAGTAATTAAACTCTATGCTTAAATCTTCATCGAAAAAAATCGTCCTTCTCTTTGTAAAATCAATGAATATTTCATTCATATCAGCTATGCAGACCCTATGAGCTAAATACTTTTGCGTTAAAGGAATACAGCAATTCTTATACAACTCATCCTACATATTTTGCTGTTTACATTTTACATAAGTGAAAAATAGGCTTTGTTGAAAGAATCAAATTTGGATGATCATTTAAACTCAAATATATTGTCATTGCGTTGTTTCAGTATGTAGATGCACAGAATTTAAGCAAAAATAAAGCGGATTAAGAAGAATACAACACTCAATATGAACTAAAAAGAAAGATCAATCATGCATAAGCATTGATTATGAAATACTTTCCAACTGAAATGTAATTTCATTTAAAAATTTCTAAAATGTGATACATTCAGTGGTGATATCTTTTACATTATCTCAGTATTACAGTAATTTATTATACTTAAATATTTAAAACTGTATCGAAATATAAATCATCTGATTCTTTATGCAAAATCAATGAACATTTTATTCATATAACTTGTATTCCAGACTCCAGAGCTAAATAATTTTGTGTGAAAAAAATTCAGCAATTCTTATGTAATTTATCTTACAATCGCTTGAGTTATTTACATTCTGCATATGTTAGAATTAGGCTTCGTTGAAGAAATAATAAAAGTTTAGTGATCATTTAAAATCACAACTATTGTAATTGCATAGGCACGGAATTTAGATACACAGATAATACACAGATAATATATGTGTGTGTGTGTGTGTTCAAAGTACTGGAATCGTGCCGAAGATCGGAACTCGAATTTTCAAAGGATCTACGCATTTTAGGATTTCTATAACACGAAAAAACTATTTTTAGGAAGACGTCTGTGTGTTGTTGTTGTTGAGACCCAGACCGTCCGACCTACCAGAAAGGCGTAAGGTAACTGTTTGGACAGCCGGGAAGTGCCACCCAATTTAGACCGGAACCCAGTTCTGTGTGTGTAACGGTGTATCTGTGCATGTTTCTGTGTGTCTGTGTGGATATTACATCCACTCTAATTGAAAAACTAATGGACCGAACTTCATACAATTTGGTAGGTATGTTTGTTGTGGGAAATCCTGATGTTCATTAGATTATAGTACGATTCGTAATAAAAGAATCAGCCTTCTTTGCGAAATGGCCGCAGAAATTGCCTTTATCCACTCTAGCTAAAAACTAATGGAACAAATTTAACAAAATTTGGTGTATAATATTTCAATAACCTACAAGTGATTTATATACCAAATTTAGCAAAATTTTGTATATAAATCATTTGTAAGTTATTCTAGTACGATTCGAGAAAAAGGAACGGGCTATTTTTGCGAAATGGCCGCAAAAATCGTTATATATAAAAATAAAGGACTACATGTGCTCAATTATATCAATTAAATTCCTATTTTATACTTGATTTTTGACAACAAAAAGAATAAGACTAACCCCATTACTCTAGGACTAGCCGTTCTTGAGATATTTTAGTTTTTTTGCGTTTTCGCTACGCCACCTTTGACAATAAGTCCAGCTAACAAATGAGAATCAAATTTAAGTTTAATGTGTAAATTCAATGTCATTTAAAATACTTATGGTTGTTATTTTGTGCAGATAAACTCAAATTATTATTGAAGAAATAAAGAGAATGAATATGAGTCTGCAGGGAAAGACATGTACTGTCTACATCAGAATTTTTAACAATATTACAACAATGATTTATAGAAGTGAACGGGGATTATTTGCAGGCCATTTCGAAAAAAATGTATGATCTATATTTAAAGATCCATCAAATTTTTGTCGAACATTTTGTTCAACAAATTTAAGCTGTGTACCAAATTTTAACTCTCTAGGACGTAGGAAAGTGCATTAAAAATGCCATCAAATAAGTATATCATGAAGAGTTATATAAAATTAAAAAAAAATGAAAAATTGTTATCTACCAAATTTATTTTAAAATGTTAAGGCTCTCTTATATGCAAAATTATTAAACACTTGGAAAGATATTTATTATATTACATATATCTCTTTTCTTTCTGGAGGGTATACCAAAGTCAGAATTTTATTGAATTTGTTTTTTTCCCTATATTAAATCATTTTTAATTGAAAAACTACTTAACATATTTTACTGAATTTTTTTTTACATATTCTATGAGATATTGTGAATACTTCCTAAAAATTTCGAAGCAATTTGTGAATTTTAAGCTTACTTAAAAAATGTTTGAAAAATTAGGTCCCATAGGGTTCAATGTATTTCATTTTTTCAACCCGGGCTCAATAAAAAACTAATTGGGTGATATTATTTATTTATATTCCCATAGGTCCTACAGACCGTCTGAAAAACATACTAAAATTTCATTTTGATAAAGTCATTTTTACGGCAGTTATCGTGCTAACGGACAGACAGACAGAATGAACAAAGTCATAAACACTTTTCAACTTTGTTGTAAAGTGTTAAAAATGGGTGAATAATAAAGAAAATCTAAATTTAGGGGGATATGGTCGTAATAAGAGAAGAAAATCTCCCTCCGTGTAAATGGTTATTGGGACGGATAATAGCAATATTTCCGGGACAGGATGGAAAAGTAAGAGTTGTTGACGTCAAAAGAAATAAAGGCATCCATAAAAGGTCCATCTCCAGGCTTAGTGTGCTGCCAATTGAAATTCAAATGCATTAAATCCTTGAAATAGTAATAATATTGTTCCATCAGGTATTATATTCTATTATAATTGTTGTGTTCATAATAATTAATTATTGTTAAATTGAAATATTGATGTATTAATAGAATTGTATTAACTTGTGTTCAACATATTATTGTAAATTTTGTTAAGTTCTTGCATGCGAACATGGCCGAATTTTGTGAACTGGAATCCATTCATTTTCTAAAACTAGATACATACTTTTCCCGTATGGTAACGTGATCAGCACGAGGGTCACTCACACGTGACTTGTCCATATAAAAGTTTACGAAATTGTGTCCGTTCGTTTTTGAGTAAGAGTGGATTCACAACACATTGCACAGACAGAGAGAGACACGTGGATGTTACGCTAAAAACAGTTTTTTCTGTTCCAGTGGTTTCTCCCAAAACGTTCAGCTCCTTCGAGAATTTGAGCTGCGATTTTCGACGGCCTTCCAATCCTTTCCGTCTATATGACCCTGTATTGCAGGGGAAGCCAAAATGAGGTGTATTGCAAAATCGGGCATCGTGTGAAACAGGGAAATTATAAAAGGGTCTCGGACACTTTCTGCTTTCGCAAGAGAAAATGGTTGAAACATCGAGGGCAGCTATTTCTTAGCTGACCACTCGGTAAGCATTCCCTTCCTCTCGACTGCTCATCTTGCATAATACTACATAATAACAGGCTAATATCGACACATGTCTTCAATGGATAGCGATTTTTACTTTCTCATACGTAGTATTGGGAAAGTGTTATTTCCAGAAAAATGTTCTTCACACGTTTACTTATAACCTCTTCAACACGTTTCGACTCTCTCCGTCTGTGGGGTCGTATTCTCGTGTACACGTGTTATTGGATTTTCACGAAACTTTATATAGCTTTGTTAACGAAAAATGTAGAACTCGATAGACATCTTTTTAATTCGAGCGAACACTTAAACGGATTCGAAATGTTATATTTTTTTAACACGGCCGCATGGGACGTCATCCTGCATAAAAGGAATTATGGAGGGCCTCACAGTTTTCATCATTGTCGTCAAAAGTAGCAGCGACACCATTGCTGTCTCTCCTTTTCAAATTTCCTTTTTACGTTTTCAAATAGGGTATTCAATTTTGCGAAGCCCTTTAAAGTGAAGGGTAGCACTCTAATGGGAATCATCTGGATCGATGACACCGACGTTGCAAACTTGTCAAATTATCCCACGAGTCACTTTCAAATGGATTGTGATATGAGATCGATTTTTTAACGATGAGGTTGTTGATTTTTCTAAACAGGATCTTTCAGTCCATACAACAAGATGTGTTGTCTATTCAAAAAGGGGCTTGATGGTATTCCTTTGATTTCGTATTCAAGGCCACGGGTTCAATTCTTCGCTTCGCAACTCAAAATGAACAACTCAAATTGTTTTTCAGATATTTTGTCATTTTCGAAGCGGAATCTCTGTTGCATTGAAATAGATCCCCTGTGTATGAGCTGAACATCTATCTCAGTGGTTATTATACTCGAGTGCAAATACAGTGAGTTAGATCTCTCCTCTTTTAACTTAAATTTCAGATTTTGGGCTCTTATTTCTTATTTATGACCAGACTCGTCGTTCAATTCAAGAAGATCCTCGATCAAAATCTGTTAAAATGTAAAATATTTTATTAAAACTTTCTTTCATAAAATGGGCAGCGCATTCACTACAGACTCAAATTCATGTTCTTTAATAATTCATTCAATTAAGTTTAACGGCCCCAAATAACACGAATTACGATTTGAAATGACATGGATGGACACGTCTGATTCACGTTTCGTTTTCATCGGATATTTTTAAAGGAGACGCAGCAAAAATGCTAAAAAACTAAAATAACTCCATGAACGGCTAGTCCTAGAGTGATGGGATTGGGCTTATTCTTTTCATCGTCAAAAACGATGTATAAAAGAAGCATTTAATGGATACATTTGAGCATATGTAGGTTTTACTATATATTTTTTGCTAGCCATTTCGGAAAAGAAGGCAGGTTTCCAAATCGTATCAAGATCTAAGCAACAACAGGGTCATCATCTACTAGTGACTTATCTACTACATTATGTGAAATTGGGCCAATGAATAAATGTATAATAAATGAATTGTTTTAGCTGCAATGATGTGGGTCCATTTGCAACTTCTTTTATCCCGCATCGTGTCCAAGTGTAATCAGCACCGGGATCCCCCTCCCACAAGTGACGTAACTATCAAGTGTTATGAAACGGGGTTCACTCGTTGAGTTAGAGACAGATACACACACACACGCAGACGTCACGCTAAAAATATGTTTTTCAGATTTTGTCCACTTTTGCGGACCATTTCGGTAAAAAGGAAGTTTTCTCTTTTCTGAATCGTAGTTACCCTAGTGCTGATTAGATTTTGATACAAGTGACTTATCTACCCAAGTTTGTGAAATTTGACCAATACGTTTTTGAGTTAGAATAGATACATACTTTGCACACACGCGCGTCATGCTAAAAATAGGTTTTTCGTGTTCTAGAGGTCCCAAACCATGTCGATCCGTCGAAAACTCAAGTTGCTATGTTCGACATGATTCCGATGTTTTCCCTATACATTACAATGTATAGTATGCAAAGTAAAAATACAAGACTGTCAATCAGTTTTGAAGGTAAAAACAATTTTCCTGGGGATAAGCAAGAAGCGTGACCTTACTCATTTTAGTTAGGCTTCTGCGGTAAAACAGCTCACTTGGTTTTGGTTCTTTTTCGTTCATTCTGCATTTTTAGGCTATTCATTTTTTCTTCCGTGTTTTGTATCGTTTACACGTTGTAGTATACTGCCACTCGCTTCCTGCCTCCTTGGTTTTAGATTTTTCCTTTTCTTTTCGAGCACATGGCGACTTTTCTCATATTCCACGTGAGCTCTTTTACCGCAGATGCCGAACTTGCTTGAATAAGTGAAGTCGTTCTCACGGCTTGTCCTCAATAAGGCTTTTGAATGAAGTTGACACCCTTACTTTTTATGGGTGTAGTTATATGAAGTTTCCTGAAAGATCCCCAGGATCGTCTAGTGGTTATGACATTGCACTCTCCCAGCCTGTTATTCCGAAATTCAAGAATTTTCTTATCTCCGATCAACCACTGAGCGGAATTGTAGAAGCTCAATTGCGATCTCCAGATTGGGAGCCGGATGGCTCAGTAGTTATCGCACTGTATTTTAGCGGTTCGATTCCCGTCTATTATTTTGCAATTTCATTTTTTGACATCATTTCGTACCCTTTCTAACCAACTTCTACGCTAAAGTCGAACAGCTCAATTGTGATCTTCAGGTTGTAAGCCAGATGGCCCAGTGGTTATCGCACTCTATTTTAGAGGCCACCAGTTCGATTCCCCGTCTATTATTTTGCAATTTCAAATTTTTTGACATCATTCCGTCCCTTTTCTAATCAGCGTCTATCCTAAATTCAAACAACTCAATTGTTGTGAGCCGGATGGCTCAGTGGCTATCGGACTATATTTTAGAGGCTATCAGTTTGATTCTCCGTCTATTATTTCGCAATTTCAAATACTTTTACATCATTCCGTCCCTTTTATAATCAGCTTCTACGCTAAATCCAAACAGCTCAATTGCGACTTTCAGGTTGTGAGCCGGATGGCTCAATGGTTATCGCACTGTATTTTAAAAGCCATCACTTCGATTCCCTGTCTATTATTTTGGAATTTCAGATTATTTGACATCATTCCGTTCCTTTTCTACTTAACCTCTATGCTAAATTCAAACAGCTCAATTGTTAGCCGGATGTCTCAGTGGTTATCGCACTATATTTTGGAGGCCATCAGTTCGACTCCCTGTCTATTATTTCCCAATTTTAGATTTTTTGACATCATTCCCTCCTTTTTCTAATCAGCCTGTAGGTTAAATTCAAACAGCTCAATTGCGATCTTCAGGTTGTGAGCCGGATGGCTCAGTGGATATCGCACTGTGTTTCAGAGGCCATCAGTTGGATTCCCCTTCTATTATTTCGCAATTTCAGATTTTTTGGCATCATACCGTTTCTTTTCTAATCATCCTCTATGTAAAATTCAAACAGCTCAATTGTTGTGAGCCGGATGACTCAGTGGTTATAGCACCGTATTTTAGAGGCCATCCGTTCGATTTCCCGTCTATTATTTCGCAATTTCAGATATTTTGACATCATTCCGTCCCTCTTCTAAGAATCTGGCGGCCTGACAGTTACCTCGCACGTCGTTGTAGTTTTGCGGCCATGAGTTGAATCCTTTCTGCATGCTGTATCAGAGTTTGAAACACTCTACCATAAGTTCGAAACGCTGAATCGTGACGGTATTTCTGAGTAAAATATAAATGAATCTAGAAAAGCAGACATCCATTTATTGCTCTGTACTTACATAGAGTAGAAATATTTTAATTTTATTAAAAAATACGCTCTATAGTTCCATCTTCTTGACAGACGTCGTGTACAACACATTTTGATTTGTAATCAGCATTGGATACACTCCTGACGGTTACAGGTAGTTTAAATATGTACAAGGTACTGATAACACTTTTGACACTGAGTGATAATATTGGAGAAAAGCTCAATAGAATGCAACAATCCTTTGGAGAAATTTGGATGAAGGCATACACAGTGCTGGCTGTACTCGCATCCGGACGATGACAGCAAAGGAGAAAGTACCTTTGGAACAAGAACAAACGGATCGAGCAGCCATAGAAATGAAGACTTCATGGGGATGTATAATCCGAAGATGCTTTAGCTTGGCTTCATACCAAAAGTATTCATTATTGTCTTAATATTGAGCTGGAGATGAAATCGTCAATTTCTATGGATGCAAGATGATTTTAGTCGTTCAGTATACAGTTATGTCTCGTTTAACAGTTCGTCTGATGCACGAAACATCTGAGAGGAATACTTAAACAAATCACCTTAAAGCAATTTGCATGTTAAAGGTTTAAAGTTAAGGCAGACCTATATTTAAGAAAGGTAGGTCAAAAGGAGAAGTCGAGGTCGTGAAAGATTTTAACGAAACAATTATCGTTCAAAGTTACAGCTGTACTGGTGAACAACCTGTTTGGATGAAAGATGAACAGCCATGAGACTTAAACACGCTTAGTCAACATGCTTATGTCAAATATTTATATGTTTAATCAGAAAATAAAGATTTTTATCTATTATAAAATATTTAAAAAATAATTTTTCGGTTATTTTCCTCTCGTAACCCAATGCTATTCCGTTTTATGATTAAACGAGTGATTAAATGGAAATTCAGAAAAGTATAGAAAATCATAAGGGAATTAATTTCGGCAAATCTGAATAATAGTCTCCGTAGGTTACAGTGTTCTAGAGTCGTTTGGTAAACACCGGGAGGTCTGTTTGAAGGAACTTGAGAACTCAAAGGTCCACAATTCATGTCCCTCCTCAGTTGTCCGTTTACAGTTTTCGCGTTCAGTTCTTCTTGATTGGTAAAGCATGATAATTCTATTTTTCAGTGTTCGGGTTATTAATTTGTTTTCAAAACAAATAATTTTTACAATAACTCTGAATTCATTTGTTTTAAAAAACAAGCCATTTTTATAACAACTCTGAAATAAATTGCTTTCAAAGCAAGCAATATTTATGATAACTATGAATTCATTTCCTTTCAAAACAAGACATTTTTATAATATGAAAATTTTATAGCAATCGCATGAACGTAATTTTTTTTTATCTTAAATGGAAATACTATTCACGCTAAAAGCATATATGAATAGTTTTCAGAAAATATAACTTATAATAATCTGGCATAGACGAACTATTTATTTAAAACGCTGTAGTTAGAATATCTAATAGAAATTTCCTAATGAATTTCATTTCAAAATAAATTTAAGGGTCAGTATGGACAAAACATATTTTTGTTTGTTGCATTCATACTAAGGACTAGATGAGAGGTTGCTGTATATGTCAATGCATCTTTCATGCCTCCTTCTCCAAATTATAATTTTCGAAAATAAAAATAAATGTCTTTAACTCTAATGTTTTTTATGTTTAAATTTATTTTTATTTAAATATGCAGTTTAAATAGCCTAAACTTTATTAATTCGTTTATAAAAAGACTTACTTGAACTTATATATAAAGTATTGAGACATGACAGTATACTGACAATTAATCTTTAAAAATCAAATGAACATAGTACAAAAACATTTTAAAAACATAGTACTTGACTACACTTTGCATATTTTATTACACTTTGTGATAAATGAAATTGCCGAATAAAAGAAAAATGATTAACTCAACGGATGAAACAAAACGACCATCTAGAATCCACCTTTTTCATTTTAACTGAAACTATTTTCAGAGAATTTTTTTTAATTCCTATTATGATTTGTCTGTTTTTCTTTTTCTAAAATAGGACCCTATTCTGAAGTTGCAAAAGAACGAATAATAGAAATGTAATATAAAGTAGAGCTCTCACACATTGAAATATTCTGCAGAAAATAATACGAAATTGTATAGATTGATTTCGGTTTAAAATTTCATGGACTATTAGCTATTTCACTTAACAAAAGTTTGAAGGGTTGAAAAAAATATTCATATTCGAAAGGGTTGGATGACTATGTTTTTGAGTTTAAACTGCAGTCACAACTACACCCAATTTATTTCATTTTGAGTATTTTTATTCTAGGTACATGACAGGGACTGCAATTTCAAAGGAACAAAATAAAGTTTTCCTTTAATCTCAGACCATCTTATGCTTTAATCTCGGACCAACTTATGATTTAATCTCGAACCATCTTATGTTTTAATCTCGGACCATCTTATGCTTTAATCTCGGAATATCTTATGCTTCATTATTTAAAACTTCAAAAATTATTTTGCGAACAAAATATTGGACTCATTTAATGTAAACATGAATTGCATTCTTAAAATGCTACTTGAGTATTTTAAGTGAGTTAAATAACTAATATAGTAAATTCATTTAAATAACTTTTTAAATCATAAAATACATTTTTTATGAGAATCAAAGCATGACACACACATAACATATGTTATTCTATTCATATTACTTTTCATTCGTTTTGGATTTTTACTGTGCAGTTGTAATCAATATAAAAGGTTCACTATTTAAGTAATAATTGCTTATAAAACAGTGTTTTAACACAAATACAAACATACTCTCATTACAAATTACACCCAGGGACTGTATATACTTTTTAAATTAATAAATGGCCAACATTTTCCTAATGAGCACCTTAGAATGCTTAGAATATTATACCAATAATACGTGAAGCGTCAGGCTTATATGATGTTGAAATTTTACACTCGCGCAAACAAACAGGAGAATGTTACATAATGTTGAAATTTTACATTTGCACAAACAAACAGGAGAATGTTACATAATATTGAAATTTTACATTCGCACAAACAGAAGAATGTTATATAATGCTGAAATTTTACATTCGCACAAATAAACAGAAGAATGTTACATAATATTAAAATTTTACATTCGCACAAACAGAAAAATGTTATATAATGTTGAAATTTTACATTTGCACAAACTGGAAAATATTATATAAAGTCGAAATTTTACATTCACACAAACAGGAGAATGTTATACAATAATTAAATTTTTTCATTCGCACAAACAGGAGAATGTTATATAATATTGAAATTTTACATTTGTACAAACAAGCAGGAAAACGTTATATAATGTCGAAATTTTACATTCACACAAACAGGAAAATGTTATATAATAAATAATGCTTACATTCGCACAAATAGGAGAATGTTATATAATGTTAAACTTTTACATTCGTACAAACAAATAGGAGAGTGTTGCATAATGTTATGCATTTTGCATTCGCACAAATAAACAGGAGAATGTTATATAATATTGAAATTTTACATTCGCACAACAGGAGAAGGGCACGTTCATAGATCGAAGCCATTAAGCAAGCTTTTGCCTAGAGGTTGTGACAGACACCTCAAATTTTATTCAGAGCAAAAATCTCAATTAAAGTTGTAAAATTGCTTCTGCAAAATGTGTGGCAAATTTAGGATTTGAATTATACGTTGTATCCATTCACGGTCATCTCTTTTGGCCACAGTAAGTTTTCTGATTGGATAGAAATGTTCTCATCATGGAGGTAAAGGTAAGGAGTTAAAACTCCATACTGCGAAACTGCCATTATCATTTGAACCCATCATTCAGGGGGCGTTGCGATTTGCATTGGATGGATTTCTAGGGTGAAAAGCTTAAAATATTTATTTAAACTGTCCATTTTGCAGAAATAAATAAGTAGCGCAATGCAAATTAGACCTGAAACAATAAGGAATATTCAAAATTATTTGACCTTTCCATTTATTTCTATCTCCCTCTATTCTCAACTCTGTCGTACAACTGTGAAAAAAATACTGGTTAATTATACTGATCATTAGGGAATCTTCCGTTTCAAAATAATCAAAAATACATATACTCAATACAATGCCTATTTGGTGTTGAAGACCCACACCACTAGACTGGCTCTGTTTGAGAATGATGTCTGTTGAGTGTGTCAAATGGAAACAAAGGCAGCTTTACTAACACTCATTCTCAAAGCGTTATGGCATTTGGAAGCGTTTCATCCACACAAATTTGATCTCCTTCTCTCTAACTCCATGGTTCTTATACTTTGGCTGCTTTCGTGGGTTTACCTAGTATGTTTTCATTTTTATGAGCTGAAATTATGTAGAAATTTTAAAATAAGTTGAATTTCCTCTATAAGCTCATAATATTTCATAATGCTTAACTTTACCACCATTCTATAGGCAAATGAAAATCACTGGTATGTAGAAACTTTCCTTATAACATGAAATCAATAACTGCATTTATGAAAACTAAAAGGTATTGTAATTCAACATGCAAACTAAATGTGCTTTTAAATTATTTTACATTTTTGAATGGAAATAAGTTTTAAATTAGGCAAAAAAACTTTTCTATTGAAAACATGCTTTTAAAAATAAAACTATTATTTAAATATCTAAAAATCTTGATATTCTAAATTGTCCTCTGGAATTATTTGGCTAAGGCTTGAATGAGGCAAAATACTTTGGCAAAATTAATTTTTATGACGAAAACAATCAAGAAATAGGAAATGATATCTTAAATTAATAACAATGTCAATTTCTTGATATCAACTGTTCTTTCAAATGACTAGGCAAAAGGATTTGTGGCGGGGCTGCATTGCGTCACTCACTGCTACGAAATACATCCCCGATTATTCTTTCGCACCCGAAGAATTCTTTTGGTCCTAACGGTATAGCGGAGGATCAACAAGCTACAGATTCCGAGTTCGAACCTATTCCCCACCATTGAGGATCAGCGGTCCCCTGCAGATTAAATTGGTACATTATGACTTTATTCTGCTTTCTGATTGGCTATCTCAAATGAGGTCTTAATCCAGGCTTTTGTTATATCACACCCCTCTGTTTCCTATTTGTGCCTATTTCTCTTTTGGACTTCGGGTTTGTTGGGTCTTTTGCACCGATGAAGGGGAGATCCAGCGTATCCTCGAAACAGCAGTATGTTGCATTGTTGTGTTATTTGTGCTTCTATATGTTGCTCTAAAAGATTCTATAAGTTTCCCTTATCCTTCGCACAAAGTGTATTTCACTCATTGATAACTTCGGACGAGGAGACAGAGTTGTACCCGTTCTTCCTTTTTGACTGCTCCTATCTTCTCCACTGCATGGGAACATCTTTAGGTCTTCTTGCAGAGGACCGGGGTCTCATTGCTTTATGGGCGTCCTGATCATTTGGCTATGACCTACCATTTTCTAGGTCAAGGGGCTTAGCAAAAACAACAACAACTTTGACGGCGACAAAGATTCAAGAATAAAAATAATTAAAGATTCAGATCCGGCATCCTCACACGTTTGCGGCAAAAACAATTTCGAGGGACGTGCCGGTCCAAAAACAAAAGAAGACACAAGAATAATTTTAAACATGCCAATTAAAACATCGAAATAAATATAAGACCTGAAGTTCACATAAGATTTTCGGAATATATTTCTCAACTTTGGATTTTTCTTATTGTAGAAAGCATCTTGAAGGGCAATGGCTCAAAAAAAAAAAAAGATAATATTGGTTGAAAGAAGCGGTGTAAAATAGTGGGACTACATAAACATTCAATCATCAAAAGTCATTAACTCGTGGTTATGAAAAGTCAATTCAAAGATTTTGGAGGGGCTATTGCAAAGCAAAGGTTAACACAAAATTCATTTAAAATTGAATAAATATCTGAACATACTAACAACAGGGAATGCAACTGAAATATATATTTTGTATTTCATTTTTAACGTCCAATATAATAACTTTCAGCTGTACAAATAATCTGCACTACTATATTTATAAATTTGTACTTTGAGAAATTTGTTCTATATATCTTTTATGTACATATAAACATGTATTATTGTACCCATGGAACTGAATGAGAACAACAAAAAGTATCTTAAATATCTGAATGATTTAGATCCATATGATGCGTTTGAATGTTTGATTTTGAGAAAGGTACAACCATTTTTTAATGGGAGGAATCATTATGAAATAACATTTATTTTAATAAAAAGCACTAAATTAAATAAAATTAGGCCCGTTTTAAATGATGTTTTGTAACCAGCTATTGTAGCTTTAAACTTTAGATTAAATATTTTACAGAATATTTACACAAGAGAACGACTTACATAGTTTACATTAAAAATCATTTTTATAGACAAGGTTAAAAGTCAGCAAAACTCTCTTCAATAAATGAAACTTTGATTGATTGTCTAATCTAACCAGCTAAACTTAGTTTAACAATTTAACTCATAAACATTAAACTTTAAACTCAGCTGATCGGACGACTACGGATGATTTATTTTCATATATATTTAGAATGAAAATTTGAATCTTCAAACACCTACTGCTTTGGATTTCACATTTTTTTACATTTATATTTGAAGGAATTGTGATACAGTGGCGCAAAAAGTATTTAGATATTTTAGAAATGACTCTGCGACAAAATAGCACCAGTCTCAGACACGAGAACGACTAACTTTACAATGGGTGGACAATTTATTTATGATCAATAAATGAATGGGGACATCACGAAAATAACAACTATGGACTCAAGCGAAGCCGCGAACCACATGATTTATCCAATAGAAACCGGTCTAGGCTACACCCAGATGACTGGAGGCATTTCACGGGCTACATGAACTATCCAATAGAAGCCGGCCTAGGCCACGCCCAGATGAGTGGAGCAAATAGGCATATAGATAGCAAGGAGTCAATGATAACTCAAAAATGACCCCCGTACAGCAAGTGAAAGTTAAGTTCGTCGTCGACTAAATAAGTCCAAAATGTTCTTCTTGAACATATTCGGAAATAATTCGTGGACTAAGCAAATCTACGCTTCTTAACGAAGTCTAGAATTCTTCGTGGACTAAAGCGGTCTCAATGTTTCAAGGCATTGCAATTAAAGGCAGCAGTTCATAGTCATAGGGAGTTCAAATGAAAATGGCTGAAAGAAGGCCGATGAAATTCTGCGAACAAAGGTAAACTCTTTTTATATCCCAATATGAGGAATATTTTACCTGACTAGAAGTCAGTAACATTTTCGCCAACTGTATCACAACCGCCTTAATTAACACGTTCGAACTTTCTGTTCGGCCGGCGTCGGATTCTGTGGACCGAACCTGATAAATATGCCTTATTTATAAAACAGAAAAGGTACACTTACATAACATTAAAAATACACTTACAAAATTGAAATTTATATAACCTAAAAAATCCTCTTACACTTTTTCGGTGTATTTTATTGAAACATTCTAAACATAAAGTGAAATAGCGTTATCTTCCGTATTATCTGTCCGGTGCAACATCCACCGAGTGCTTGTTGCTTGCTCTCCGCCGGCTGAGCGGAAAGTATATCAAAACGCCTCCGCCTCGAGCGTGTTAAGCGAAATAATCTGTATTGTAAGAACTAATAATTCGTAAATATAAATAATGAAGTTAATCAATGCTAGAATTTAGTATGGATGATAATATTTAGTTTGAGCAAGCTAATGTCTATTCATTGTGCAGGTAGATATAATCTTGTCTATTAATCAATTTGAGTTTCAGATAACATCGGGCAACATAGAAAATAAATGGGTGGCGTATTATGGTCATATGGTTTTAGTAATTTTAATATTAAGCTGTTATTACAAGGAGCAATTTTGCAGCACCACCACACATTTCAATTGGAAGAAATCTTTCTGCTAAATTGACGCAATTTTTTCCAAGCCGATCATAGAAATGGCTCAATTTCTGAGAGGATAAGCTTGGACGTCACTCCGCTTCGCTTTCCTTTTTATTGGCATTAAAGAGGGCGGTGGCAACTAAAAGCAGATCTTAAGCAGCTCAACAGCCTTGGAATCTGGAGATGGAAAAAATTATAATAGAATTTCTACCAAACTATAGGCACCTGCGGGATATACGAATAAAAAACCCAATAAAGAATGCTTCTTGAAATGAAATCGGCGGCATTAGAGAGGAGGCCCCTTCTCCTTTTAGGTTTCTCCTCTCTAATGCCGCTGATTTCATTTCAGGAAGCATCTAGTGGCTTTCTTGTACAATTTGGATCTTTTATATCCCACAGGTGCCTGTAATTTAGTAAAACTTATATTATTATTTTTCCATCTCCAGATTCCAACGTTGTTGAGCTGCTTAAGACCTGCTTGCAGTCGGCATCACCATATTTAATACAAATAAGAAGACATTCAGAGCGAATCTTATCGTCCTCTGAATCGTTCGCGATCAGAAATTGAGCCATTTCTATTGCTGAGTTCGGAAGAAATGCGGCCATTCGGTGGCAAGATTTCTTCCCATTGAAATGTATGGTGTTGCTGAAAAATTGCTGGAAGGAATTGCTCCGTGTAATAACATCTTTAAGATCATCTTTTTTATACGCTATTGCAATGTATTAACTTTTTTCTTTTGCGATTTCTTCGCGTATAACTCGAGTACTTCGTATAATTTATATATTTTATCCTATAAATTTAGCATTAGAAAATCCATTATTATAAAACTTTGATATGACATATTCAATTGAAATCTTAAATGAAACAGTTATTACCAAACATTTCTCATATTCAACCACAGAACATATAATTCACACCATTTAAAATATAGGCCAAGTTAAAGCAGAGTATCTTAACCTTCTGGGTCTAAAAGATCACTCCCAGCTAATAACTTGGGGACCCAGCTTGATAACCCTCAAATAACGTGGGGTTTGGGTCTCTTTAAACACTCTGCCGAGTTTTGCAATACGTGTTCGATATTTTTTGTATATTTCTAACTTTAGTACAGGGTGGTCCAACAGGTCTCAGACAAACTATAAAGATAGATCAGGCATACGAAAATAAGCCGTTTTGCATAGGCACATGTGGCCGCCGTGGAGTAGCCACGGGTGCAGGAAGAAGTAAAGCGAAAGGAATGCAGGTGATGCAACACAGGTTCATCAGACATGACACTTACAAGTATCCAATACAATCGTTTATCAGAGTTTTAAAGTAGGCAGTAGTAAAGTAGTTCTTACCATCCGCAGATATGGCAACGACGACGCGTGGATGGGCGAACGCGTTGAAAGATGCCAGGACGTTCGAGCACGCGTGCTGCTGCCTCAACGACTTTAGCGACAAGGTCGGCGTCAGATGACCTTGTCGCTAGGATTCTACACAAGGATTTTGAGGTAATCTCACAGGAAGAAATCAATGGGGACGAGTGATGGGACTGTGGTGGCCAACGGACGGGCTACTCTTCCCGGCCGATCTATCTTTCAGGAAAGGTCCTATTGAGAGGGTCAAAGTGAGATAGTCCTGCACGACCTGGCCGAGACTTGCACAGCTGTGGATGGCAATCCATGGGAACATCTCCTTTAATACTCTGATAAATAATTGCAATGGATACTTGGAATGTTTAATAAACCTGTGTTGTATTTCTCTGCATCGTTTCTGCTTCTTCCTGCACCCCACATGTTCCTATGCAAAACGGGCTTTGTTTTCGCATGCCTTAAAGCGTGTCCGAGATCTTCTGGACCACCCTGTATAACAGTCCTTAGTTAGATTGACCTACAGCCCTTAGTTAGATTGACTGTATACAGACATGTGTCCTTTCCATGTCAGCATCTTTTCTCGGTTTAGTAATCTGGTTTTGCATTCGAATGTTTTTAGACACGTTACGATCTGTCTTCATAAATTGTATTGCTGTAGGAAAACTTTCGAAAAAAAATAAATGAATCATGCAGTGAACTATTGGGCTGTACGGGAGTTACCTTCGGTTTTCCGTAAAGTAACTGGAGTAGCGCACAAACAATTTTAACGTTATATTAAACCATTTTTACTTTCTTGTGCGTAATAGTATTGTTTTCACGAACAGGCTCGATTTCGAGATTGGGACGCCAGTATATGTTTTGAGACCTTCTGTGGACTATTTTGGAAGGGATGTCTGTCTGATTGATATCTGGGGTTCATTTCATGTGTACGCGATAGCACGCACACATAGGATTTTCACGAAACTTTATATCCGACTTTGTTATCCAGAAATCTAGAACTAGATAGAATTTTTTTCAATTCGAGCGAAACTTCGAAATGTTATATTATTTTAAAAATGGCAACATAGGGCACACTGGGACATCATCCTACATTAAGAGGTTTACGCGCCTACCTCCATGATCACGCGACTTAACAGTTTCGATCATTGTTGAGAAAAATAACCGCGGTACACTCTTTTTTGTCCGTAACGCCATCAGCCTGCGGGGGTGCACATTGTCAAGCAGGGTATCCATCGAAAGCCCTTTAGAGTAAAAGTAGCACATTGTATTTGTAATCATTTGGATCCAATTTTTTCTTGTAAAATTTGAAAACAATGAGTTTCAGTATGAGAAAGTCGAGTTGAGCCAGTTCATTGAAGAATGCATTGTGGCAAGTGACATATTAGCGTGCGATTTGAGTAAAAGTTACCAAAATCGCGGAATGTTGGCGCAGGTAGTGTAAGGTGTAGGATGGGAGATAAAAATCAAGATTTACGCTCTATTTCACTTCTGCTAAATTAGAAGAGTACCAAAATCTGTCGGGACTCAAAGTACGCACGTGCCAGAGTGGGTTTGCAAAATTTCGTTCTGGTGATTTTCCCGTTCAAAATGCACTCCGTTCTGACAGATCGACTGAGATGGATCAGGACACACGTGGAACACTGATTGAAGCCGATTGTCGCATAACTATGCGAGAGGTTGCATCCAAAACAACCCTTGATGACCGTTCGAAAAAGCTTAGTTACGAAAAGAAGTGGACCCCGCGTGAACTTCATCTAACGCAACGTGTAAGCATATGCTTTTGAAATGTCACCCAATAAATCCTTCTTAAAACGATAGATAACGGCCGATGAAAAACGGATTATTGACAGTCATACTGAACGCGTAGAGTTAAATCTTTTTTACACATTGTAAACAAAATGTTGCAAATTTTTAATGAATATTTAATGTATTTTCTCACTGGTTACGGCCACTATTTCAGAATTAAATCTACCAATTGCATCTGTTACCCATATGGAGATGTTGACCATTATGTTTTTTATTTAACGAAGCCTCCTATTGTAAATTGTTTCCGACAATGGTTTTCTAATATCTGCAAAAATAGAAATTCTACTGATAGAATTAAATAACTGTATCCTTATTGCAAAAGGTATCTCAGACAGTGTTTGTTAATGTGTTAATGAGCAGCTTATGCTCTCAATGTTGTTCTCATCCATGAATTTAATTTATCGTATTAATATATCTTGTGTTTTAATTGTTTTTATTAACACGTATTTTCTTTCGGGTTTTTGTTCACTTTTCTTTTTTCTTCCTTTTCTTGGTTTAGGTATTTTCTTTTTAAAATTTTTATTTTATCGTTTCTTGTATAATCCTATTTCATTGCCTAATACGTATTGTATCTTCTATGTATATCTCTGCATGTCTTGTTTTTGTGTATTGTCTTGTTTCTATGTATTGTCTTCATGTGTTCTTCTCGGCCGTCCTTTATAACTCCTCAACACCCTGCGGGTCAGCTGGACGGTCTGGGTAATAAATAAAAAAACTAATACTGAACGGAAACTATCCTAGTGAGCCAGCTCAAGCAACATCCACGACTGATATTCATTAAAAATAGAAAAAACCGAAAGTCGTTTCCGTATAAACTCAATATTTAAGTAACTGCGTTTATTTATATAGTTTCTGGTTCCTCCATTAAGTACGGAAAATCCATAATATGTTTACAAAAATATTGTATGCGGACAGTTTATTTGAGGGTCTTTCGATGCAGTGATCTATTGATGTATTTATTGTTCGCACGCTAACCATTTACAATGTGTGTCAAAAGGGGCCGCTATGAGAAAAAAAAACTCGTTTTCTACGAAATTTAATTTGCAATCCTTATTCTCATTTGTAATCTTATCCTTAATTTGTGAAAGAACGTATTCTCCATCCACATCATTTTCGTTGTTGCTTCTATACAAAAATAAGATGGGGATCCATAGACTTACGGTTAAGGTACTCCGCTGGAGAGGATCGCGCCAAAACACCTACTTTACACTCTCAAGGTCAAATTACAAAATTAGAAACAACGAGTGTGTATAAAAAATCTTCCTTTGATCTGGAATAATTTACAACAACCCTCCGCACACCCAAACGTTCACTCAAGAGTTCCTTTGAGCATCACTAGAGTCCGCACTCCGTTTTCATAGCAGCAGAAACGTGCAGAACAGTGGGATGAGGACGCGGGTGGAGGACACCGTTGATGCGCCATTCCTTTTTGCATCTGAAACAAATTGAAATAAATTAGGTGGCATATGTTATGGTAAAGGAGGATAGACTATAGCCGTTCAACCCGTCTAAATGGGCATAAATAAGAACCCACCTAAATTGGTACATTTAACTACTATGCATCGCATAACAAAGAGTCATTGCTATGTAGCAATAACACACCCATTTATCCAAGTGCAAGCTGACTGACCCTATCTAAAAATAAACACATTAGTCATCAAATAACCAATTATGAAAAGGAATATAATTATAGAAATAGCTTTCTAATTAATTAATATTTTAAGAAGTGCTCCGGGAGGGTTCGGTTCCTTTTATTATCGAAAATACTTAAAAGAACAAGGACTCGGACGTTGTTAAATAAAATCAGCACATACCTTTGGTATTGTTGTTCTGAAATATTTCATCAGCACTGTATTGTCACTAATGTCACACTTTTTCATTACTACACTAATCAAATTTGCTTGACTTTTACCTCAGTTTTCTAAACCTCGTCTTAATTTAGTCTCAGCAGGACTGCGTCGTACTTCCATCTCATTAGTCAAAAAGGACGGCACTTCATATTTGCATGTACTTAATCTCTTCTCGTCTATTTTTTTTTTTGCCAGGTAAAAGCGTCTTTTCTTGCCACGCCCACTTCCATTGGCTTATACATTTTACATGAAATTGGAGTGCTCTTGATTGGTTCGTCTGGAGCTAATGAATATTATGAAAGTCTTGCCGGAAACATTGTTTATGTCCAAGTCGCCCTCGTTGATGTCGTGGATTTATGGGTCGTAAACGTCGCCTTCGGACCAAGACTGTCAAACGGGAAGTCGCTTGTTCGAGTCCTTTGTTCGTTCAAAATATGCCAAATTATGCAAAATGATCCTTAATGGTCTCACAAATTAAAATACAAACATGTTATTGATGTAGCACATACACACACGAGTCCTCTCAGAAAACTTCTACATAAGTGTTAGGACTGAATTTTTTCAGCCGAACAACTATTCTATTTTTATGTATAAGAAGTCTGAAACTTCTACTAAAGCACCCCTTTTGTAAAGATTCATGCGTATCGAAAAGAGAAGCCCGCCGCCAGAAGACACATGATCCATCAGAAGATACATGAGTGACGACACGTCCTCACGGCAATGCCAATGGCCCTACCGTGCTGATAATACCAGTTCTCGTTAGGTCACCGAAGTCAAGCAGCATCGAGCGCAGTTAGTACTTGGATGGGTGACCACCTGGGAACACCGTGTGCTGTTGGCACTTTTCGGGCACGGTAGCCCGGTGGTTTGCGCGCTGGATTTGCACGCTGCCACAACTGCCGCCGTGTTCATGCGGAGTACGATCATGTTAAACATGTGGGTCCGTAAGTCCTTCCTAGAGGTTGGTGGTAGGGGAAGGAGGGTACTGTCATTGTGGATGCCTCCGCCACTGGGTTCCGGTCTAAATTGGGTGGCCCTTCCCGGCCGTCCAAACAGTTACCTTACACCTTTATGGTAGGTCGGACGGTCTGGGTCTCAACAACAACAACAACGTCCTCAAGGCAGCAATCCTGGACCTCTCAGCAAACTCCAGAGCCAAACGGTGGGGAAAGTACCAACCGCCGGACCACGTCCAACCCTTCCAGCCACAGCAAGGGCACCGTAGTGCCTGGAGGACCAAGGACGAAACAAACACTAAACAAAGAAGAAAGGAGCAACCTCCGCTTGCCGAGAATCGACTTCCACCGGAAGAGGGTTATTAACCATCAAAACATGAAGGAAAATTCCACTGCATAAGGCAAGCATGATAAATCGCCACTACAAACAGGATTCAACCAGCCCTCCCGTGCGACCAACTATGGTTTACGCAATAAAGAATGGAAGGTGGGGAAGTACGCGTCTCCCACCCAGCGAGAATACAACCTGGGGAGCGAGATCAGCAGAAGCAATCACCGGACGAGGTCCGAAGATGATCCAGCCAAACTCGAACTCAGTCGCAGACGGTTTTAGGCTCGGTTCATGAATAGACACAGTCCGTCCCCATGTCACCCGAAAGATTCCGAGTCATGAACAGCTGGATGGGAGCGTATTCCTCGGATTAATTTGCCTCGGTTAAGGGGAACCGAGTTACAGAGCTAAGATACACACACCACCTTTAAGGTGGGATGCCACTACAAACAGGCCAACGATCGATTGAACTGCCCGTTCAATTTCCAGGACATCCCGAAAAAGAGGTTTCTTTTAGTCAGAGGTCCCGGCAATTCTAGCCACCAAGCAGGACAGAAGGAGAAGATGCATGCAGATCAACTTCAAGAGAAGGATTTTCTCCGACAAGAAGGCTAAATAGTCAGGTAACAATATAATAAAGGTTGAGATATAGAATTTATGCAATACATAGGCACAAAACAAGGCAATAAATATTTGTATTCCCAATGGCTGGGGCACATGCACAAAATACAAGAGTAACAAACGATGAGAAACAACAACATGAGTTCAAAATATAACCGCAGATTATCAGCCCAATAGTCCTGTCGCCTCCCAATATCTGGAAGCCTCAGTAGCACCGTGGAGTGCTCCACAACGGTGCAGGCGGGGTTTGTCCGTAGGTTCATTACCATCACATAGTGGGCAGACAGTCTCAGTAAAAATACCAATACGGTACACATGTTCAGCAAGGCAGTCAATGTGCAAATGTACAGCAAGGCAGTACAAGGCAGGCGAAAAACAGTCACCGCCTCCCATCTTAGTTTATGAGGCACATAGAGGAGACGTCTTCTTCCATACTTGATATCCATTTTGCTTTTCAATTCATGTTGGTACGTCGAATTCATAAATTATCTTATAAATCATTTTGTCGTGAGGAAAG
Organism: Amaurobius ferox; assembly: GCA_951213105.1. Taxonomy (NCBI): domain Eukaryota; kingdom Metazoa; phylum Arthropoda; class Arachnida; order Araneae; family Amaurobiidae; genus Amaurobius; species Amaurobius ferox. Next base: position 145,301,619 of record OX578144.1, on the reverse strand, counting down.
AAGTTTCTCGTTTTGTTGCTCAATGTATCAGCATTTTGCAAGAAATTCTACCTACTCATTGCCATATAAATCTCAATGGGCAGGAATCCACTGCAAAACGACACGCTTATGCTGAGGCGTTAAGTATTTTAGCAATTCTTGACAATGGAAAACCTCATTAGATAGCGGAGCCTCAACAGAACCGATGGACAGGATGGCAGCACAACATTTTCAAATCTACAAAGGAGGCATGGTGTCTAAGTGCAATGTGAATCGCCTCCACCTCATCGTTACTAGTACATCGTTACTAGTACCTTATCATTACTAGTATACACTACATAAATTAAAGCCCTATCGCAAATGTAAAATAGCGAGTCCTTTCGAAATAGATTAAAAACATGCACAACTAAAATAAGTGATAATCACGAGTCCAAATAAAGTCCAACTTGTACAATGTATATGCCTATGCTATCTGTATAATCCGAAGGAAATCAATTAGATAAAACAAAAGGGTTTCTTTTACCTTTCTTGAAAAAGGCTGCGAAATCAGAGTCAACAGAAAATGAGCATGAAGGCACACGGAGATAAGTCCGTTCGTTGGAATTACGACACCTCCCAATTTAGGCCTTACGTATCGCATAATTTGAAATAAAATAGATAATTTCTCCACAGAAAGGAAAGAGTTATTTAGATTAGGGGCCATGGGACGAGAGAGCTATCAAAGGACGGGGTAAAGCGGTGTAGATAGCAATCAGAAAACGATTTATCTTGACAATCCAACAATTTATCTTGTTTAGCTAGCTCGCATACATTATCTCCCAAATTTGTCGGAAGGCGATTGTCACCCTTAAACCCATATTTGGCGAGAAATAGCGTATCAAATGACTGATAAAGCTTATGTCATGCCCATTGGGACATAGGCACCACTGCTGAAATCCATTTTCCGAAACTTGAAATGATTCAGAGTTTGACTCTGCCTCCTATTCTTAATGCGCTTCATTATGTCAAACTCGAGGCTGTTCATAATGATCCCAATTTTAAGCCCATTTTGAAAATCATTCAAAACTTTTCACATACATTTTTGAGAGATCTTGGGAAAATTTCAAATGCTACAATCAAGTCCGACGGCCTACTACCCAAGGCTTCTTAAGCTCTCCAAGCGCTCTCATAGGTTGCAGACCCGAGAACCCGTACTTGCGTGCCAAACATGGCCGCAGTACCTAACATCTGTACCACCCCATTTCCACTAATATATTTTTCTTAACTAGTCTTCGACCTCTAGTGGAATAGTATCCTTAGTTTTCGGATAAGGCGACGCAACTCGCCTAAATTCTTCTAACTTCAAAAATCTCTCTTTTTTAATCCCCACCTCATTTCAGCACGGGCCGGGATTTTTTCCTATGCCATTTTGAAAATTAGTTTTGTCCAGCAAACGATTTTGTCAAGAATAAGAAGACTTACTAGGCAATGACCTAGACATAAATAACGAAGGTTCAATTTAGAGTTGATCTCATTTTGATAATTTAAAAAAATACGATTTATATATTTGAAATATACAACTATTTCATTATTAGAAGTATCCTTTAAAAGAAAAATCTCTTGAATGGGATAAGAATTACCATAATTCCAATTCTTTCGGCCCATTCTAAAAGAGTTGCAGTAAAACGCACACAGCGGGCGATGACTAGTTTAGGCAATGAGGGCATATTAAGGCCGCGTAGCGGGTGGAACACAGTAAGCAACTCCGCGATCGAAAGCTATTAAAAGTTCAGGGCCTTTTCAAAACCCCAACTGGCTAGTGGGTTAATCATTGACATTAACTCTTTAATGACATACTGATTGGACTTAAGGTTCGGTATACATTAAGCAAAGCAGGATGAGGCATTACTATACACACATTTTTAATAATAGCTACAATACATTACATAACATCAACACCTCGACTATACGCAGTGTCGGCCAATGCTACAAGAAAGCGGTAGCTAATTTCCAACAGAGAAGAGATACTAAGATTTACAACACGTACATATTAAAACGCCCCCACCTCCATTAGCAGAAAAGTTCTGAATGACGGAAGACACCCTGACCTAGCACGTACCTTCTGTACTGGCTGGCTCTTCCGCTGGCGGTTGATTGGCAAAATTCCTTTCTCTGCTCAGCGAATCGTCGAGCATCTGGAGGCGCTCATCTGATCGGGAGAAAAGAATACAACTTATTCAATATAGTAAAATTATTTTTTTAAATTTAAATAGGAGATATTTGTTTTTGAAACTTCCGTTAATACAGGGTTACAACAAAGCCCTTCCTCAGGTCAATGCCTCACGAACTATGTACTTCTTGTGCCGTTGTATAGGAACCCCTTATGGCCAACTCATTGAGAGCAGGCTCAAACCTCCAAGGCAACCAGTAAGATAAACAATCGATTGCCGACGGATGGCAATCGATTGTTTTAGTAGGCAGAAAGGGTCTACTAAACCGATTGGTTTAGTAGACAGAAAGGGTTTTACAGCCAATCTACAAACAGGCAAAAGAGGCCAGCCGAATCTTGATCGCCGACGGGTTTGGAAACTGGCCACAAGAAGACACAGTTCCTCTCCGTCACGTAGAAGAGTCGGTACATGAAACCCCAGAGAATCCGACAATTTATATATCCTCTTAGAGGAGGCTGCAGAGCCAATGCCCATATGCCTTCCCCTAAGGGAAAAGATCGGGAGGGTCCCCGTGGCCTCCGTTTTAGGGAGACTTAGGGGGCCTATCTCGGCCCCCTTGAAGATAGCGGGAAAAGTCAATTAGAAAGTTGTGGAGCTAGTCAAGTTTAGTACAAAAATCAGTTCCATAAGACAAGATGGAAAGGAACACCCCAAATGCGAAAATTAAACCGTAGTCACTGTCTGGGGGGCATATTTTCGTCAAGTTGCAATGCCGTGCTGATTCTGCGGAGTACACATGCGAGGGAGGTATGCCGACACTTCGTGAAACCGTGACGGGAATATAATTCTTATGCAAGTTCATTACATTTGTATACATCTTTCTTATTTTCACACTTTATGCGAATTCTCCATATGTCAGTGTATTTAAGAAAGGAAAATGGTCTGTTATGCATTGACATAGTGTCGCCTTGTCTAAATACTCGGCTGTTGCTCCCGATATTTTGAGCTGTTCGGTTTCATTCCATCTTTTGTTATGGAATGTTTATACCAAGTTGGATTCCCTCTATAACTTTCTAATTAACTTTTCCTTCGTGTGCAAAAGGGGCTCAGATGGGACCCTAACTCCCCTCCCCGAAACGGTGATCCCACTTGGATCATTGTGTGAGCCACAAGGGGGGTTTCCTATACAACGGCACAAGAAGTCCATAGTTGAAAAAAATAATTTTAGAAATGTAGATTATGGTTCGGCGTTTCGCACGGAACTTTTCGCTATCAGAGAGGCTTTAAAATGCGCAATGTCTTCTGGGAATGAACCCATTTGGATTAGAATGGACAGTAGAAGTTCAATAGAACTCCTTAAATCCTGGTCTTACCTCACGGATAAAACTAGGTTCCCTTGGTTTCAGAAATTGCGTTTACCTGCAGGGCAAACTTTGATTTACATGGCAATGAGACAGCTGAATTGCATGGGAGGGCTTCATTCCAATTCATTGTGATCTTTCTCCCATGGAAGCTTACTCTGAGTATAAATAAAAAATAACAACGAATGTAAAGCTCCTCTATATGCTTACTATTTCTAGTATTCTGCAGGGCACCCTGAACTATCATTAGAGTATAAGGGCTCCAGACTCTATCAGATGATTCTGGCAAGACTCAGAAGCGGACACTCCAGGCATATAGTGGTGGGGAGTGGAGTCAAGTTGCCTTTGCTCTCCTTCTCTTGCTACCCTCACATTGTTCGGGCGTGTCTGTCTCGGACGAACGAGAACGAGTGGCTGAGTGAAACCTTCGGTATGACCAAGTCCATGCTGTGCTTTAGAAAGAACAGAAGTTCATGAGATATCGGAATGAGGAAGGAATTGATTTGTATATAACATATCGCGTATTTTAATAAGCAGGTATGAAACATTAAATATTTTTCAGGTAATACGTGTTCATAGCTATGGATGGCACTTGAGCGCCCCGTCATCCTCATGCACCGCAGGAGAGGGGAATCACCACGGAGGATCTCCACAAGCAGGGCTCGATGGAAAAATATATTGTCACGACGTATCCTCGGAAGTCGTGGGTGTATTCTCAGGATACAATAAACAAATTTCTGGATGACTGACACGTTCATTTAAATGCAAACATGAACGTCATACAGCGAATAGGTCGATCACTCAACAACTGCCAGCCATTCAATGCTCAGTTCATTCATAAAATAACATGTACTATTCTAAAACACTGACATATCTCACCATTCGATTTTGTTCCGTCCCGTTAACTACTACTTCAACTGAGTGATGACACCTTTTTTAGACTCTCCGTAGGAATTTCTAGAAGGGGCTTGTATCTCCGACACTATTCGTTATGTCGAGAAAGTTTCAGTACGTTCGAAAAGTAGCTCACATTCGATAAGTTAGTGATACATCGACAAATCTGGAAACCTCGCCCGAAATTCAAAATATGGCAACCCTACTTGTATCGGAATGGCTGTCTGTAAAGGTTCTTTTCCATTGAAGATAGGCAAAATACAGTGAAGTATTTGCAACAATATCTACTTCATTTAGCTGATGACAGAATACATCTCTTTAGAGTGGGACAGCCCAGTGGTTAGCGCGCAGGGATTGGATTCAGACGACCCGAGTTTGATTCTTGACTCTGCCCAAACTGCTCTTGAGCTACATGTGCGGCATTCGGGGTACGGGCACGTTAAATATATGGGTCCGTAAGTCCTTCCGAGAAATTGGTGATAGGGGAAAAGGATACTGTTCCTGTGGATGCGCCCCCACTGGATTCCGGTCTAAATTAGGTGGCACTTTCCGGCCATTCAAACAGATTGGGTACACTTTTGGGTCGATCGGGCGGTCTGGGTCGAAGAAGTAAAATGCATAAGCTTGTGTGCCATTTACATTGAAATGATCCTGTTATTATTCAGAAAAACATACAATAATGTAACATATTATGAGATGACACACAAATAAGGATTGTATTAGATACATTTCAAAATATTTTTCTTCCTTCCGTTTCCATATAAATTCAAAATTAAGAAATTAGTTTATTCCTTGGGGCGTAATGCATAATGAATTCGAAAAAGCAAAATCTCTTTAGTAGAAGACCAATGACAGTTGAAGGACCGTGGGTGCAGCAGCTGCACTTGCCGATGACGTCATGAGGCGGAGGAAGTGAGGTTATATCGGGAGGAGATGAACCTTTGGACAATGACTCAATGAAGATAAATGTTTGGACACTGATAACGTTAAGGCTCCTGTATATAGAGGCTGGCGTAAGAGCGGCCATTGAAGCTCCTGTGGGAGCGGCGACTGTGCTTGGCGAAAAGGAGGGGTACTTTATCTTGCCATTTATCGCTATAATGGCGCATTTCTCTGCGTCTGTTTTTTAAGCTACCGACTATCAAACTCCTCTATTTTATTTGAGAGTCTCGAAATATTTTATGCTTTTAAAACGCGCATTTTGAATGTAATATTTTACATAAAATATTATACTTATTATTTTGATTAGAATGAAAAGTGTTATTAATCAAATTTTGCGTGCAATACGTTTTTATTTTTAGTATTTTTGTAACAATTGAACAAAAATGTGTTTAAAAATAGTAAAAGTTCTAAAAGTGTTTTTGAACAATATAAAAAGGTCTTCGACTGTTAACATTTTTACACCTATTTTGATAATACTCAATAGCGTATTTTAAACAGTCATGATTTATTTCACTTTATTTATTTGAGTTAAGGGGGAGGGGGGTATTTGTCTAAATTTAACAGAAACTGGAAATTTCCATCGCTCTATTCCAACGGTGTTTTGCGTAATATTTTTACGATATGGTGGTGGAAGACTTTCGTTAACAAACCCTGCTTTATCATTATAATTAAATTTCTGATTCTGAAAAACAATTGGGGGGAGGGGCGTTTTGATATGGACGCCAAAAGCCCTTCGATAATGATGAAGTTGAAACCAAATACAGTAGCTAAGGGAAAATGGCTGACTCTCTGCTGTAAATTGTAAAAGTTTAACAAATACCAAGCATGTTTTCTTAGAATACACATTCGCATACTTGCTTATTGCCTAGATTTTGCTATTTAATATTCTATTGTTCCTTGCTTCCTGTCTTATAGCCTTCCTGAAAGAATATAGAAAACTATCTAACTCAGATAGATAATTTTCTACATTCTTTCAGATGCCAGGTCGAGGAACCTCATAACGTCCAAAGTTCAACTCAATCGGCCAAAAGATCCCACGATTCGATTAACTATTCAAGCATTTACTCATTGAGTCATCCCTTCCAAGTTCAAGTCCCTCGGCCGCATTATCAGTGTCCAAATATTTCGCCTCATTGCGTCATCGTTCAAAGGTTCATCTCCTCACAAGATAGCCTCACTTCCTCCTCTCATGACGTCATCGGCAGGTGCAGCTTCTGCACCTGCGATCCTTCAACTGTCATTTCTCTTCTACTCTCTTTCGTTGCTGCTTTCTACTCTCTTTCGTTGCATAACTTTGAAGAATTGTACTTTGAGAGATATACTAGAAGAAGAAGAATGCATCTGCTTGTGTGTCATTTACATTGAAACGATCCTGTTATTATTCAGAAAAACATTAAAAAATGTAAGACTTTAGGAGATGACACACACATTGGGATTGTATAAGGTACATTTCAAAATATTTTTCTTTCTTCCATTTCCATATAAATTCAAAATTAAAAAATTATTTTACTCCTTTTATTCCTTGGGGCATAATATATCTTGAATCCCAAAACACAAAATCTCTTTATTTGTTAGTCATTACTTTGAAGAATTGTACTGTGAGAGGTATACTAGACCGTATATATTAGACCTTTCGGAGGTTGACTATGACTTTCCACTCACTATTATAATCTATTTTATCTAATTCTGCTTTCTCTCTCAAGATTTAGCTATAGTTGAATTAGAGAATGAAAAACCCAATCTAATAAAATAGTAGTGCGAGTGAGGTCATAAAAGCGCTTTCTTTTCCCATGCTGATTTTCAATATCAAGTCTTATATTCTTAATCTTATAATAGTAATTCTGCAGAAAATAGAAAATCTCTCTATATTGAAAAAAAAAGAAAAGCCATCACTTTTTGACACATTTCTGGTTCCTCTGCCTTGTACCACAAAAACTATACCATACGAAAACAGTTCAGTGCTTGGTTGTAGAGAAAGGTGTGGGGAATACGGTGAAATAAACTGTTTTTCGATATATATATTCGTAGTTTAAGAAATATTTAATGTCAAAGTCAAAATATTTGAGTCGAGAGATAGACGCCAACTCTCGGAATGGAACAATAGAAAGACGACACATTTTTGCAGTCAGGTACCTTAGTTGAATATTTGCAGGACGGGGCCCCTTTTTTAATTTCGATGTAGTCTACGAGGTATTTTACTTTTTATGCTCTTATGAACTTTCGCATCGACGCGTCCATCGATCTTCTTTGCCTCGTACCATAAAATCTATAGCCTACAAAAATATGAAATTAAATACATTTATAGAGAAATAATAGGACAAGACGATGAAATAAACCGTTTACCGATTTAAACTTTAGTTTGACTTGAAAGAGCTCTGCGAGTAGAAGGCAAAGCGAGTTACGAGGGTTGGCGATCCCTCTAGTTGGCGCCAAAAATGTGAACATATTGATTTCGTTCGAAGCCCACATTCAATTATCCTATAGAAAGCGAATGTTTCTAGTCTGAGAAGAACGTTATCTTGAAATTAAAATAGAATGTTACATAAAATTGTTCCGAAACAAATCCAGCCAAATAGATTTTGTAGGATACAAGATACATGATGGATTCTTACATGCGAAGAAAAAATTATATTTAGAAATAAATAGGAATTTTATATCCTCTAGGGACAACAGAACTGAACCTGAAACCAGTTCCATTCTATTCGTACCTTCATTAGAGCTCACCAGTACGAGTAAAGAATGTTTGTGTGTTGACAGCAAGAAAACTTGGTAAACTACGCAATTTTGCAAGTGAACGACCGTAGTTAACGATTGTACTTTATGGGCACCCACAGGGAGGGCCCCTACCTGGACGTTTAAAGTCACCAAGATAGTCGATGTTGTATATCCATCTCATCCTTGAGCTTGCGCCCTCCTGGGAATAGTTTTATGGGCGTTCATGGCTGTACCTCACGGATACTTAAAAGATTGGACTCGAACTGCACGAGGCAGCAAGTATAGGTTCATAGCGTTGAGTGAGCAAAGGCTTTCTTTACTCCAGTTGGCGGCTGACTATTCGCTGTTGATGAGCTCTAATGAGAGCGAAACAAGTCAATGGATATGAATGAAGTCATCGGATCTGCTTCATAGATGGATCCATATATATCCAACATGTGTTTCGACACAATTAATGCAATTTAATATAATTCGATAGGATTTGCATGACATTAATGAACATTATTTTTTTATAAATGGATCCGCAAAAAAAGAGTGTTTTTTGGATTTTGAGTATAAAAGTAAATGAGTATCTTACCTTCTACGTATTCTGTTTTGGCTGTACTTGTACTATGAGGATCCATTGTCTCTGCAAAACAAAACAAAAGAAAATAAAATCCTTTTCTCAGTGAGAAGCTTCCATTGCACAGATATGTAACGCTTCCAAACAACACAAAATATAGGAGTTATTCAATGATTCGGATGGGACTTCAAACAACAGCATCCACTGACTGCTTTTGCTCATTATTGTGCAGCGTGGATCCAATTGAGACTGATATCGGTCTGATGTAGCAGATATCGGTCCAAAAAAATCGGCGAAATGAGTTCGTGGATGCTGTCATCTGTCATTTGAAGAGGAAGTTAGACTTTACAATAGAAGAATTTTACAATTTTGGATTTCGAGATTTGGCTGTTCATTTAGGTTAGGCGGGAAAATAATAATTCAATGAAAGTAATTCAAGAACACAAGAGAAATACAAAAATGCATAAAAAACAAAAACAATAGAAAAACGAAAAATAGTATATGTCAACACCTTAAAAAGGGAAATCCCCCCGCTAAAGATTTTCACGTAGTTTATGCTTTTCCCAATCCATTTCTCTGACATATTCCAAAAATTGATGAAAACGTATATTAAATCGTATATAATTCCGTACGAGTTTTTATACATATACTCCACCCGACAAAAATATCCCCAAGGTATTGAAAAGACCAAAATACAGTCGAACCTGCTTTAAACGGAATTTCAGGGTTGAAAAGGTGTCCGTTTCATGCAGATTATTTAAGGAAAAGCGAAGTTTAAGGTTTAGCTGGAAATGCATAGAGTCCATATGTTTACAGACTTCCAAAATGACGAAAAGATGGAGTCATTAAATTATTTTAAATATGTTTATGCATACATTTTTACGTACTGGAAACAGGGGAGTCTCAAAATTGTTATATCATCGCCTTACTCTAAGAAACAGATACAAAATCTGACTGCTTACCATGAAACAAATAACTAACCAGAACAAAACGCTGTATTTTGATGAAGATGAACTTTTAATATATTCCAACATAGTTTTTCCGACGTATGTCTTACTAGAGATGCGACCTCCATTTAAAAATCGTGCATTCATTCATATATCTGCTGTTTCAGAATCTCCCTGATTAACTGAAAATTCTAGAAGTACTGAAAAAGCTTTCAGAAAATTGTCGTATGATTTAATAGAAATTTCTGTAGAAAATTCTCTTAGAAAGAAATGGCTGAAATAGCCATTAAATTCCCTTTTTCCGTGTTCGTTACAACAGGTGCTTTTAATAGCAAATTAATTTAAACGGACAATCCGTTTCCGCATTGTGCAGATTCCGTTTCACACAGGGAATAACCTAGATTTCTGTATTTTTGAACGGAAATAAAAATATTTGCCGCTTATGTCAGTATTCTGTTTTCTACAGGTTCCTTTTCAAACAGGTTTGACTACACAGGAAAAGGAATACAGCCAGATTTGATGTGAGCCAAAAGAAAATTTCAAAGTCAAATGCTGAAAAAGCGAGGAAGGGTTCGCGGAAACTAAACGGGATGACCACATCGCGCCAATAATAGCATCTGAAATCTCGCCAAATAAAAAGTCTTTATCCTGAAGCTGTATGACCCATTTAATTCTATTGAAATATTATATTAGCAACCCAGGATTATTTAAATGAAAATGCTGGAATCAATACGTTGAAATGAAAAATGAGAAACTTCTTACCGTAAACTCTAATCAGACCTTCCGTAGGTCCCAAAGAATTCCTCGCCAAGCACATGTAGGAGCCGAAGTCTTCCCGGGTGAGGGCCAGGATAGTGAGTTTCATGTGCATTTTGTAGGCGTTCTCTTGCACCGTCACCGCGTGTTTGTCGTTCGAGATAAGGAGTTGGCCATCCCTCTTAGTCCAGTAGTTAAGTGACTTGGGAAAGGCCTCCACAAGGCATTCCAGGGTGACGCTCTGGCCGACGGAGCCGCCGATCAGCTGGTTTGGAACCCAGAGCATTGGCGGAACTAAGGGAGTTGCAGAACACCACATTCAAATTCATATTCATTCTATTATATATACAAACATTCTAATATATTTCATAATCATGAATGTGTCATTTTACATAAGATAATAAGAACATTTTACATAAGCCGTTATACAAATGTAAAAATTTTTAAAATGTTTATGACTTTGTGCATTCTGTCTGTCCGTTCACAAGATAACGGTCGTAAAAATGACCTTATCAAAATTAAACTTTAGTTAGTTTGTGATACGGTCTGTGGGACATATGGTAATGTAAACGAATAATATCACCCAATTAGTTTCAGATTGAACTCGCCCGGGTTGAAAAAAATCAAATATATTGAACCCTATGGGAACTCCTTTTTCAAACATTTTTTAAGCGAAGTTAATTTTAGGAAAATTTTAGGAAATTTTCAAATTATCCCTTAAAAAGTGTAAAAAGAAATTAGCAAATTATATTAGGCAGTGTTTTAAATGAAATTGAAGTAATAATGACACCCACATATTATATGGTTTCCCGGCCGCCCATTTTTGCTGCTCTATATCTTCGGATGAGTCGGACGGCCTGGCTTTTCGACCCATATTGTATGAAGCGATCACGTGACTGATTTCATAATAAAATAGGCCATCCATTTTTTCCCTGTGTAAAAATTGTGATGTTTAAAGTTCGTTTAAATTTATATTGAGTGCTGCATCCGTCCTAAAACCGCTTTATTTTTGCGTATTATCTGTGTATCTAAATTCTGTGCAAACGCAATGACACTATTTTTTTGTTTTAAATGATCACTCAACATTAATTATTCCTACATCGAAACCTAATTTCTATAGCATGCAGAATGTAAACAAATCAAGCTATTGTAAGATGAGTTGTATAAGAATGGTTGACTTTTTATCATGTAAAATTATTTAGCTCTGGAGTCTAGAATATAAGTGATATGAATGAAAAATTCTTGATTTTACACAGAGAAGCATTGTCATACAGAGAAGCATTATAGCATTGTCTTTTTGGACGAGTTTTAAGTTTCCAAGTTTAATAAATTATTGTAGTATCGCGATCATTTAAAAAATATCAATGCTGAATGGATCGCATTTTAGAGCTGTTGCATTTCAGTTGGAAAATGCTTTATACTCAATGCTTTATGCATGATTGATCTTTTTTGTTTTAAGTACGAATGTTTTATTTTAAACATACAAGAATTCTAAGAATTGTTCGACCTTTATTGAAATACTTTTCTTTCATTTAGATCTCTTTATTATAGTGATTCAGTTGATGTGATTAATAAGTCCTTTATTTCTAGGTCAATGGTTTGGCATTTCTTCAGAGACATTCATTCAGGAAAATATCTTCGGAACATAGTTTATTGCGCAGGGTGTCGAAAACCCCAGAGCAGTTGTTTCAGTGGCCGGGGTTGTGCAGGGTGTGGGACAGTTGTGTGTATGCATGATGGGGGTGTGGTTCTTGAAACAACAATCAGATTCATCGGAGTGGGATCCATAAGCTAACAAGCCTAGTTCGAGGTGTCACACGTTATTTCTTATTCCAGATAACTGAGAAACTTTTTTGTTTTTAAATTTTATGTGTTATTCAATTTATGTTCTAATAGTAGAGGGAAGGGTGGTAATACGGACTCCCTCGGGGCGGCCATGCTAGCTCTTTTGGCGGAATGGTCAATCAACTCTAATTACTCCCCCTGAAATAAGAGATCACCACTACCGTGCATTCTTGAAAGAGCGTTAATCGTTTCATCCTATTCGCGAGCTGGCCAAGTGATATACAAGTTTTATAGTTATTTCGGTTGCACAATGCGCAGACTTCGATATCACACCTTGAACTACACGAGTTAGACGATACTATGTCGAAACCAGATTTCAACTTTTGAGTTAGGTTTGGGATAGTTTCAACAGGGTGTTGCTGGTAATATGGATCCTGACCCATCATTCCATTCTGACCATTCCGGTGACTGATCTGTAAGTGGGGGAGGACCAACCTGGTGTGCAAAATGCCAACTGTCTCTTCTGGGACTCAGCTTTTATGGATGACAGCCATGGGTCATGTGTGTGATGTGTGAATGATGGGCACACAGTGAATGTTCTAGAGCCGAGAAAGACATTTATATTTGTCACTTTTGTAAATAATTTATGTTTTTTCAACAATAAAGGTCAGTTTTGACGAATAAACTGTGACTATTTCATGGGGGTCCATAATACCCACACTTTAAAACGAAAAAAACAGCTGATTTCACTTTTTTGGGTAATCGCATTAGGGAGGGTACTATAAATATTCTAGAAATGACTCCACCTGTTGGGGCCATAGCACATGCGCCCAACCAATCCCAAATAGAGTGAAATGAGCTTAAAATGTAGGCGCACTTGACAAAAAGCAAAGTGGTGTTCATGTCGCCACCTTTCCCTCTATTGATGTGTTTGCTATGCCTGGAGATGGAATTTAAAAAGGCGTGTTTGAGGATTTTACTTGGATGTATAAGGTTCCCTGTACTGTGGGCATTGCAATTGGACTTGATCCGTTATGTATCACTGGCAGGAATAAATAAAAAATCTGATGTGGACAACACACGACTTTCCTTATATATATAATGCAATGAATTTACTACTTTTACAGAGTAAAAAAGAATAGGTTTTTCTTATTTATATTTTTAGGATACTTACATTCTTTCCAAGATATTGAATTTTCGACAATTAGATGTCATTTTCATTGATTTAGCGTTATTTTTATCCATTTGGCGAGATTTTCGCTAATTTGGCAACATTTCAAAAAGACGCCAGGTTGGCGACATTCCGTCAAATTCGTCGCCAAAATCTCGCCAAGCGTTATGGACGGAGAAATAAGTTATTCTTATAGCAGATCAATGACTATTGGCGTTCAAATAAAAAAGTATTACTCAAAGTATATTTTCTCATGAATGGAACGAGCTAGATCCACGTAATTGATGTCACCCAATGTATCGCATGATATTACATATGAAAAGTGAACATGTTTTTCAACAGTTAATATATTTTTTTTAATTTATGGGATTTTTTGAAAAATTTATTTGAAAAATGGGCAATATCTCGAGAACGGTTCGTGCTAGCGTTCTAAAGTTTATGTCAATCGTTTTCTAAGGAAAAATTACATAAGAAATGTCTATTTGCGTAACTTTATTAAAGGTTTTGATTTTTTGATGATTTTTTCAAAATTGCACTCGAAAATTTAGGGGGGGGGGGGGTTCTGAACATTCGATTAAGTTTAAAAACAATAAGCTTCCAGTATTCACGGATTGTGATTTTTGTACCCAATTTCATTCGAATCGCCCCATTTGTTCGTGAGATATCGTCTCCACAGGCTCACACACACACACACACATCACTTCAAAAATGTTTGATTCGTGATCAGGGATGCTTGAAACATGCTCTCCCGTCGAAAACTCGAATTCGAATGTTCGACCCCATCCCAATACTTTCCTCATACATTATGTATATAAGGAAAGTAATAATTAAAAATGAATCTATAATAGCCAAAATATGAAAAAGTTCTAATCTAGTCAACAATATTCAGAAGATGCGGATGGACGGGAAATGCATTCCCGGCGATTCACAGGAACAGAAAGTGACTTGCGTAATCGGGCTGTTTATGAAAATGATTGAAAATGCAACCTTAATAATTAATTAGAATATAAAAATAAGCTAGTTTAGTCAATCTAATATGCAACATTTAGAAGATGCAGAGAGATGGGAAAATATACTAACCGACTCTTAACGATTAAAGAGAACATAAACTGAAATGAGCAATTGCACTCTTTATGTGCAACGAATTATAAAATTAAAGGTTCAGCAATTTATGCGAAATTTAATAACTTTTGAGAAATACATTTATCACATAAGAAAAAAATCCTTTACATTCCACACAGCAGTAAATCATCATTGCCACGGTGATTGGATTGGCATTATCGTCCATGCGGACCTAAATTCCCGTTGGCACATTAATTTGTTTGGCATTACCGTCTATGTGGCCGTAACTGATCGCGGTTATGTTGTTTTGGTTGAAATGACTGTGCACGCGGCCGTAAATTTACATTGGCCTTCATACAAGATAATTTTCCATAGGGAACTATGCAAATTCTATGCACAGAATTCGTTTCCCGTGGAAAATACAGAGAATCCGTAGTTATCGGCATCTTTGTGAGCAAGCAGGTCGGCAAATTGAAAATGTCCCGATTTTTCCAGAATTTTAAATAAAAAATCGCTTCTCCCCGTAATTTCCCTGACGTTTTAGTCCTCTCTTCAAATTCCTGTAAATTCTAGGTTTTCACGATTTCAGAGTGCGCAGGAACTTTGCGTTACTTAATTTTTAACGACAAAACGAATAATATCAACCTCATTGGTCTAGGATTATGAATCTTTGAGAAGCTGGCGACTTTGAAAAATTCATTAAATTGTGAAATGGAAAAGACGTATTTAAACTGCAAAAGGGAAATAATGTCAAACAAGCATCCGTATTATTTGGGGAAATTAAGCTCAATTTAATGATCATGATAGAGAAAATATATTTGAGTCTGTAGGAAAAGTCACCTGCAGCAAGATCAGATTTTTTAACACTTTACAACATAGTTGAAAAGTGTTTATGACATTGTTCATTCTGTCTGTCTGTCTGTCTGTCCGTTCCCACGATTGCTGCCGTAAAAATGAAAATGACTTTCTCAAAATGAAATTTTAGTATGTTGTTCAGACTGTCTGTGGGGCCGATGGGAATATAAATGAATAATACAGGTATCACCCAATTAGTTTTGGATTGAACTCGGATTCAAAAAATAAAATACATTGAACCCTATGGGACCTAATTCTTCAAAGATTTTTAAGCGATGTTAATATTCACAAATTGTTCCGAAAGTTTTAAGAAATATTCAAATTATCCCATAAAAATATAAAAAAATCTCAGCAAAATATGGTCTGTAGTTTAAATAAAAGTTAAAATAATAATTATACCCATATCATGTGACGAGATCACATGATCACTTCAAAATAAAACATAGCATCCATCTTGTGTCAAAATCGTGATTTTTAAAGTTATTTTTAATTTATATTTAGTGTTGCATCCGTCCTAAAACCGCTTAATTTTTTATTTTTTTCTGTGCATCTATATACCACGCAAACGCAATTACAATATTTTGGAATTTAAAGGATCATCAGCCTTTGATCATTTCTACAACGGAGCCGAACGTATGGAGAATGTAAACACATCAAGCTGTAAGTTGAGTTGTATAAGAATTGCTGAATTTCTTTAAAGCAAAATTATTTAGCTCGGAAGCCTGCAATATAGCTGATATGAATGAAACTCTCATTGGTTTTACATAGAGAAGCAAACGATTCCATATTATTGCTTTTTTGATGAAGTTTTAAGCATGGAGTTAGAAAGTAATTTTACCTTCATGGTTTTACGTTTTTAAGTAAAATAAATTATTGTAGTATTGTGATAATTTTAAAAATATCGCCTCTGAATGAAAGGAATGGAAAAAAGTTTATGAACGATATATTTATTCATTGTTCTTATAGAGATCTCAGGGAATTATATTTCGATGACGATATTTGAATAAATTTCATTTGCTTTCGATGAAGTTTATGAAATATAATAAATTGCAGTAGTATTGTGAAAAATTTAAAATATCACCGCTGAATGTATCACATTTCAGAGATGTTTAAATAAAATTGCATTTCAGTCGGAAAGGGTTTCATAATCAATGCTTTATGCATGAGTGACGTTTTTTGTTTTTATCTAATCATGAACTGAAGAGTCGAAAATGCGCTGCAGCCCTTTGAAGGAAAGTTTTTAAGAAGCAAATTTGGTGGTATATTGTTAAATCAGCCAAATGCAGTGTGGCGAAGAAAATTCAATTTCGAACTATACCACCTATATAAAGAACCGCAAGCGTGGTTAAATACATAAAGATACAAAAAATAAAATTAAATGGATAAGTCGTTTGTCGACAAAATGGAAACTAAATAAATGTTTCTGGCTGGGCCAATTGGAGGTAGGCCTAGAGCAAGGCTGAAATTCAGATGGATTAACTGTGTATTTTCGCATTTGCAAGACTAAGAACTGGAGAAATGGAGAACTGTCTCTGATAACAAGTCAAGATGACACAAAATGTCTGAGAACGTCAGGGATTAATATTCACAGGACTGTTGAGTCAAGAAGGAGAAAAATCATATCCAGTTATGTTTGATCTGAATAGAAGATATTCTATTGAACACATTAAAACTAAACTAATTAAAACAGAACTATAGCTAATAAAGCAAAAATTAGTTAATATAATTACGCAAAAATGATAGATTTTGCGTAATTATATTGAAAGAGATACTTTGGATATCTTTCGTCACTGCTAACATACAAGCAAACTCAGAAGTAAAAAAACAAAAATCAAAATATTCTTAACTAATGACATTTAGTATATCCTTGAATCAGTTGTATGCTGCGTTGTACTTAATTTTGAGCAAAATTATTAATTTTTCTTTATACTTGAAGAAAGTGATAAATGTCAATTTGTCAATTAATCTAATTAATTCATTCATAATAGGAGCATTATACTATCCCATTATGCTATAACTAGTTAAAGTAAAGTGAAAAAAATGTGTATTTATTTTCATTTAAAGCTTTAACTTATGAATAATAATATCTATAAGTTATAATCTTAATATCGATACCCCGTCGGGCACACTGCTTAAGCTTGCTCATTAATACGGCAAAACATTCTCAAGATATTCGAACTGCTGTATTTTTGCTTCTCGATATTATAGGTTGCTTCGCATTATTTGTTGCTTCGCCCTATTCTATTGCTACAGCACTATTGCATTATATTATATTGCACTACAGCACTATATTAACAAGTCAAAGATCGTGAGACACAGGGACAATTAGCCTTCACCCAAGGCGATAGAAACAACAGTCACTACGTGTATCACTGGCGCGTTGAAATTGCATCATAGCTGCTCCGGACGTTCATTTGAGGTAAATCGTCACGATAAGACGTTGACATTACGCATGTCAATTAAATTAGCATTTGAGGGAAAGCAGTACGTAAGGAGTCTTATTATAATCGGACAATTATTTCGCAATACATACCTAAGACATAATTTATGTTCTATTCCTCGCTTAAATATCTTTTATACATATTTCAGAAAAAATTCTGGTAGTAAAATTTTGCTTTATATATTTTAATACGTATAATATTTTGCAGCTGGTAACTGATTATAGAAATCTGATATGGGCAGCACGTGACTTTCCTTATATAATGCAATGAATTTACCACTTTTACAGTGAAAGAAAATAGATTATTCTTATAGTAGATAGTTATATTCTTTCCAAGATATTGAACTTTTGTCAGTGAGTTGTCATTTTTATCCAATTGGCGAGTTTTTCGTTCATTTAGCAACATTTAAAAAGTCGCCAAATTGGCGACATTCCACCCAATTCATCGCCAAAATCTCACCAAGTATTATGGACGGAAAAATAAGTTATTATTCCAGCAGATAAATAACTACTAGCGCTCAAATACAAAAGTATTACTCAAAGTACCTTTTTTTATGAACGGAATGAACTAGATCCACGAGAATGATGTCCTTAAATTTATCGCATGGTATTACATATGAAAAGTGAACATGTTTCTCAATAGGAAATGTTTTTTTTTATTTTATATGATTTTTTGATAATTTTTTTGCCAAAATGTGCAATATCTCGAGGACGGTTCATATTAGCGTTCCATAATTTATATCACTTGTTTTCTAATGAAAATTTACATAAGAAATGTCTATTTACGTAACTTTATTAGATGTTCTGATTTTTTGACGATTTTTTCAAAATTTCACTCGAAAATTTAGGGGGTTCTGAACATTCGATTGCTTATAAAAACAATAGGCTTCCAGTGTTTACGGATTGCGATTTTGTACCAAATTTCGTTCGAATCGGTCCAGTCGTTCGTCAATTATCGTCTGCACAAACTCATTGACACACACACACACACACAAACACACACGCAGACATAGACATCACTTCAAAAATGTTCGATTCGTGATTAGGGATGCAGGAAACGTGCTTTCCCGTTCTCGAATTCGAATTTTCGACCCTGTCACAATACTTTCCTTATACATTATGTATATATGTATCCTTATACATTATGTATCCTTATACATTATATATCCTTATACATTATGTATTAATGTATATGGAAAGTATTGCGACGGGGTCGAAAATTTGAATTCGAGTTTCCGACGGGAGAGCACGTTTCAAGCAATCCTGATCACGAATCAAACGTTTTTGAAGTGATGACTGTGTGTGTGTGTGTCAGTGAGTCTGTGGAGACGATATCTCACGAACGAATGGAACGATTCGAATGAAATTTGGTACAAAAATCACAATCCGTGAATACTGGAAGTCTTTTGTTTTTAAACGTAATCGAATGTTCAGAACCCACCTAAATGTTCGAGTGAAATTTTCAAAAATCATCAAAAAATCAAAACCTTTAATAAAGTTACGGAAATAGACGTTTCTTAAGTAGTTTTTCCATAGAATGTAGTACATCCATCGAATATGCTAAGAATCAGTACCCGAATTATAAGTTCGGATCCGAGGCTAGCTTTTGGTCTAACTTTATAATGTCGGTCTTGTAAGCACCAGGTCCCGAGTTCAAACCTGGCTCGGGAACCATCATTATCAAGTCTTGTAGTATGTTTATGAATGCCCAATTTGGTTAGGTGAGTCGCTCTTATGAAAGGGGGAACATTTTTTAAGGGTGGTACACACTCATTTTTAAAAATAGGATGTGAGTAGCACATGAATCTCCCTATACACTCAAATTAATTTTCTCTTTTATTTCATTAATATTTCATTAAATTGAGTTTAATGGCACTCAATAACACGCAAATTTTTTTTTTACATTACACTGAATTTACACTTTAAATTCAATTTCGTTTTCCTTTGGTAACTAGAAGTATTTAAAAAACTGGCGTAGTAAATATGAGAAAAAAATGAAATATCTCGAGAATGGCTAGTTCTAAAGTAATGGGATAGATCTTATTATTTTCATCGTCAAAAATTAAGTAAAAAATAAACATTTAATTGATATATCTGAGCTTACTCAGTCTTTTATTGTAGATTTTGACGATTTTTGGGGACTATTTCGCGAAAAAGGCAGGGTTTTATCCAAATCGTGCCGAAATCCAATCAGCACCAGGGTAACCCCCAAGTGAAGGTTCTACCAAATTTTGTAAAATGCTGTCGATTAGTTGTTTTTAACTACAATGGATACAGAAATTTTTGCGCGTCATTTTGTAAAAAAAGGCAGGTTCTCTAATCGCACTAAAATCTAATCAACACCAGGGCAACCCACAAGTATTTTACTTATAAAATTTTATGAAATTCGGTCAAATTGTTTTTGAGTTAGATTGAATAAACACACACACACAGACTTAACGGGGGCGCGGTAGCCCATCGGTTAGCGCGCTGGAGTTGCACTCGGTAGGCCCGGGTTCGATTCCAGCCACTGCCAAAACTGCCGCCGTGTTCATGCGGAGTACGATCACGTTAAACATGTGGGTCCGAAAGTCCTTCCGAGAGGTTGGTGGTAGGGGAAGGAGGGTACGGTCCCTGTGGATGCCTCCCCCACTGGGTTCCGGTCTAAATTGGGGGGCACTTCCCGACCGTCCAAACAGTTACCTTACACCTTTCTGGTAGGTCGGACGGTCTGGGTTTCAACAACAACAACACAGACTTAACGTTAAAAATGGTTTTTTCGTGTTCTAGAGGCTCCAAAACGTGTGGATCCATCGAAAACTCGAGTTGCGATTTTCGACATGATTCCAATACTTTCTCTATACATTCCCATACATTGCAGAGAATTCAGCTATTATTAACGCATACTAATCTTCTTCTTAAATAATAAAAGGCAATGTCTGTGTGTGTGTGTGTGTGTCTGTCTGTCTTATACACTATACGTTTCGCGACCGCGCGTCGGAGAGCTACGAAATTTGGCAATCGGAGACCCGGGGGGGGAGGGAAGGGGACACATGAAAACCGATTTTTAAAATTTTAATTATTTTTTTATTTATTTAATGTTTTATGCGATTTCGACCGTTTTTTGCCCTTTTTGCCCTTTTTTCTCCACGATCCAGACATCGTAGAAAAAATAAATGACACCATCGGAAAGAGCAGAGAATTTCGAGTAAAAATATATCAATTTTAAATCTGAATTTCGATTTCTAATATTTTTTAAAGATTTTAAAACAAAAGTCACTTTTTGCTCAAGAAAACGATTTTTGGTTTTTAAATTCTCGCATCGTGAAAAGTACTCATAATTTCGACTAATAATTTACATTTTCAGAAAGGTCAAACATCTGGCATTCTTACAAGTCCAATCTGGTCCAGAAATAATGAAAATTGCCTTCAGGATGGCAATTTTAAAGACGCCATGATTTTAAATTTGTCGGCTACCGGCTCAGTTTCTCAACGGCATTTTCCCCCCATCCGCATTAGTTTCTTCCCCGTCTCCATGGAGACCGCGCTTTCGGTTTTAACTGAATTACGAGCATAAGTGTTGTATACATCGGGCGAAATTATTATATTTATATGATATTTTAAATGGATATTTTTAAATGGATATTTTAAATAATTTAAATGATTGAATTATGGTGGTTTGAATTGTGGTGATGTATTTGAAATTATTATATTTATGGATTGGTGGAACGATATGGTTGATTTTTTTATTTTAAATGGATATTTTAATTTATGGATATTTTAATTTATAGATATTTTAAATGGATATTTTAATTTTATGGCTATTTTAAATGATGGAACGATGGAACGAGGATGGTGGAATTAAGAGCCTAGCATATGGTCGTTATAAATTTAAATTAGCGCGCGAGAATTGCACTCGGTAGGCCTGGGTTCGATTCCCGCCACTGATGCGGAGTACGATCACCTTAAACATATGGGTCGATAATTCCTTCCGAGAGGTTGGTGGCAGGGAAAGGAGGGTACGGTCTCTGTGGATGCCTCCCCCACTGGGTCCTGGTCCAAATTGGGTGAATAAAAAGAAAGTTATGGAGATTGTCGCGGAGGGCTCGGTAGCCCAGTGGTTAGCGTGCGGGAATTTCACTCGGTAGGCCCGGGTTCGATTCCCTCCACTGACAAAACTGCTGCCGTGTTCACGCGGAGTACGATCACGTTAAACATGTGGGTCCGTAAGTCCTTCCGAGAGGTTGGTGGTAGAGGAAGGAGGGTACGCACCCTGTGGATGACTTTCCCACTGGGTTCCGGTCTAAATTGGGTGAATAAAAAGAAGGTTATGGAGATTGTCGCGGAGGGCGCGGTAGCCCAGTGGTTGGCGCGCGGGAATTGCACTCGGTAGGCTAGGGTTCGATTGCCGCCACTGCCAAAACTGCTGCCATTTTCACGCGGAGTACGATCACGTTAAACATGTGGATCCGTAAGTCCTTCCGAGAGGTTGTTGGTAGAGGAAGGAGGGTACGGACCCTGTGGATGCCTCCCCTACTGGGTTCCGGTCTAAATTGGGTGAATAAAAAGAAGGTTATGGAGATTGTCGCGGAGGGCGCGGTAGCCCAGTGGTTAGCGCGCGGGATTTGCACTAGGTAGGTCCGGGTTCGATTCCCGCCACTGCCAAAACTGCCGCCGTGTTCAGGCGGAGTACGATCACGTTAAACATGCGGGACCGTAAGTCCTTCCGAGAGGTTGGTGGTAGGGGAAGGAGGGTACGGTCCCTGTGGATGCCTCCCCCACTGAGTTCCTGTCTAAATTGGGTGGCACTTCCTGGTAGGTCGTTCCTTCTGGTAGGTCGCGCCAGCGAGTGTGCCACGGTTAGAATTTGCCACGGTCAGAATTTTCAAGGGTAGCGAACAGGCTGGTCGCCAAAGGCGGCTAGTCTTCTTAAATAATAAAAGGCAATGTCTGTGTGTGTGTGTGTCTGTCTGTCTGTCTGTCTTATACACTATACGTTTCGCGACCGCGCGTCGGAGAGCTACGAAATTTGGCAATCGGAGACCCGGGGGGGAGGGAAGGGGACACGTGAAAACCGATTTTGAAAATTTTAATTATTTTTTTATTTATTTAATGTTTTATGCGATTTCGACCGTTTTTTGCCTATTTTGCCCTTTTTTCTCCACGATCCAGACATCGTAGAAAAAAATAAATGACACCATCGGAAAGAGCAGAGAATTTCGAGTAAAAATATATCAATTTCAAATCTGAATTTCGATTTTTAATATTTTTTAAAGATTTTAAAACAAAAGTCACTTTTTGCTCAAGAAAACGATTTTTGGTTTTTAAATTCTCGCATCGTGAAAAGTACTCATAATTTCGACTAATAATTTACATTTTCAGAAAGGTCAAACATCTGGCATTCTTACAAGTCCAATCTGGTCCAGAAATAATGAAAATTGCCTTCAGGATGGCAATTTTAAAGACGCCATGATTTTAAATTTGTCGGCTACCGGCTCAGTTTCTCAACGGCATTTTCCCCCCATCCGCATTAGTTTCTTCCCCGTCTCCATGGAGACCGCGCTTTCGGTTTTAACTGAATTACGAGCATAAGTGTTGTATACATCGGGCGAAATTATTATATTTATATGATATTTTAAATGGATATTTTTAAATGGATATTTTAAATAATTTAAATGATTGAATTATGGTGGTTTGAATTGTGGTGATGTATTTGAAATTATTATATTTATGGATTGGTGGAACGATATGGTTGATTTTTTTATTTTAAATGGATATTTTAATTTATGGATATTTTAATTTATAGATATTTTAAATGGGTATTTTAATTTTATGGCTATTTTAAATGATGGAACGATGGAACGAGGATGGTGGAATTAAGAGCCTAGCATATGGTCGTTATAAATTTAAATTAGCGCGCGAGAATTGCACTCGGTAGGCCTGGGTTCGATTCCCGCCACTGATGCGGAGTACGATCACCTTAAACATATGGGTCGATAATTCCTTCCGAGAGGTTGGTGGCAGGGAAAGGAGGGTACGGTCTCTGTGGATGCCTCCCCCACTGGGTCCTGGTCCAAATTGGGTGAATAAAAAGAAAGTTATGGAGATTGTCGCGGAGGGCTCGGTAGCCCAGTGGTTAGCATGCGGGAATTTCACTCGGTAGGCCCGGGTTCGATTCCCTCCACTGACAAAACTGCTGCCGTGTTCACGCGGAGTACGATCACGTTAAACATGTGGGTCCGTAAGTCCTTCCGAGAGGTTGGTGGTAGAGGAAGGAGGGTACGCACCCTGTGGATGACTTTCCCACTGGGTTCCGGTCTAAATTGGGTGAATAAAAAGAAGGTTATGGAGATTGTCGCGGAGGGCGCGGT
This sequence comes from Amaurobius ferox, assembly GCA_951213105.1. NCBI lineage: Eukaryota > Metazoa > Arthropoda > Arachnida > Araneae > Amaurobiidae > Amaurobius > Amaurobius ferox. The sequence continues at coordinate 145,277,650 of OX578144.1, read as the reverse complement.
AGCCCAGTGGTTGGCGCGCGGGAATTGCACTCGGTAGGCTAGGGTTCGATTGCCGCCACTGCCAAAACTGCTGCCATTTTCACGCGGAGTACGATCACGTTAAACATGTGGATCCGTAAGTCCTTCCGAGAGGTTGTTGGTAGAGGAAGGAGGGTACGGACCCTGTGGATGCCTCCATTACTGGATTCCGGTCTAAATTGGGTGAATAAAAAGAAGGTTATGGAGATTGTCGCGGAGGGCGCAGTAGCCCAGTGGTTAGCGCGCGGGATTTGCACTAGGTAGGTCCGGGTTCGATTCCCGCCACTGCCAAAACTGCCGCCGTGTTCAGGCGGAGTACGATCACGTTAAACATGCGGGACCGTAAGTCCTTCCGAGAGGTTGGTGGTAGGGGAAGGAGGGTACGGTCCCTGTGGATGCCTCCCCCACTGAGTTCCTGTCTAAATTGGGTGGCACTTCCTGGTAGGTCGTTCCTTCTGGTAGGTCGCGCCAGCGAGTGTGCCACGGTTAGAATTTGCCACGGTCAGAATTTTCAAGGGTAGCGAACAGGCTGGTCGCCAAAGGCGGCTAGTCTTAAATAATAAAAGGCAATGTCTGTGTGTGTGTGTGTCTGTCTGTCTGTCTGTCTGTCTTATACACTATACGTTTCGCGACCGCGCGTCGGAGAGCTACGAAATTTGGCAATCGGAGACCCGGGGCGGAGGGAAGGGGACACGTGAAAACCGATTTTTAAAATTTTAATTATTTTTTTATTTATTTAATGTTTTATGCGATTTCGACCGTTTTTTGCCCTTGTTTCTCCACGATCCAAACATCGTAGAAAAAAATAAATGACACCATCGGAAAGAGCAGAGAATTTCGAGTAAAAATATATCAATTTCAAATCTGAATTTCGATTTCTAATATTTTTTAAAGATTTTAAAACAAAAGTCACTTTTTGCTCAAGAAAACGATTTTTGGTTTTTAAATTCTCGCATCGTGAAAAGTTCTCATAATTTCGACTAATAATTTACATTTTCAGAAAGGTCAAACATCTGGCATTCTTACAAGTCCAATCTGGTCCAGAAATAATGAAAATTGCCTTCAGGATGGCAATTTTAAAGACGCCATGATTTTAAATTTGTCGGCTACCGGCTCAGTTTCTCAACGGCATTTTCCCCCCATCCGCATTAGTTTCTTCCCCGTCTCCATGGAGACCGCGCTTTCGGTTTTAACTGAATTACGAGCATAAGTGTTGTATACATCGGGCGAAATTATTATATTTATATGATATTTTAAATGGATATTTTTAAATGGATATTTTAAATAATTTAAATGATTGAATTATGGTGGTTTGAATTGTGGTGATGTATTTGAAATTATTATATTTATGGATTGGTGGAACGATATGGTTGATTTTTTTATTTTAAATGGATATTTTAATTTATGGATATTTTAATTTATAGATATTTTAAATGGATATTTTAATTTTATGGCTATTTTAAATGATGGAACGATGGAACGAGGATGGTGGAATTAAGAGCCTAGCATATGGTCGTTATAAATTTAAATTAGCGCGCGAGAATTGCACTCGATAGGCCTGGGTTCGATTCCCGCCACTGATGCGGAGTACGATCACCTTAAACATATGGGTCGATAATTCCTTCCGAGAGGTTGGTGGCAGGGAAAGGAGGGTACGGTCTCTGTGGATGCCTCCCCCACTGGGTCCTGGTCCAAATTGGGTGAATAAAAAGAAAGTTATGGAGATTGTCGCGGAGGGCGCGGTAGCCCAGTGGTTAGCGTGCGGGAATTTCACTCGGTAGGCCCGGGTTCGATTCCCTCCACTGACAAAACTGCTGCCGTGTTCACGCGGAGTACGATCACGTTAAACATGTGGGTCCGTAAGTCCTTCCGAGAGGTTGGTGGTAGAGGAAGGAGGGTACGCACCCTGTGGATGACTTTCCCACTGGGTTCCGGTCTAAATTGGGTGAATAAAAAGAAGGTTATGGAGATTGTCGCGGAGGGCGCGGTAGCCCAGTGGTTGGTGCGCGGGAATTGCACTCGGTAGGCTAGGGTTCGATTGCCGCCACTGCCAAAACTGCTGCCATTTTCACGCGGAGTACGATCACGTTAAACATGTGGATCCGTAAGTCCTTCCGAGAGGTTGTTGGTAGAGGAAGGAGGGTACGGACCCTGTGGATGCCTCCCCTACTGGGTTCCGGTCTAAATTGGGTGAATAAAAAGAAGGTTATGGAGATTGTCGCGGAGGGCGCGGTAGCCCAGTGGTTAGCGCGCGGGATTTGCACTAGGTAGGTCCGGGTTCGATTCCCGCCACTGCCAAAACTGCCGCCGTGTTCAGGCGGAGTACGATCACGTTAAACATGCGGGACCGTAAGCCCTTCCGAGAGGTGGTTGGTGGTAGGGGAAGGAGGGTACGGTCCCTGTGGATGCCTCCCCCACTGAGTTCCTGTCTAAATTGGGTGGCACTTCCTGGTAGGTCGTTCCTTCTGGTAGGTCGCGCCAGCGAGTGTGCCACGGTTAGAATTTGCCACGGTCAGAATTTTCAAGGGTAGCGAACAGGCTGGTCGCCAAAGGCGGCTAGTAAATAATAAAAGGCAATGTCTGTGTGTCTGTGCGTCTGTCTGTCTGTCTGTCTTATACACTATACGTTTCGCGACCGCGCGTCGGAGAGCTATGAAATTTGGCAATCGGAGACCCTGGGGGGTGGGAAGGGGACACGTGAAAACCGATTTTTAAAATTTTAATTATTTTTTTTGTTATTTAATGTTTTATGAGATTTCGACCGTTTTTTGACATTTTTGCTCTTTTTTGTCCACGATCCAGACATCGTAGAAAAAAACAAATCACACCATCGGAAAGAGCAGAGAATTTCGAGTAAAAATATATCAATTTCAAATCTCAGGGACAAATTCTAATATTTTTTTATGATTTTAAAGCAAAAGTCACTTTTGACTCAAAAAAACGATTTTTGGTTTTTAAATTCTCGCATAGTAAAAAGTACTCATAATTTCGACTAATAATTTACATTTTTAGAAAGGTCAAACATCTGGCATTCTTACAAGTCCAATCTGGTCAAGAAATAGTGAAAATTGCCTGTAGGATCGCAATTTTAAAGACGTCATGATTTTATATTTCTTGCCCAATACTCGGCGAAGAACCGATTCTCCCCGACATTTCCCACCGCAGTAGTTTTTCCCCCGTCTCCATGGAGACCACCACGCTTCGGGTTTTAAATGTATTAAGAGCTTAGCATATGTATTGGATACATCGAGTGAAATAATTATATTTATGTGATATTTTAAATGGTTATTTTAATTTATGGATGTTTTAAATAATTTAAATGATTGTATTATGGTGGATTGAATTCTGGTGATGTATTTGAAATTATTATATTTATGGATTGGTGGAACGATATGGATGATTCATAGAATGATATGGATTTTATAAATGGATATTTGAATTTATGGATATTTTAAATGGAAGGAGGGTACGGTCTCTGTGGATGCCTCCCCCACTGGGTTCCGGTCCAAACTGGGTGAATAAAAAGAAAGTTATGGAGATTATCGCGGAGGGCGTGGTAGCCCAGTGGTTAGCGTGTGGGAATTTCACTCGGAAGGCCCGGGTTCGATTCCTTCCATTGCCAAAACTGCTGCCGTGTTCACGCGGAGTACGATCACGTTAAACATGTGGGTACGTAAGTCCTTCCGAGAAGTTGTTGGTAGAGGAAGGAGGGTAGGTCCCTGTGGATGCCTCCCCCACTGGGTTCCGGTCTAAATTGGGTGAATAAAAGAAAGTTATGAAGATTATCGCGGAGGGCGCGGTAGCCCAGTGGTTAGCGCGCGGGAATTGCACTCGGTAGGCTCGGGTTCAATTACCGCCACTGCCAAAACTGCCGTGTTCACGCGGAGTACGATCACGCTAAACATGTGGGTACGTAAGTCCTTCCGGGAAGTTGGTGGTAGAGGAAGGAGGGTACGGTCCCTGTGGATGACCCTCCCACTGGGTTCCGGTCCAAACTGGGTGAATAAAAAGAAAGTTATGGAGATTATCGCGGAGGGCGTGGTAGCCCAGTGGTTAGCGTGTGGGAATTTCACTCGGAAGGCCCGGGTTCGATTCCTTCCATTGCCAAAACTGCTGCCGTGTTCACGCGGAGTACGATCACGTTAAACATGTGGGTACGTAAGTCCTTCCGAGAAGTTGTTGGTAGAGGAAGGAGGGTAGGTCCCTGTGGATGCCTCCCCCACTGGGTTCCGGTCTAAATTGGGTGAATAAAAGAAAGTTATGAAGATTATCGCGGAGGGCGCGGTAGCCCAGTGGTTAGCGCGCGGGAATTGCACTCGGTAGGCTCGGGTTCAATTACCGCCACTGCCAAAACTGCCGTGTTCACGCGGAGTACGATCACGCTAAACATGTGGGTACGTAAGTCCTTCCGGGAAGTTGGTGGTAGAGGAAGGAGGGTACGGTCCCTGTGGATGACCCTCCCACTGGGTTCCGGTCCAAACTGGGTGAATAAAAAGAAAGTTATGGAGATTATCGCGGAGGGCGTGGTAGCCCAGTGGTTAGCGTGTGGGAATTTCACTCGGAAGGCCCGGGTTCGATTCCTTCCATTGCCAAAACTGCTGCCGTGTTCACGCGGAGTACGATCACGTTAAACATGTGGGTACGTAAGTCCTTCCGAGAAGTTGTTGGTAGAGGAAGGAGGGTAGGTCCCTGTGGATGCCTCCCCCACTGGGTTCCGGTCTAAATTGGGTGAATAAAAGAAAGTTATGAAGATTATCGCGGAGGGCGCGGTAGCCCAGTGGTTAGCGCGCGGGAATTGCACTCGGTAGGCTCGGGTTCAATTACCGCCACTGCCAAAACTGCCGTGTTCACGCGGAGTACGATCACGCTAAACATGTGGGTACGTAAGTCCTTCCGGGAAGTTGGTGGTAGAGGAAGGAGGGTACGGTCCCTGTGGATGACCCTCCCACTGGGTTCCGGTCTAAATTGGGTGAATAAAAAGAAGGTTATGGAGATTGTCGTGGAGGGCGCGGTAGCCCAGTGGTTAGCGCGCGGGAATTGCACTCGGTAGGTCCGGGTTCGATTTCCGCCACTACTAAAACTACCGCTGTGTTCAGGCGGAGTACGATCACGTTAAACATGTGGGACCGTAAGTCCTTCCGAGAGGTTGGTGGTAGGGGAAGGAGGGTACGGTCCCTGTGGATGCCTCCCCCACTGAGTTCCGGTCTAAATTGGGTGGCACTTCCTGGCCGTCCAAACAGTTACCTTACACTTTTCTGGTAGGTCGCGCCAGCGAGTGTGCCATGGTTAGAATTTGCCACGGTCAGAATTTTCAAGGATAGCGAACAGGCTGGTCGCCAAAGCTTTTATACGGTTTTTGGCCTAAGGACAATTAAAAACCGAGTAAGTGTTTGCTTTTTACACGGTTTTTGGCCTAGGCACAATTAAAAACCGAATTAATCTTTGCTTTTTATAAGGTTTCTGCCTCATTATGCTGGATTGAATTGTAGCGATGTATTGTTTACATCGGGTGGTGGTTGGGACCACAATGCAAAAACTTAAACACTGAAGAAATAAAAAAATAAATAAAAATAAAGTTAAGGAGATTGTCGCGGTGCATTTATGCATCGGGTGGTGGTGGGGACAATCTTTAAAAAAAAAAAAATTTAAAACCGAATTAGTGTTTACTTTTTATAAGGTTTCTGGCTCATTATGATGGATTGAATTGTGGCGATGTATTGTTTACATCGGGTGGTGGTTGGGACTACAATGAAAAAACTTAATTGTGGCGACGTATTGTTGTGGCGTACTCTGTTGTTGTATTGTAAAAACTTAATTGTGGCGATGTATTATTTACATCGGGTGCTGGTTGGAACCACAATGAAAAAACTTAATCATTGAATGCTTTTTATACGGTTTTTGGCCTAAGGACAATTAAAACCCGAATAAGTGTTTGCTTTTTACACGCTTTTTAGCCTAGGCACAATTAAAAACTGAATTAGTGTTTGCTTTTTAAAGGTTTCTGGCTCATTATGCTGGATTGAATTGTGGCGATGTATTGTTTACATCGGGTGGTGGTTGGGACCACAATGAAAAAACTTAAACACTGAATAAATAAATAAATAAATAAAAAGAAAGTTATGGAGATTGTCGCGGTGCATTTATGCATCGGGTGGTGGTGGGGACAATCTTAAAAAAAACAAAAAACTTTTTCGCTAAGCAGCATCGTTAAAAAGCGAGCTTGCCACTGTCAGGATTTTCAAGGGTAGCGAACAGGCTGGTCGCCAAAGGCGGCTAGTAAATAATAAAAGGCAATGTCTGTGTGTGTGTGTCTGTCTGTCTGTCTGTCTGTCTTATACACTATACGTTTCGCGACCGCGCGTCGGAGAGCTACGAAATTTGGCAATCGGAGACCCGGGGGGGAGGGAAGGGGACACGTGAAAACCGATTTTTAAAATTTTAATTATTTTTTTATTTATTTAATGTTTTATGCGATTTCGACCTTTTTTTGCCCTTTTTTCTCCACGATCCAGACGTCGTAGAAAAAAACAACTCACACCATCGGAAAGAGCAGACAATTGGGAGTAAAAATATATCAATTTCAAATCTGAATTTCGATTTCTAATATTTTTTAAAGATTTTAAAACAAAACTCACTTTTGGCTCAAAAAAACGATTTTTGGTTTTTAAATTCTCGCATAGTAAAAAGTACTCATAATTTCGACTAATAATTTACATTTTTAGAAAGGTCAAACATCTGGCATTCTTACAAGTCCAATCTGGTCAGGAAATATTCCGTATTGCCCACAGGATCGGGATTTTAAAAGTTTCCGAATTTCAATTTCTTGGCGTTCCGCTCGGCGTGCCGCTTAATTTCTCCCCCGCTGAAGTGGGGAAGGTGGTGGGTGGGGACGTCAAGGTGGAGGTGACGTCACGGTTCTGTATATGCATAGCGATGGGTGGGACAATAAGAAACCGAATTAGTTTTTACTTTCCGTTTCCCGCGCTTCCGATTTTAAATGAAATAAGAGCTTAACATATGCACTGTAGAAATTATTATATTTATATTTTAAATGATGGAACGATATGGATTTTTTAAATGGATATTTTAATTTTATGGATATTTTAAATGATGGAACGATGGATATTTTAATTTTATGGATATTTTAAATGATGGAACGATGGATATTTAAATTTTATGGATATTTTAAATGATGGAACAATGGAATGAGGATGATGGAATTAAGAGCTTAGAGAGCATATGGTCATTTTAAATTGTAAATTAGCGCGCGGGAAGTTAGCGGTAGGCCCGGGTACGATTCCCGCCACTGCCAAAACTGCCGAAGTGTTCACGCGGAATACGATCACGTTAAACATGTGGGCCCGTAAGTCCTTCCTAGAGGTTGGTGGTAGGGGAAGGAGGGTACGGTCCCTGTGGATGCCTCCTTCACAGGGTTCCCGTCTAAATTGGGTGAATATAAAGAAAGTTGCGGAGGGCGAGGCAGCCCAATGGTTAGCACTCGGTAGGCCCGGGTTCGATTCCCGCCACTTCCAAAACTGCCGCCGTGTTCACGCGGAGTACGATCACGATAAACATGTGGGTCCGGAAGTCCTTCCGGTGAAGGTGGTGGGTGGGGACGTCAAGGTGGAGGTGACGTCACGGTTCTGAATAGAGCTCCTTTGCTCTATATTTATATTTATATTTTATATGATGGGACGATCTGGATTTTTTAAATGTATATTTTAACTTTTGGATATTTTAAATGGATATTTTAATTTTATGGATATTTTAAATGATGGAACAATGAAACAATGGAATGAGGATGATGGAATTAAGCATATGGTCATTTTAAATTGCAAATTAGCGCGCGGGAAGTTAGCGGTAGGCCCGGGTTCGATTCCCGCCACTGCCAAAACTGCCGCCGTGTTTACGTGGAATACGATCACGTTAAATATGTGGGTCCGTAAGTCCTTCCGAGAGGTTGGTGGTAGGGGAAGGAGGATACGGCCCCTGTGGATGCCTCCCCCACTGGGTTCCCGTCTAAATTGGGTGAATATGTAGAAAGTTATGGAGATTGTCGCGGAGGGCGCGGCAGCCCAGTGATTAGCGCTCGGGAATTGCACTCAGTAGGCCCGGGTTCGATTCCCGCCACTGCCAAAACTTACGCCACGTTCACGCAGAGTACGATCACGTTAAACATGTGGGTTCGTGAGTCCTTCCGAGAGGTTGGTGGTAGGGGAAGGAGGGTACGGTCTAAATTGGGTGAATAAAAAGAAAGTTATGGAGATTGTCGCGGAGGGCGAAGTTGCCCAGTGGTTAGCGCGCGGGAATTGCACGCGGTAGGCCCGGGTTCGATTTCCGCCACTGACATGGAGTACGATCACGTTAAACATATGGGTCCGTATGTTTTTCCGAGAGGTTGGTGGTAGGGGAAGGAGGGTACGTTCCCTGTGGATGCCTCCCCCACTGGGTTCCGGTCTAAATTGGGTGGCACATCCTGGCCGTCCAACCAGTTACCTTACACCTTTCTGGTAGGTCACGCCAACGAGTTTGCCACAGTTGGAATTTGCCACGATCAGCATTTTCAAGGGTTGCGAACAGGCTGGTCGCCAAAGGCGGCTAGCGGAGGGTGAAGTACCCCAGTGGTTAGTGCGCGGGATTTGCACTTGGTAGGCCCGGGTTCGATTCCCAAAATTGCCGAATAAAAATAAAGTTATGGAGATTGTCGCGGATGGCACGGTAGCCCAGTGGTTAGCGCGCGGGAATTTCACTCGGTAGGCCCGGGTTCGATTCCCGCCATTGCCAAAACTGCAGCCGTGTTCACGCGGAGTACGATCACGTTAAACGTGTGGGACTGCAAGTCCTTCCGAGAGTTTTGTGGTAGGGGAAGGAGGGTACGGTCTCTTTGGATGCCTCCCCCATTGGGTTCCGGTCTAAATTGTGTGGCACTTCCTGGCCTTCCAAGCAGTTACCTTACACCTTTCTGGTAGGTCGCGCCAACGAGTTTGCCACGGTCAGAATTTTCAAGGGTAGCGAACAGGCTGGTCGCCAAAGGCGGCTAGTAAATAATAAAAGGCAATGTCTGTGTGTGTGTGTGTCTGTCTGTCTTATACACTATACGTTTCGCGACCGCGCGTCGGAGAGCTACGAAATTTGGCAATCGGAGACCCGGGGGGGAGGGAAGGGGACACGTGAAAACCGATTTTCAAAATTCTAATTATTTTTTTATTTATTTAATGTTTTATGCGATTTCGACCTTTTTTTGCCCTTTTTGCCCTTTTTTCTCCACGATCCAGACGTCGTAGAAAAAAACAAATCACACCATCGGAAAGAATTGTTTCAAATCTCCATTTCGATTTCTAATATTTTTTAAAGATTTTAAAACAAAAGTCACTTTTGGCTCAAAAAAACGATTTTTGGTTTTTAAATTCTCGCATAGTAAAAAGTACTCATAATTTCGACTAATAATTTACATTTTTAGAAAGCTGAAATATCTGGCATTCTTACAAGTCTAATCTGGTCCAGAAATAATGAAAATTGCCTTCAGGATCGCAATTTTAAAGACGTCATGGTTTTAAATTTCTCGGCGTTCCGTTCGTTTCTCCCCCGCTGAAGCAGGGAAGGTGGTGGGTGGGGACGTCAAGGTGGAGGTGACGTCACGGTTCTGAATAGAGCGCCTTTGCTCTATATAAATTATTATATTTATATTTTAAATGATGGGACGATCTGGATTTTTTAAATGTATATTTTAACTTTTGGATATTTTAATTTTATGGATATTTTAAATGGTGGAACAATGAAACAATGGAATGAGGATGATGGAATTAAGCATATGGGCATTTTAAATTGCAAATTAGCGCGCGGGAAGTTAGCGGTAGGCCCGGGTTCGATTCCCGCCACTGCCAAAACTGCCGCCGTGTTTACGTGGAATACGATCACGTTAAATATGTGGGTCCGTAAGTTCTTCCGAGAGGTTGGTGGTAGGGGAAGGAGGATACGGCCCCTGTGGATGCCTCCCCCACTGGGTTCCCGTCTAAATTGGGTGAATATATAGAAAGTTATGGAGATTGTCTCGGAGGGTGCGGCAGCCCAGTGGTTAGCGCGCGGGAATTGCACTCAGTAGGCCCGGGTTCGATTCCCGCCACTGCCAAAACTTACGCCACGTTCACGCAGAGTACGATCACGTTAAACATGTGGATTCGTGAGTCCTTCCGAGAGGTTGGTGGTAGGGGAAGGAGGGTACGGTCTAAATTGGGTGAATAAAAAGGAAGTTATGGAGATTGTCGCGGAGGGCGAAGTAGCCCAGTGGTTAGCGCGCGGGAATTGCATGCGGTAGGCCCGGGTTCGATTTCCAAAATTGCCGCCGTGTTCACGCGGAGTACGATCACGCGGAATAAACATGTAGGTCTGTAAGTCCTTTCGAGAGGTTGGTGGTTGGGGAAGGAGGGTACGGTCCCCGTGGGTGCCCCTCCCACTGGGTTCCGGTCTAAATTCGGTAAATAAAAAGAAAGTTATGGAAAATGTCGCGGAGGGCGAAGTATCCCAGTCGTTAGCGCGCGGGAATTTCTCTCGGTAGGCCCGGGTTCGATTCCCGCCACTGCCAAAACTGCAGCCGCGTTCACGCGGAGTACGATCACGTTAAACATGTGGGATCGTAAGTCCTTCAGAGAGGTTGGTGGTAGGGGAAGGAGCGTACGGTCTCTGTGGATGCCTCCCCCACTGAGTTCCTGTCTGAATTGGGTGGCATTTCCTGGCCATCCAAACAGTTACCTTACACCTTTCTGGTATGGATATTTTAAATGGATATTTTAATTTATAGATATTTTAAATGGATATTTTAATTTTATAGATATTTTAAATAATGGAACGATGGAACGAGGATGATGGAATTAAGCGCTTATCATATGGTCATTATAAAATTTAAATTAGCGCGCGAGAATTGCACTCGGTAGGCCCGGGTTCGATTTCCGCCACTGACACGGAGTACGATCATGTTAAACATATGGGTCCGTATGTATTTCCGAGAGGTTGGTGGTAGGGGAAGGAGGGTACGTTCTCTGTGGATGCCTCCCCCACTGGGTTCCGGTCTAAATTGGGTGGCACATCCTGGCCGTCCAACCAGTTACCAGGCCCGGGTTCGATTCCCAAAATTGTCGCCGTGTTTACGCGGAGTACGAGCACGTTAAACATGTGGGTCCGTGAGTCCTTCCGAGAAGTTGGTGGTAGGGGAAGGAGGGTACGGTCTAAATTGGATGAATAAAAAGAAAGTTATGGAGATTGTCGCGTAGGGCAAAGTAGCCCAATGGTTAGCGCGCGGAAATTGCACTCGGTAGGCCCGGGTTCGATTCCCAAAATTGCCGCCGTGTTTACGCGGAGTACGATCACGTTAAACATGTGGGTCTGTAAGTCCTTCCGAGAGGTTGGTGGTAGGGGAAGAAGGGTACGGTCCCTGTGGATGCTTCTCCCACTTGGTTCCGGTCTAAATTGGGTGAATAAAAAGAAAGTTATGAAGAATATCGCGGAGGGTGAAGTACCCCAGTGGTTAGTGCGCGGGATTTGCACTTGGAAGGCCCGGGTTCGATTCCCAAAATTGCCGAATAAAAATAAAGTTATGGAGATTGTCGCGGATGGCACGGTAGCCCAGTGGTTAGCGCGCGGGAATTTCACTCGGTAGGCCCGGGTTCGATTCCCGCCATTGCCAAAACTGCAGCCGTGTTCACGCGGAGTACGATCACGTTAAACGTGTGGGACTGCAAGTCCTTCCGAGAGGTTTGTGGTAGGGGAAGGAGGGTACGGTCTCTTTGGATGCCTCCCCCATTGGGTTCCGGTCTAAATTGTGTGGCACTTCCTGGCCTTCCAAGCAGTTACCTTACACCTTTCTGGTAGGTCGCGCCAACGAGTTTGCCACGATCAGAATTTTCAAGGGTAGCGAACAGGCTGGTCGCCAAAGGCGGCTAGTCTTCTATATAATAAAAGGCAATGTCTGTGTGTGTGTGTGTCTGTCTGTCTTATACACTATACGTTTCGCGACCGCGCGTCGGAGAGCTACGAAATTTGGCAATCGGAGACCCGGGGGGGAGGGAAGGGGACACGTGAAAACCGATTTTCAAAATTCTAATTATTTTTTTATTTATTTAATGTTTTATGCGATTTCGACCTTTTTTTGCCCTTTTTGCCCTTTTTTCTCCACGATCCAGACGTCGTAGAAAAAAACAACTCACACCATCGGAAAGAATTGTTTCAAATCTCCATTTCGATTTCTAATATTTTTTAAAGATTTTAAAACAAAAGTCACTTTTGGCTCAAAAAAACGATTTTTGGTTTTTAAATTCTCGCATAGTAAAAAGTACTCATAATTTCGACTAATAATTTACATTTTTAGAAAGCTGAAATATCTGGCATTCTTACAAGTCTAATCTGGTCCAGAAATAATGAAAATTGCCTTCAGGATCGCAATTTTAAAGACGTCATGGTTTTAAATTTCTCGGCGTTCCGTTCGTTTCTCCCCCGCTGAAGCAGGGAAGGTGGTGGGTGGGGACGTCAAGGTGGAGGTGACGTCACGGTTCTGAATAGAGCGCCTTTGCTCTATATAAATTATTATATTTATATTTTAAATGATGGGACGATCTGGATTTTTTAAATGTATATTTTAACTTTTGGATATTTTAATTTTATGGATATTTTAAATGGTGGAACAATGAAACAATGGAATGAGGATGATGGAATTAAGCATATGGGCATTTTAAATTGCAAATTAGCGCGCGGGAAGTTAGCGGTAGGCCCGGGTTCGATTCCCGCCACTGCCAAAACTGCCGCCGTGTTTACGTGGAATACGATCACGTTAAATATGTGGGTCCGTAAGTTCTTCCGAGAGGTTGGTGGTAGGGGAAGGAGGATACGGCCCCTGTGGATGCCTCCCCCACTGGGTTCCCGTCTAAATTGGGTGAATATATAGAAAGTTATGGAGATTGTCTCGGAGGGTGCGACAGCCCAGTGGTTAGCGCGCGGGAATTGCACTCAGTAGGCCCGGGTTCGATTCCCGCCACTGCCAAAACTTACGCCACGTTCACGCAGAGTACGATCACGTTAAACATGTGGATTCGTGAGTCCTTCCGAGAGGTTGGTGGTAGGGGAAGGAGGGTACGGTCTAAATTGGGTGAATAAAAAGGAAGTTATGGAGATTGTCGCGGAGGGCGAAGTAGCCCAGTGGTTAGCGCGCGGGAATTGCATGCGGTAGGCCCGGGTTCGATTTCCAAAATTGCCGCCGTGTTCACGCGGAGTACGATCACGCGGAATAAACATGTAGGTCTGTAAGTCCTTTCGAGAGGTTGGTGGTTGGGGAAGGAGGGTACGGTCCCCGTGGGTGCCCCTCCCACTGGGTTCCGGTCTAAATTCGGTAAATAAAAAGAAAGTTATGGAAAATGTCGCGGAGGGCGAAGTATCCCAGTCGTTAGCGCGCGGGAATTTCTCTCGGTAGGCCCGGGTTCGATTCCCGCCACTGCCAAAACTGCAGCCGCGTTCACGCGGAGTACGATCACGTTAAACATGTGGGATCGTAAGTCCTTCAGAGAGGTTGGTGGTAGGGGAAGGAGCGTACGGTCTCTGTGGATGCCTCCCCCACTGAGTTCCTGTCTGAATTGGGTGGCATTTCCTGGCCATCCAAACAGTTACCTTACACCTTTCTGGTATGGATATTTTAAATGGATATTTTAATTTATAGATATTTTAAATGGATATTTTAATTTTATAGATATTTTAAATAATGGAACGATGGAACGAGGATGATGGAATTAAGCGCTTATCATATGGTCATTATAAAATTTAAATTAGCGCGCGAGAATTGCACTCGGTAGGCCCGGGTTCGATTTCCGCCACTGACACGGAGTACGATCATGTTAAACATATGGGTCCGTATGTATTTCCGAGAGGTTGGTGGTAGGGGAAGGAGGGTACGTTCTCTGTGGATGCCTCCCCCACTGGGTTCCGGTCTAAATTGGGTGGCACATCCTGGCCGTCCAACCAGTTACCAGGCCCGGGTTCGATTCCCAAAATTGCCGCCGTGTTTACGCGGAGTACGAGCACGTTAAACATGTGGGTCCGTGAGTCCTTCCGAGAAGTTGGTGGTAGGGGAAGGAGGGTACGGTCTAAATTGGATGAATAAAAAGAAAGTTATGGAGATTGTCGCGTAGGGCAAAGTAGCCCAATGGTTAGCGCGCGGAAATTGCACTCGGTAGGCCCGGGTTCGATTCCCAAAATTGCCGCCGTGTTTACGCGGAGTACGATCACGTTAAACATGTGGGTCTGTAAGTCCTTCCGAGAGGTTGGTGGTAGGGGAAGAAGGGTACGGTCCCTGTGGATGCTTCTCCCACTTGGTTCCGGTCTAAATTGGGTGAATAAAAAGAAAGTTATGAAGAATATCGCGGAGGGTGAAGTACCCCAGTGGTTAGTGCGCGGGATTTGCACTTGGAAGGCCCGGGTTCGATTCCCAAAATTGCCGAATAAAAATAAAGTTATGGAGATTGTCGCGGATGGCACGGTAGCCCAGTGGTTAGCGCGCGGGAATTTCACTCGGTAGGCCCGGGTTCGATTCCCGCCATTGCCAAAACTGCAGCCGTGTTCACGCGGAGTACGATCACGTTAAACGTGTGGGACTGCAAGTCCTTCCGAGAGGTTTGTGGTAGGGGAAGGAGGGTACGGTCTCTTTGGATGCCTCCCCCATTGGGTTCCGGTCTAAATTGTGTGGCACTTCCTGGCCTTCCAAGCAGTTACCTTACACCTTTCTGGTAGGTCGCGCCAACGAGTTTGCCACGATCAGAATTTTCAAGGGTAGCGAACAGGCTGGTCGCCAAAGGCGGCTAGTCTTCTATATAATAAAAGGCAATGTCTGTGTGTGTGTGTGTCTGTCTGTCTTATACACTATACGTTTCGCGACCGCGCGTCGGAGAGATACGAAATTTGGCAATCGGAGACCTGGGGGGGAGGGAAGGGGACACATGAAAACCGATTTTTAAAATTTTAATTATTTTTTTATTTATTTAATGTTTTATGCGATTTCGACCGTTTTTTGCCCTTTTTGCCCTTTTTTCTCCACGATCCAGACATCGTAGAAAAAAATAAATTACACCATCGGAAAGAGCAGAGAATTTCGAGTAAAAATATATCAATTTCAAATCTGAATTTCGATTTCTAATATTTTTTAAAGATTTTAAAACAAAACTCACTTTTGGCTCAAAAAATCAATTTTTTGTTTTTAAATTCTCGCATCGTGAAAAGTACTCATAATTTCGACTAATAATTTACATTTTTAGAAAGCTGAAATATCTGGCATTCTTACAAGTCTAATGTGGTCCAGAAATAATGAAAATTGCCTTCAGGATGGCAATTTTAAAGACGCCATGATTTTAAATTTCTCGGCGTTCCGTTCGTTTCTCCCCCGCTGAAGCAGGGAAGGTGGTGGGTGGGGACGTCAAGGTGGAGGTGACGTCACGGTTCTGAATAGAGCGCCTTTGCTCTATATAAATTATTATATTTATATTTTAAATGATGGGACGATCTGGATTTTTTAAATGTATGTTTTAACTTTTGGATATTTTAAATGGATATTTTAATTTTATGGATATTTTAAATGATAGAACAATGAAACAATGGAATGAGGATGATGGAATTAAGCATATGGTCATTTTAAATTGCAAATTAGCGCGCGGGAAGTTAGCGGTAGGCCCGGGTTCGATTCCCGCCACTGCCAAAACTGCCGCCGTGTTTACGTGGAATACGATCACGTTAAATATGTGGGTCCGTAAGTCCTTCCGAGAGGTTGGTGGTAGGGGAAGGAGGATACGGCCCCTGTGGATGCCTCCCCCACTGGGTTCCCGTCTAAATTGGGTGAATATGTAGAAAGTTAAGGAGATTGTCGCGGAGGGCGCGGCAGCCCAGTGGTTAGCGCGCGGGAATTGCACTCAGTAGGCCCGGGTTCGATTCCCGCCACTGCCAAAACTTACGCCACGTTCACGCAGAGTACGATCACGTTAAACATGTGGGTTCGTGAGTCCTTCCGAGAGGTTGGTGGTAGGGGAAGGAGGGTACGGTCTAAATTGGGTGAATAAAAAGAAAGTTATGGAGATTGTCGCGGAGGGCGAAGTAGCCCAGTGGTTAGCGCGCGGGAATTGCACGCGGTAGGCCCGGGTTCGATTTCCGCCACTGACATGGAGTACGATCACGTTAAACATATGGGTCCGTATGTTTTTCCGAGAGGTTGGTGGTAGGGGAAGGAGGGTACGTTCCCTGTGGATGCCTCCCCCACTGGGTTCCGGTCTAAATTGGGTGGCACATCCTGGCCGTCCAACCAGTTACCAGGCCCGGGTTCGATTCCCAAAATTGCCGCCGTGTTTACGCGGAGTACGAGCACGTTAAACATGTGGGTCCGTGAGTCCTTCCGAGAAGTTGGTGGTAGGGGAAGGAGGGTACGGTCTAAATTGGATGAATAAAAAGAAAGTTATGGAGATTGTCGCGTAGGGCAAAGTAGCCCAATGGTTAGCGCGCGGAAATTGCACTCGGTAGGCCCGGGTGCGATTCCCAAAATTGCCGCCGTGTTTACGCGGAGTACGATCACGTTAAACATGTGGGTCTGTAAGTCCTTCCGAGAGGTTGGTGGTAGGGGAAGAAGGGTACGGTCCCTGTGGATGCTTCTCCCACTTGGTTCCGGTCTAAATTGGGTGAATAAAAAATAAGTTATGAAGAATATCGCGGAGGGTGAAGTACCCCAGTGGTTAGTGCGCGGGATTTGCACTTGGTAGGCCCGGGTTCGATTCCCAAAATTGCCGAATAAAAATAAAGTTATGGAGATTGTCGCGGATGGCACGGTAGCCCAGTGGTTAGCGCGCGGGAATTTCACTCGGTAGGCCCGGGTTCGATTCCCGCCATTGCCAAAACTGCAGCCGTGTTCACGCGGAGTACGATCATGTTAAACGTGTGGGACTGCAAGTCCTTCCGAGAGGTTTGTGGTAGGGGAAGGAGGGTACGGTCTCTTTGGATGCCTCCCCCATTGGGTTCCGGTTTAAATTGTGTGGCACTTCCTGGCCTTCCAAGCAGTTACCTTACACCTTTCTGGTAGGTCGCGCCAACGAGTTTGCCACGGTCAGAATTTTCAAGGGTAGCGAACAGGCTGGTCGCCAAATGCGGCTAGTAAATAATAAAAGGCAATGTCTGTGTGTGTGTCTGTCTGTGTGTCTGTCTTATACACTATACGTTCAGCGACCGCGCGTCGGAGAGCTACGAAATTTGGCAATCGGAGACCCGGGGGGGTGGGAAGGGGACACGTGAAAACCGATTTTTAAAATTTTAATTATTTTTTTTGTTATTTAATGTTTTATGCGATTTCGACCGTTTTTTGACCTTTTTGCCCTATTTCCTCCACGATACGGACGTCGTAGAAAAAAACAAATCACACCATCGGAAAGAGCAGACAATTGCGAGTAAAAATATATCAATTTCAAATTTCAATTCCGATTTCTAATATTTTTTAAAGATTTTAAAACAAAAGTTACTTTCTGTTCGAAAAAACCAACTTTCGTTTTTAAATCCTTCCATCGTAAAAACTACTCATAATTTCGACTAATAATTTACATTTTTAGAAAGGTCAAACATCTGGCATTCTTACATGTCCAATCTGGTCAGGAAATATTCCGTATTGCCCACAGGATCGAGATTTTAAAAGTTTCCGAATTTCAATTTCTCGGCGTTCCGCTCGGCGTGCCGCTTCTTAACCGGCGTTTCTCCCCCGCAGAAGGAGGGAAGGTGGTGGGTGGGGACGTCAAGGTGGAGGTGACGTCACGGTTCTGAATGCAGCTCCTTTACTCCATATAAATTATTATATTTATACTTTAAATGATGGAACGATATGGATTTTTTAAATGTATATTTTAACTTTTGGATATTTTAAATGGATATTTTAATTTTATGGATATTTTAAATGATGGAACAATGAAACAATGGAATGAGGATGATGGAATTAAGCATATGGTCATTTTAAATTGCAAATTAGCGTGCGGGAAGTTAGCGGTAGGCCCGGGTTCGATTCCCGCCACTGCCAAAACTGCCGCCGTGTTTACGTGGAATACGATCACGTTAAATATGTGGGTCCGTAAGTTCTTCCGAGAGGTTGGTGGTAGGGGAAGGAGGATACGGCCCCTGTGGATGCCTCCCCCACTGGGTTCCCGTCTAAATTGGGTGAATATATAGAAAGTTATGGAGATTGTCTCGGAGGGTGCGGCAGCCCAGTGGTTAGCGCGCGGGAATTGCACTCAGTAGGCCTGGGTTCGATTCCCGCCACTGCCAAAACTTACGCCACGTTCACGCAGAGTACGATCACGTTAAACATGTGGATTCGTGAGTCCTTCCGAGAGGTTGGTGGTAGGGGAAGGAGGGTACGGTCTAAATTGGGTGAATAAAAAGGAAGTTATGGAGATTGTCGCGGAGGGCGAAGTAGCCCAGTGGTTAGCGCGCGGGAATTGCATGCGGTAGGCCCGGGTTCGATTTCCAAAATTGCCGCCGTGTTCACGCGGAGTACGATCACGCGGAATAAACATGTAGGTCTGTAAGTCCTTTCGAGAGGTTGGTGGTTGGGGAAGGAGGGTACGGTCCCCGTGGGTGCCCCTCCCACTGGGTTCCGGTCTAAATTCGGTAAATAAAAAGAAAGTTATGGAAAATGTCGCGGAGGGCGAAGTATCCCAGTCGTTAGCGCGCGGGAATTTCTCTCGGTAGGCCCGGGTTCGATTCCCGCCACTGCCAAAACTGCAGCCGCGTTCACGCGGAGTACGATCACGTTAAACATGTGGGATCGTAAGTCCTTCAGAGAGGTTGGTGGTAGGGGAAGGAGCGTACGGTCTCTGTGGATGCCTCCCCCACTGAGTTCCTGTCTGAATTGGGTGGCATTTCCTGGCCATCCAAACAGTTACCTTACACCTTTCTGGTATGGATATTTTAAATGGATATTTTAATTTATAGATATTTTAAATGGATATTTTAATTTTATAGATATTTTAAATAATGGAACGATGGAACGAGGATGATGGAATTAAGCGCTTATCATATGGTCATTATAAAATTTAAATTAGCGCGCGAGAATTGCACTCGGTAGGCCCGGGTTCGATTTCCGCCACTGACACGGAGTACGATCATGTTAAACATATGGGTCCGTATGTATTTCCGAGAGGTTGGTGGTAGGGGAAGGAGGGTACGTTCCCTGTGGATGCCTCCCCCACTGGGTTCCGGTCTAAATTGGGTGGCACATCCTGGCCGTCCAACCAGTTACCTCACACCTTTCTGGTAGGTCGCGCCAACGAGTTTGCCACGGTTGGAATTTGCCACGATCAGCATTTTCAAGGGTTGCGAACAGGCTGGTCGCCAAAGGCGGCTAGTTTCACAATAAAAATTGTAACAATACGTATTTTAAGGTTGATAGTAATACCTAAATACTGAATGCAATCTATTACATGCATCTAATTACCCCCCCCCCCCCCCTGGAAAAAATTCTGCATACGCCCATGTCTGTCAGTGTGTGTTGGTCTATGAATCTCGGTGGGGCATTTCTTCAACAAATGAGCTAGATCGAACGAAAATGGAATATCTCTTTACTTTTCCTGCAATCCATCGTAATGTATAAGGGAAGTATTGGAAACGTGTAGGGGTTTTCACAGGATCGACACGTTTCGGGACCTCTAGAACACGAAAACACTATTTTCAACGTGACGTCTGAGTGTGTGTCTGTCTGTCCGTGTAATGTATGTATCCACTCTTAATTCTAATCTAATGGACCGAATTTCATAAAATTTTAAAAGTGTCACTTGTGTTTGACGC
The DNA here is from genome assembly GCA_951213105.1 of Amaurobius ferox. NCBI lineage: Eukaryota > Metazoa > Arthropoda > Arachnida > Araneae > Amaurobiidae > Amaurobius > Amaurobius ferox. The sequence goes on along the minus strand of OX578144.1, from coordinate 145,257,799 downwards.
TGATTAGATTTGGATACGATTCGGGATAATAAAAACCCGCCTTTTTTTGCGAAATGGCCCGTAAAAACATCATGTATCCACTCTAGTTGAAAGACTAATGGACCCAATTTCACAAAATTGGGTAAAGAAGTCACATGTAAGATACCCTGGTGCTGATTAGATTTGAGTACGATTCGAAAAAGGAAGAACTTTTTTACGAAATGGCTCGCAAAAATCGAAAAAATCTAAAATAAAAAACTACGTATGCTCAAATATATTTATTAAATGTTTGTTTTATACGTCATTTTTGATGAGGAAATGAATAAGACCAACCCCATTACTCTAGGAGTAACCGTTCTCGAGATAGTTGAGGATTTTTGTTTTCATTTTTGTTACGCTACTTTATAAAAAACGTCCAGTTACCCAATAAAAATAAAAATTGAATTAAAAGTGCCAATTCAGTGTTATTTTGTGCATTTAAACTCAACGAATTATTAAAGAAATGAAGAGAAAGTGAATTTGAGTCTGTAGCGAAAGTCATGCATTGCTCACATCCGATTTTTATATCTTTCTGATATGACAACCCTGATCATCAGACCCCCCTAATCTAGTCTTAGAATTAGGTCGGGGAATGGCCTATGATTCCAGACCTCCTTGTTTTCCGTGCGAACCAAATTCTTCGAAATATTAGTTCCCACGATTTTTGACTATAACTCTTTGCATCAAAAGCCTTTGTCTTTCATCATCATCTTTGTCTTTGAATTCTAGGCTGCGTCACCTCTGCTCGGAGGTCTGTGACTTCTCAAAAGTCAGATAAAAACCTGTAAGATATTTTCTGAGGTTTTCGAATTGTTTTACAATCACCCTATTCTGTACATATTTCAAATGAAAAACACTCTTTGTGGAGAAGACATTAAAGTTGAACAAACAAATAATTTTTGTCTCTAAAAATGACCGACACCATAGAAAGATTATTTGCTGAAGAATATCTTACAGTGCACATAAAGCTGTATCCTCCTCGTGACGGCTGGCGGAACGTGGTTGCTAGCTGCGCACATGTAGGTGCCCATGTGAAGACGGCTTACTTTGGGGATGGCTAATTCTTCACCCTCGTAAGACGTTTCTGAAACACACAAAATAAAGTACAAAGGTCACTTCTTTTCCACTTCTTTCGGGAGTAATGTACATAGTGTGAGGTGAACAAGAACATATGAGACTGTGTATACAAGTAAGAATAATCTGCAATTTAAAATGCGAATGTTGGTCTTAGAAAGTCGCGGTTCATCTTAAATGACTGGAATAGATAGTGAAGTTGAGGCTATAATTCTCGAAATAAATATATATATATATATATATATATATATATATATATATATTAAAAAAAATGAGCTGCCGCTGCTTGACAAAGTTCTTGTTCCTCGAGTTTCTCTGCTTCGTACCCCAATAACTATAATCTACAAAAATATGAAATTTTGAGGACCGTTTTTCGGTATATAATGTAGTTTAAGAAATATTTAACGTCAAATTCAAAGATAAAACATTTAAGTTGCGTGTTCGCGTCCTGGCTAGGCTAACAATAGCAAGACCAGCATAGTACCTACACAGGCAAGTACCTAAAGAGTGGAATCTTTGCAGTACGGAGTCTTTATTACTTTCCTCATATGCATATAAAGTATAAGGAAAGTATTGTGACGGGGTCGAAAATTCGAATTCGATTTTTCGACGGGAGAGCACGTTTCAAGCATCCCGGAACACGAATCAGACGTTTTTGAGATGATGTCTGCGTGTGTGTGTGGATGTGAAAGTATGTGTGTGGGTGTGAAAGTATGTGCGTATGTGTGTGTGTGTGAAAGCATGTGTGTGTCAGTGAATCTGTGGAGACGATACCTGACGAAAGAATGAAACGATTTAAATAAAATTTGGTACAAAAATTACAATCCATGAAAACTGGATGCTTATTGTTTTTATACGTAATCGGATGTTCAGAACTCTCCTAAATTTGTGAACATAATGACTTAAATTTTAGAAAGCTAGCATGAATCGTTCTCGAGATATTACACATTTTTCAAAAAAAGAAAAAAAAAATATCAAAAAATCTTATAAAATAAAAAAAATATTACCTATTGTGAAATAGGTTAACTTTTCATAAGTAATATCATGCGATAAATTGAATGACGTCATTCTCGAGGATCTAGTTCGTTGCATTCATGAGAAAAGATACTTTGAGTGATAGTTTTGTCTTTAAACGCCAATAGTCATTTATCTGCTATAAGAATAACTTATTTTTCCGTACATAACGCTTGGCGAGATTTTGGTGACGAATTTGGCGAAATGTCACCAACTTGGCGACTTTTTTAAATGTTGCCAAATTAACGAAAATCTCGCCAAATGGATAGAAATGACAATAAATCAATGAGAATGACGACTCATAGACAAAAATTCAATATCTTGGAAAGAATATGAGTATCTATATATATAAAAAAGAAAAATATGTATGTATGATCCAACATCACTGGAGAACGGCTGAACCGAATTTGACGAAATTTGGTGGGTCGTCTTGAAATAGCCTCACTTAAAATTTAGTCTATATTTCGAGTTTCTACGACCAGTGGTTCTCGAGATACTAGTGAAAACCGACACTTTCATTTGTCTCATCATCACGGGAGAACGGCTGAACCGAATTTAATGAAATTTGATGGGTTGCTTTGAAATAGCCCGCCATAAATTTAGTCCAAGGTTTGAGTTTCTAAATCCAGGGGTTGTCGAGATATTTATGAAAAACAAAACTTTTTCCTAGGAGTTCTACTTTCTAACTCCATGATTCCCAACGAAAAAATGTTGGAAATCGTTGGTTTTAACGTGAAAGTCAATTAAATCTCTGAATTTTGTGGGAGTTAGTTTATTGAACGTATTTGTCATTTTTGAAAATCGCAGGTTTGAAATATGAATTTAAATGGAAACTATCACCACGGTTTATTTCTCACAGGCTTACTCAACAACGAAAAGTATTAAGAAATCACAAGAAGGACCAATCAAGCATAAAGCATTGATTACGAAACACTTTCCAGCTTAAATTTTATTTAAAAATCTCTAAAATACGATATATTCAGCGGTAATACATCACAATACTGTAATAATTAATTATATTTGAAAATTTAAAACATCATCGAAAAAAAAACCGAACTTGATTTAAGTGACGTCATCGAAATATTAATCGATGTCGAAAATCCATACCGTCCGACTCACCCTAGGGTATAGAGCAACTTTTTGGACAGCTGGGCCTGGCAGTAAATACTTAATTTATACATTTTTATTTCATTCATCACAGTACTGCAATAATTTATTCTACTTAAAAACTTAAAACCATGGAGGCCAAAGTAATTTAACTCTACGCATAAAACTTCATCGAAAAAGTCTGCCATTAAATCGTTTGCTTCTCCATTTAAAATCAATAAATGTTCCATTCATCTCATCTATATTAGAGACTCCTGAGCAAAATAATTTTGCGTTAAAGAAATTCAGAAATTCCTATACAACTCATCTTACAGCCTAATCAGTTTACATTCTCCATAAGTAAAAATTAGGTTTCGTTGTAGAAATAATCAAAGTTGGATGATCATTTAAACTCAGATATATTGTAATTGAGTTGTTTCAGTTTGTATAGATGCACAGAATGTAAGCAAAAATAAAGCGGTTTTAGGACGGATACAACACTAAATATGAATTAAAAAAAACTTTAAAAATCACAAGTTTGACACAATGTGGATGGTGTTGATCATTTAAACTCAAATATATTGTAATTGTGCTGTTTCAGAATACAGATGCACAGAAATTAAGCAAAAATAAAGCTGTCTTAAAACGGATACGACACTAAATATAAATTAAAAATAATTTTAAAAATCACGATTTCGAAACAAGATGAATGCCCTATTTTATTTTGAAGTGGGTCACGTGATCTCCTCATATAATGGTCCCGTGAGTTCTTCATATAAAGGGTGTAATTATTATTTTAATTGTTATTTAAAAAAACCATTGAATATATTTTGCTGAATAGTCTTTTATATATTTTATGGGATCATTTGAATATTTTCTGTAACTTTCGAAGCCATTTGTGAATTTGAAATTCGCTCAAAAATGTTTAAAAAATGAGGTCCCATAGGGTTCAATGCATTTCATTTTTTCAACACGGGTTCAATCTAAAACAAATTGGGTGATATTATTCATTTATATTCCCATAGGTCCCACAGACCGTCAGAATGAACAAAATCATAAACACTTTTCAACTATGTTGTAAAGTGTTAAAAATGGTTATTTAATTATCAGCATTTTATGAGGAAGATTCTTTCTTATGCAGTTATGACTTATAATGTAATGATTTTTTTTTCTTATATAATGTAATGAATTTATATTTTTCACGAAAAAAACAATGTATAATAAGATTCACGGCCCTATATGTTATGGTGTAATTTTTATCGCAGTTTTGCATGATTAATCCCCAGCAACGCCGGGTAATCGCTGCTAGTGTACTATAAGAATAACTTATTTTTTTACTGTGAAAGTAGTCAATTTATTGCATTATATAAGGAAAGTCATGCGCTGGCCACATCAGATATTTTAAATTTTCGATGTCGTTTATGAGATATTTTATCTTTCATGCTCCTCTAAAGTGAGAAAATGTCTTTCGCATCGCATTTCTCTGTCTCGTACCGCAAACAAAAATATGAAATTGAGTGCATTGCCTTCAGTTTGGCTTGAAATAATTACGGGGGGTTAGCAAAGCGTATATATATAAACGAAGTGAGGTGAAGTGCTCAGTCGCATGTTCAACCTACACGTGGTAGCAGTGCCTGCAAGTTAATATTTCTGTTCGAGGAGGTTTTTTATTTTTATTATTTTCATTTATAGCTCAGTTGGTTTATTTTTTCTCCTTCCACTAGCCAGTAGACAGTTCCAATGGTGTCTATAGTTAAATACTATCGCCATTGTTAGAAACTGGCTATTCTATCGGTTTTAAGTCGAATTATATGGCTGTCCTGATGAGAATGCAATTTCGAACTAACCGTCATTTTTTATGTAGTTTCAATGTGTTGATCTCAATGTCTTAATCTTTTATCTTGAGCAAATTATTATTGCCTTTTCTCTTTTTTTGCCGTGTTTTCTTTTTCATTTTTTTATTTATATTTATATATACTTTTTAATTTTGATTTTTGTATTCTAATATTCTTCTCATCCCCCTTTCCATTGTAGTGATATGTTACATTCTATTTTTATCCTTAGTCTTGGTCTATAGTTACTTATTTGTGACACATATGCTATAAATGGGGTTTTTTGTACATACAGTAGTTTATGCATAGTTTTCGATTAAAATCTTTGAATTTTTATTTATAAATCCATTATGTTATTAGCTGCTTTGCGCAATATCATGATGAAAGTTTTATATTCTGTTTTATATTTTGTTTTAAATTCTGATTTCTACATACTGACTTCTATTACATCATTTAATTGTACATTTATTATTTACTTCTAAGTCTTTACTTCTACTAGTACATTTATTATTTACATTTATTATTTACTTCTGAATTCAACCATCTACCTTTTGATTTTCATATTTGCATAAAACTTTTTTAAAAAGGTAAAACCTGTTGTAAAGCTGCATTTGCACTTATTACAGAGGTTATTCTCTTTTTAATTTTAATTTATTTTGTTTATTATTATCGCTAACGCATTTCTATACTTCGCTAACGCAATTCTATACTATTGTTTTTATTTAGCTAACCCTTTCATTCCTTCCATTGATTGTTTTTGGAATGTCTTCACATTTCGCATTATGGAGTATTTTGGTTTGAGTTTTCTCATCGCTTCTATGATTTTTTCTGCGGATTATAGCTATTTTTGGTAGATTTCACACTCGATTCTTTCTCAAACTCGTTTTATGTGTGTGTGTAGTGCTGACATCTCTCGGCAGGCATTAGAATTCATTGTATTTGTGTTTTATCTTTCTGTATCTTTTTGTTAACCCAGACGTCAGTATCTCTTATTGCATATTTTTACGTTTTAATCTAGACATGTATTTCCACTATATGTGGCCCTCTTTTGCCTGCAGTTGTAGGGATTCAGTCAGACACATACGTATTAATGGCTTTGTATATCTTCCATTCCGGATGATTATGACTCTATTTGTCCACACTTCGCTTATTTATAAATATTTCGTAGGCGTTATAAATATTTCGTAGGCGTTATATATATTTATATATATATATAGACGAAGTGAGGTGAAGTGCTCAGTCGCGTTATAGACGATTTGGAAGAATACCATACCTACTCTCAATCTAAATCATATTCCTTCAATAGATGCAACAATCTTAGGTGCAAAACTTGTTCTTAAGCTGACCCATTACAAATTAATAATAATTCTACTTCACAAAAATTCTGCAAAGTTTTTAATTGCATATACAAACTTAATTGTACTATTTGTAACTTATTCCATATTGGCCAAACCAGCAACCCTTTATATCTGAGAATGAATGTCCACAGGGATCATATTAAAAAATTTGACCATAAAGTTTTTAATGATCTCCCTACTAAAAATCAATTTGAATATCAGCACTTTGCTACACACGGATTTAAAAATGTATCCCTTCATATTTTAGATATTAAAATTTCACTCACTGATAGAGTAGTATTTGAAAATTATTACATTAAAAAATATAAAACTCTCTTCCCCTATGGCTTAAATCAAATTTATAATAATAATAATGTAGTTAACAATAATTTTGAATACAATTCTAATAAATCTTAAGTATATAAACATCTTTTTCAGTATTCAAAGTCATCAACTCCTAGTAAAAAGCGATATAAGCGTGGCAAAGGAAAAAGTAACTTAAGTAAAACTATTGATTACAATGCAGACATTTTGAAATTACAATATAATTATTCTCAAACTTTCAATTTTCTACCTGTTAGAACTTGGTTATATAAAGTTAGAAAATGCAAATTAAGTAATGTTTATACTAATTTTTTTAAATTAAAATTAACTCATGAGCATTTCAATCATTTATTTTATGATGTGCTTCTTTTTCGTACAAATTTCTTAAATTACCACCTACTCCATTCACCAAATCCACATACTAAAATAGCTTACTGTGTAATTTCTTTTAAACACCCAATTCTTAATTCTCTGAACTTCAATAATTTATTTGCAAAACATCAGCACTTGTTACCAGTAAATGATATCAAAATACAAAAATCATTCAAATATTATTTACCAATTGGTAGAACTATATACAATTACAATGAAGTTTCCAGGACATTAAACTCCGAAGACCTTACATCATGTGTATTGCAGCGATAAAAATCTAACCCCTTATGTCAACTCCTCTCATGGAAACATTATTGCTGGGGATCTCAGTATAGTTCAGGATGATATACTTAGGGAAATTATGAATAAAGGGTCTAAATTTCGCATTCCATTCTGCCATCACCCCAAACAACTTCTTCAGTCTATATCTTTTGATTTTAATAAATTCATATATCAACTTGCTTGTTCACATTCCATTCCTATTGAAGCATTCCATCTATGGAAGTATACTACCTTACATCTACTTAAAAATGTTATTATAAACATTAAATTAACGAAGCCTAGGTATCCTTATAAACATCTCCTATCTGCTATTAAAGAACTACAACAACATTTTGTCATAACTTATGTTGATAAAGCTTCTAATAATTATGCCATTATTTGTAAAACATATTATCTGTTACAGAATTACTTAAAAAATAATCAAATTTTTAAACCCATTAATAATCAGTCTATCAAAATCAAAACTAAAATGCTAAAATTATATACACAATTAAATATTAATTGTAAGTTTTATTTCCTTACGTTACATTGGTTCCTAAATTCCACAAATCACCTTTTAGTTTTAGAACGGTCACTTGTAGACATAATACCTTTACCACTACAGCTAGTAAGTACTTGCTTAACTGTTTAAATAGAATTAATGAATCTCTTAAATGCAGGAATTCAGGATATTTCATTTTGAAAAATAGTTTTGATTTAGTTAATTACCTTAGCAAGCTTCCACAAATTCTTGGTTTCCATACCTTTGATTTTAAAGACCTATTTAATAATATTGTAATTAAAGATTTATATAAAGTTATTATCTCTCTTTATCATGACTATCTATCTTCCAATAATGTTGCATTTAATGTCAAAAACGTTCCTTATGCTCTTGCACTTTGTGTTATACAACAATTATATTATCCAAGGTGATAACATTTATTTACAAACATCTGTGTACCACAAGGTGGCTGTAGTAGTAGTATTCTCGCTAACTTATATCTTTATTATTATGAATGTCATTTTAACTCTAATTCATATATTATATATAGATATGTTAACGACTTAATTTGTATTATCATTGATGATTCCTAACCACTTAATATTGATTTTTACCCATCTGAATTAGAATTAATTTCTAATGAGCCTAGCGTTAGTCAAACTGTAAATTTTCTAGACCTAAATTTAGATACCCTCAATAATCATGTAATCACTAATCTATATGATAAAAAAGATTCTTACAACTTCACTATCATAAAGCTGCTATCATATCAATCTTGTAATTCTATTCAATTGTTTAGAAACATCATTTTAAACCAGCTATTTCGAATACATCGACTTTCTGATCCTCAGTTTCACTTTCTCCACATCAATAATCTTAAACGAAATTTGTCAAAATTACCTATATCCGGAAGTATTTGTAAATAATATTATTAATAATTTCAAATATACCACGTAATAATTTTACACATGCATTACTTATCTTTGATTGGATAACTCATTTTAGTGAATTACACCCATTCTTATCGCCTAACTTACCACTTGGCCTGAGTCTAATACTGTTTACTATTTTCGAAAGACTAATTTCCACTTGTCCTGAGTTCTATACTGATTACTATTTTTGAAAGTCTCCATACAAATTATGTTTCGTTCAAATGTATTCATTACCGTGCCCACTCGCATTGACGAAGTGAGGTGAAATGCTCAGTCGCATGTTCAACCTACACGTGGTAGCAGTGCCTGTAAGTTAAAATTTCTGTTCGAGGAAGTTTTTATTTTTATTTTTCTGATTTATAGTTCAGTTGGTATATTTTTTCTCCTTCCACTAGCCAGTAGACAGTTCCAATGGTGTCTATAGTTAAATACTATCGCCATTGTCAGAAACTGGCTATTCTATCGGTTTTAATTCGAACTGTATGGCTATCCTGATGAGAATGCAATTTCGAACTAACCGCCATTTTTACTTTCCTTATATACATAATGTATAAGGAAAGTACTGTGACGGGGTCGAAAATTCGAAATCGAGTTTTCGACGGGAGAGCACGTTTCAAGCATCCCTGATCACGAATCAAACATTTTTGAAGTGATGTCTGTGTGTGTGTGTGTGTGTGTGTGTGTCAGTGAGTCTGTGGAGACGATAACTGACGAACGAATGGACCGATTCAAACCAAATTTGGTACAAAAATCACAATCCGTAAACACTGGAAGCCCATTGCTTTTATACGATATCGAATGTTCAGAACCCCCCTAAATTTTCGAATAAAATTTTGAAAAAATCGTCAAAAAATCAAAACCACTAATAAAGTTACGCAAATAGACATTTCTTATGTAATTTTTCATGAGAAAACGATTGACATAAATTTTAGAACGCTAACATGAACCGTTCTCGAGATATTGCACATTTTTCAAAAAAATTAATAAAAAGTCATATAAAATGAAAAAAAAATTTCCTATTGAGAAACATGTTCACTCTTCATATGTAATACCATGCGATAAATTGGGTGACATCATTCTCGTGGATCTAGCTCGTTCCATTCATGAAAAAAGATACTTTGAGTAATACTTTTGTATTTGAATGCCAATAGTCATTTATCTGCTGTAAGCACAACTTATTTCTTCATCCATAACGCTTGGCGAGATTTTGGCGACGGATTTGGCGGAATGTCGCCAACTTGGCGACTTTTGAAATATTGCCAAATTAACGAAAATCTCGCCAAATGGAAAAAAATGACGCTAAATCAATGAAAATGACGATTAATTGTCGAAAACTCAATATCTTGGAAAGAATATTAATATCTACTATAAGAAAAACCTATTTTTTTACTGTAAAAGTAATAAATTCATTACATTATATAAGGAAAGTCATGTGTTGCCCACATCAGATTTTTATCCTTAGTCTTGGTCTATAGTTACTTATTTGTAACAGATATGCTAGAAATGGTTTTTTTTTGTACATACAGTAGTTTATGCATAGTTTTCGATTAAAATCTTTCAATTTTTATTTATATAAATATATATATATATATATAATATATAATTAGCAAAATCTTTCTAAAAGATTCCAACTCTTCGCTGATATGATCTCAGACAGGTAGTTCCAAGGGAAGGGGAAAACAAAATAAATATTGCCAGCTACCCGCGAGAAAACCCTGATCGGGTACATCTGGGCGCTACGAGGGCGAAGCCACTTGTGATTGAGGGTAATAATTGGATTGCATTTGATAAGAAGTCAAGCTGAAACCCCCAAACTCTGGAATGCCGGGTGAAAATGCGGGACTGTCAGGAATCGGTGCTGTGTATATGAGTCTTAAAAGAAAAAGTTCAACTTTTCCGTCGAAATTGCTTTACTTTCGCACACAGATGGGTGGGATAAAGAAGAGAATTCTAAGAATCTCTCTCTAAGATTCTCTCTCTAAGAATTCACTCATGATATCGACGTTCCTTTCAAAACCATTGGATATCATTTCAATATAAATTCGTCAAGAACATGCGCTAAGGACATTTTAAAATAGAACACTTACGCGTCTGTATGCTATTACGAAAGCATCCGGCCATATCTCAACCTATATGAAATAAGTAAAAATATTTTTTACTAAAACATAATTGCATTCTTGAGAAAGGTATACAAATTAATGCTCCTCCATATATTAATGAAATTTATATTACTGGCGGCTTTCTCATCCTAACCAAGAAAGCAACATACTCTAAATCTTCAAATATTTCGATTTTGTATATCCCTAAGATGAATCTCGCCGTTGTGGCATATTTTTATTTCATTTTTCACACTTTACAAAATAGTTGAAAAAGGTTTTTGACCTGGTTCATTCTGTCTGACCGTTCGCACGATAACTGCCGTAGAAATGACTGTATCAAAATGAAATTTTAGTATGCTATGGAGACGGTCTGTGGGACATACGGGGATGTAAATGAATAATGCCATCCAATTAGTTTGGGATTGAACCCGGGTTGAAAAAAATGAAATACATTGAACCCTATGGGACCTCATTTTTCAAACATTGTTTTAGAGAATTTAAAATTCTCCCATTGTTTCCAAAGCTTTAGGAAATATTCAAATGATCCCATGAAAATATCAAAAAAAATTTAACAAAATATATTGGGTAGTTTTTTAAATAAAAATTAAAATCAATGACATCCATATTATAGGAAGAGATCACGTGACCCACTTCAAAATAAAATAGGGCATCCATCTTGTTGAAGACCCAGACCGTCCGACTCGTCCAGAGGACTTAGAGTAACTAGTTGGACGGCCGGGGGCATCCATCTTGTGTCAAAATCGTGATTTTAAAATTTCTTTTTAACACTTTACATTCTTCATAAGGGAAAATGTGTAAACAGTAAAATATGTAGAATGAGTTGTACAAAAATTGCCGCATTTCTTTAACGCAAAATTATTGAGCTCATGGAGTTTGCAATATAGCTGATATGAATGAAACATTCATTGATTTTACACAGAGAAAAGACGATTTTGAATTAGACTTTCTCGATGAAGTTTTAAGCATAGAGTTAAATTACTTTTACCTCCATGATTTTAAGTTTCTAAGTCAAATAAATTATTGTAGTATTGTGATGAATGAAAGGAGTGGAATAAAAGTGTATGAATGAAATATTGACTGTTTTTACAGAGAGATAGATAGATTTTACATTGATTTATATTTCAATGCATTCGAATCCAGTTCATTTTTTTCAATGAAGTTTTAAGTTTTCAGATCTAATAAATGATTGTAGTATTGTAATCCTTTTAAAAATATGACCGCTGAATGTATCGCATTTTAGAGGTGTTTCAATGGCATTCCATTGCAGCTAGAAAGTGTCTCATAATGAATGCTTTATACATTGTTATTTTGGGACCCTGCTCAGTCTTGTATCGTGAGCGTCCACCCCGAGATCTTAGGATACTCACGTTGGAGGTCTTTGTGCGCCGCCAGGAACGTCTGCCCGTCTTCCCTGTGCCAGGTGACGACGGGGTGCGGATGGCCCGTCACCAAGCAGCTGAGCGTCACGTTGGTTCCCTCTCGGGCCAGAATCTCGGAGTTCCTTTCTGTGTTTGTGAATTGGGGAGGCACTGAAAAATACAGAATACGATCAGAACAGAATTCGAAACGGCTCACACAACGATAATTGTTACAAGCATTGCAATCCAGGATAAAATCGGATGACTTGCACTGCAGACTCAAATTCATTTTCTCTTTATTTCTTTAATAATTCATTCCATTGAGTTGAATGACACACAAACACACACCACACACACAAAACCCACTAAATTAGCACTTTTAATTCAGTTTTTATTACTTTCCTTATACACACTGGCTTCCAAAAGTGAAGCACGGACGGTCAAATGAGCAAAAAATGGAAAAGAAAAGCTTTGATGAACTCAAAATTATACATGAAGGTAGCAAATGCGTTTATGCATTAAAGAAAACAAGAAGTATGTGCAAAGTTAACAAAATATTTACTTTTTGTAAGTTATAGGATGACGTCCCATGTGAGCCATTAACAAAATGGTGTTTGAAGGCACATAAACCAAACAAAACTTACATTCATTATAGGGCATGTGGCCACCCCGGAACTTCACACAAACTTTACAGCGATTTTCCATGCTTTCAATGAGGTGGTCAACCAACGTAGATGCGAGCAATGGCCATTCTTCCAATAGGGCCATTCTTTCCAACTGTCTGAGACTGGCTGGAGGAGATAAACGTGCAGAGACAGCGCGCTCGAGGGCATCCCAAATGAGATTAAGATTCGGGGGAATACGTCGGCAACTCCATACGAGAAATATCCTCACTTTCCAGGTATTCGTCAACGATGTTAGCTCGATGGAGACGGACATTATAACCTATAAGGAAGAAATCAGGACCAACTGCTGCAGCGTAGAATCTCGCAATTGGGTCTAGGATTTCATCTCGATACCGCGTAGCCGTCATAGAATCGCCTTTAAAGATGTGCAGCTATGTGCGATATCCCATAGAAATTCCAGCCCACATCATGACGTTGCCACCTCTGAATGTGTGATGTTCGATGATGTTCTTGGCCTGATTGCGTGTACCTCGTTCTCTCCAGACCCTTACACGCTTATCATCTGATTCCAAGGCAAATCGGCACTCGTCCGTGAACAGGACGTTGCACCAATCTGAGACAGTCCAATTGACATGTTGAGGACACTACGTTAATTTTGTCCCTCTGGCTTGGACGTTTAGTGGAACATAAAAACGTGGTACTCGGGCGTACAGTCCCTTCACGGGGAGTCTTCGGCGGATGGTACTGGCAGATATTGTCTTACTAAGTGCCGCTGCAACCATGGCTGTAACAGTTGTGGAGGTCCGTCGTCGATTCCTCTTGGCTACTATAGCAATATACTGATCATCAGAGCGAGTGGTAACTCTTGTACGACCTGGCACAAGTCTCCGGACAACTGCTTGACTTGTTTGGAATGGTTTCTATAATCGAGAAATTACCTAATGATCAACGCCAAAGAAAATAGCGACATATTTGATTGACTGTCCTGCTTCAATGCGTTCGACAGCACGCCAGCACTCGCCATCTGTCATTCGTCTTCTTTCAGTCATAGAAACAGGAATATCATCAAAAATAATCCTGCAAAAGTTATACACACTTCGTATCAGCATTTAAATGCACCTCTTCAAACCCTTCAGAATGCTGGCGTCTTCAACGATCTGCCTAATTAACATATATCCTGACAGTTAATCGTGATTGATTGAAGTATACGATATTTGCATACTGCCATCTACATCCGCAGCGATTTTCAGCCACGCAAATTCAAATACGCGTTCGAAAAATGAAAATTTGCATTGCGTGTTTAACTTTTGGAAGTGAGTGTATAGTATAATGTATAAGGAAAGTATTGTGACGGGATCGAACATTCGAATTGGAGTATTCGACGTGAGAGATCGTTTCAAGCTTCCCTGAACACGAATTGAACATTTATGAGGGTATATCTTTATGTGTGTGTGTGTGTGTCAGTGAGTCTGTGGAGACGATATCTCACGCACGAATAGAAATTTGGTACACATTTTATAATCCGTGAATACTGGAATTCTATTGTTTTTAAACTATATCGAATGTTCAGAACCCCTCTAAATTTTCAAGTGAAATTTTCAACAAATCATGAAAAGATAAAAATCTTTAATAAAGTTACGCGAATTGTCATTTTTTATCTACTTTTTCATTAGAAAATGATTGACACAATCTTTAGAACGCTATCATGAACCGTTCTCTATATATTGCACGCTTTTCAAATAAATTTATCAAAAAATCATATAAAACAAAAGAAAAATATGAATTATTGTGAAACATGTTCACTTTTCATATGCAATATCATGCATGCAATTTGGTGACATCATTCTGGAGAATCTAGCTCGTGTCATTCATGAAGAATGATACTTTGCGTAATAGTTTTGTATTTGCACGCCAATAGTCATTTATCTGCTATACGAATAATTTATTTCTCGGTCCATAACGTTTTGGTGAGATTTTGGCAACGTATTTAGAGGCCTGTCGCCAACTTGGCGACTTTTCTAAATGTCGCTAAATTAAGGAAAATGTCCCCCAAATTGATAAAAGTGAAATGAATCAATGAAAATGACAACTCATTGATAAAAATTCAATGTCAAGGAAAGAGTGTAAAACTCTATTATAAGAATTACCAATTTTTCTGTTCATAAAGTTTGACAAAATTTTGATGGCGAATTCGTCGGAATATGGCCAACTTGGTGATTTCTTAAATGTTGCCAAAAATGACGAAAATGTTACACAATTGATAAAAATTCGCTAAATTGATGAAACTGATACTAATTCAATGAAATAAAGACCCATGGATGAAAGTTCCATATCTTGAAAAGAATATAAGAATAGACTATTATTATAACCCATTTCTCCACCCGTTTGCCCATAACGCTTAGCGAGAAATTTAACGGGACGTCGCCAACTGGGCTTCTTTTTTAAATATTGCCGAAGTAACAAAAATGTCGTCAAATTGATAAAAATGAAGCAAAATGGGAAGTCATGTTTTGCAAATTCTGATTCCGTCATATGACGGGCATGCCTTCTAGTACATAAGAAATGCTCTTCCTTCCGTTTGTCTGTAACACTTGGTGATGCGTTTGGCGAACTTGGCGTATAATCTAGATAAGCACCTTACGTACTAGCTAAGCAAGTACAGTATTGTGGCAATTAATTGAGAAATGCAGTTTTTTTTATAAAATTCAGTTTTATTCAAGTTTTCTATGGATACATTTAAAACTAATAAGTGATATGACCTCCCCGAGACTTTAAAACATCACAGACACGTTTCGGCATGGAATGTACTAGACTAGCACATGTAGTTTTAATTTCAACGTCTCTAAACCATATGTCAATAACGGCCGAAATTAGCTTGTCCATCCTCGTACAGTCAAATTTGTGAAGCCGTTTTTTGACAATAGCCCACAAATTTTCTATGGGATTCAAGTCTGGTGAATTCCCGGGCCAATCCAGTACGGTAATATTTGTTTTGAGCAGAAATTTTTGATTCGCTTCTAAGTATGACATGGCGCGCTGTCTTGTTGGAAAACGCAATCTCCGTTCGGCCACAGTTTAGCCATAGTTGGAAGCACTTTTCGGGTCAATATGACTTCGTAACTGGCACTGTTCATCATTCCCTCTACGGGAACAAGAGATTCTGTCCCCAAAACGCTGAAGCAACCCCAAAACATCTTTTTGGGCGGATGCTTCGGTGCTTGATTGATGTGGTGCTGATTGAGAGGTTCTCCTTGGCTCCTTCTCACGAACATAGATCTAAATCCCTGAACCACAAAATGTGTTTCGTCAGAAAAGAGAACTTTCTCCCAGTCCATGTTTTGTATTTCCGTGCCCATTCCAACCTTTTTTTCTTCATGCAAAGCGTCAGAAGCTGCTTCTTGTACGGTCGACGTGCTCTCCGTCTGCGTTCTAACAGCCTGTATCGCACTGTTGAAGGTGCAATATCAACACCAGCTGCCACCATGGACTTAGACAAGTCAAAACTGGTTAATCGAGGATTTTTAACAATCATTCGATGTAAAGTTTTGTCGTCACGATTCGAAGTTGATCTTTTTCGGCCGCATCTTCCAGAGCGGTTGGTTCCAGCATTTCCTGTTTCCTGAAACCTTGCCAAACCTTTCTCCACTTGCTGTACTCACTCCACATATTTTACCTACTTCCTCGAACGTCTTAGAAGTGTGTTCTCTAAGCGCAATCACTTTAGCACGTGTTTCCGCGCTGATATCCATGACGCTAATGAGCCCCGCAACAACTGAGAAACTACCACTGCGGAACACCTGTCACCTGGCGGAGGAATTTGAACACCTGCTACTTACCAGGTGCATACGAACACCTGCTACTTTGATAATAACTGTAATTTGAACTCTGAGCTAATTTGGAGTGCTTCTTCCTAAGCTTACGTGTGATAAAACGAAAAAAATGACATTTATCAATTAATTGCCACAATACTGTACGTCTTTTAGGATGTGTTAAATAAAAGACCTTTCGTTTTTTAAAACCCCTTGTTCTTGATTTCAGCTAAGCATCGATAACTTGGCGATATTTCCTCCCACATTGACGAAAATATCGCCCGAATTGCAAAAATGACGCTGAATTAATGAAACTAACGCCTGATGGATGATTATTTTTTTTTTAATATATATACTCTACGCTTATTAAGGATGCTATCCATATTGATAATTATTTAATTAGAGTTAATATAAATTAATTGGATACTTTGAAATAGTTTAACATGTTGTCTTCCGGAAAATCGCCAATACAATTCAACTTTAAAATCAAATTACAGTGAATCTTATATATTATTTATTGATTGTAAAAGGAGTCCATTCATTACATTCTATAAGGAAAGTCACATCGGCGCCTGCTGCTACAATGGGCTCATCAACATAGACACTGGCGTGCCGATTGGCAACAAATCGTCTTTTCTGATGAATTCCACTTCAATTTGGGGTAGAGTGATGGACGCATACACGTTAGATGCTATATCGGTGAACGCCACCTTCGGGATTGCGTTATTAAATGTTATACTGTCGAACGTTAAGCGTGATAGTCTGAGGCGCCATTGTGTATCTTGGAGGATCTCAGCTGCTAAGAATTGTGAGTCATCTCAATACCAATCGGTACATCAGAGAAGTTCTAGAGCCCGAAGTTGTACCCCTCTTTCAATGCATTCCTGGAGCTGTATTTAAACAGGACAATGCCCTTCCACATATTGCTTGAAATGTCCAAGATCTTTTTCAGCACAACAGATACAGCTTCTTCTTTGGCTTGCCTATACACTGGATATATATCCTATTGAACATGTCTAGGATTCTAGAAGCAATCTGGAATGCTTTTCCTCAGGTATAAATTTAAAATATGTTTGTGTATATTGCCAATAGTTCACGATCATATATAGACCAATTTTTTTGACTTTTTGAAAGTTTGACCGATAGAAATGAAATAGGTTCCAATTTGTTCCCGTTGAGTTGAATGAGTGATCCTCCAACACTAGCGTCACCCACACATTTAATTTTGCGCTAGGAATAGGATGATGCAGAAGAGTTGCGATAGCTAAAGCATTCTTAGTGTTTGAAAATGATTTTTCAGCAAAATTAGTCTATTGAAATAAATCTTGAGCTTTAGTTTGTGTAGTATTTTTAGACTTTTTTTTTATACCTTCTAAAAAATTGTTTAATGGATCTAGTATGTGAGCAGCTTTTGGCACAAAACGTCGATAGAAATTAAATAATCCAAGGAATCGTCTTAGTTGTGTGATAGTTGTTGGCTTCGGAAATTTTTTTATACAATCTACACGTTCTGTGAGTGGCACAATACCAAATGCTGAAACTCTGAATCCCAAGAACTCAATTGATGAAAGTCCAAACTTACATTTTGATGGTTTTACACTCAAACAGTATTGTTTTAACCGTTCAAATAAAGTTTTCAGATTGGTTATATATTCTTCTGGCGATTTTGAAGCTATTAAAATATCATCGACAAAAGCGTATACGAACGGAAGATTACGTGTTACTTCATCAATAAATCGTTGAAAAGTAGCAGCTGCATACAGAGTCCAAACTGCATACGAGTGCTTTCAAATAATCCGAAGGGCGTTGTAATTGCAGTTTTATGCACATCTTCTGGATTAATAGGAATTTGATGATAGGCTTTGATAAGATCTATATGTGAATAAATTTTGCTTCCATGGAGGTTCGAAGTGAAATCTAGAATGTTGGGTACTCCATAATTATCTTTTACCGTTTAAGCATTCAGTGTTCGATAGTCACCTACAGGTCTCCTTTCAGTACTGTCCTTTTTAGGTACCATATGTAATGGGGATGAATAATTGCTTTTAGAAGGACGCATGTGTGACCAAGTTTAATCATACTTTGAAATTCCTTCTTTACAATGCACAAACGATCAGGTGCAAAGACGCCGTGCTTTAGAAGTCACGTCCGGGTCACCACTGTAGTGTTTCGCATAAATGATCAGAAGACTGCCCAATCGTCATCTCCGTCGTCTTTATTATAAATCGTCGTCTTTATTATAAAACTCGTTCTAGTTACAATCTTCCACTTATCAGCGACCGCCACAGCGAAGGACTGATATTCTTTTATCCGCCAGAACAAGGATGCGTATCTGCCGCGCTGTACTTGATTCTTGGCAGATGGCCAAGAATTAAATATGCGTTGAATACCATACGATGTCACGTCTTATAGAAGCAACGCGTGGTGGCTTCACCCAAAACTGATTTTTGACATAAATATTGTTTTTTTTTTTTGCTTTGTAAATTTAATCGTTTATTTGTATCAATACGGTCATGTCATTTATGGAATGAATTTCATTCAGTTCTGATGATTCTTTCATGGGGGTTGCAATTTTTACAAATTGGAGTATATGTTTACAAATTCAGCGATTATTTCCTATATTGATAGACTTCCCAAATCATCATCCAATCATCATCTGAGCAAAAGATCATCCCAAATTTTAATTTGAGATGATCTTTTGCTCAGTGTATGGATTCGGGATCATTTTATAACAGTTATTTAGTTCTTAATTACCATATAATACATGGTATAATACATGGTATAGGGAAAGTATTGGAATCATGCCGAAAACCGCAACTCGAGTTTTCGACAGATCTATACGTTTTGAGATCTCTAGAATGCGAAAAAACTATTTTTAGTGTGCCGATTATTAATTTTGTTGATTAAAATTAATATTGTCAAAAATGCATTTTACATTAAATTAATTATTTATTAGTATATTAATTATACATGTAATCTGTTCTAAAACTTACTGCTGTGTACATTGCGTTGGTGGCCGCAAAACCCACCTATTTCTGTGCTTAACGGGATACTAAGTTAACAAACTAAAAATTAAGGTTAATAGTAAAGGAACAAACATTTATTTATCACATACTCAATTTACACTCTTTAGTTTTACAAATTAAATAAATATCACAATAGTGGAATACAATCTCAATGGTAGTTCGGGGGGTGTAATGCCAGATGAATTGATATTTGGTTGGAGCACGTGGTGGGATGCATTAATTAGCTTTTCCTTAAAAACACAAATTTAGACAAAGAGGTTATCCTCATATAGTTTAATTGTACGGTACCTGATCTTCTTTCATATTACTTGGGTAACACTGATGCTTTGTCACACTTTACACTTGCAATACCAGATGAACATGAGCTCTCCTTCGAATTCCTATATCAGAGACGCACACACAACTCTTAACTCTGCTACCGTCGCTTCTTCTTGACTAGTCTAACTCCAACAGCCTGCCTTGACTAATTCTGACTCCCACTTCGAGCAACTCTCACTTATATCCCTTTTTCGGTCGGCGGTCCACGTGCTGAAATGTAGAGCTGAGAGCTAATCCGTAGACATGGCGTCGCCGTCTCGGTTGCCGCCAAACGGCTTAGTGTGGTATGTAAACATGGGCGTGGTATGTAAGATATGGGGCCACCTGTATATTATCGCCCATCTGCTTAGCGTGGGGATAATCCGCCCGCATTCCTGGTTCCATTATTTTTTAATCCTTCCAAATATTTATTACTTTACATTTCTGGCATTACATTCTCACCCCCCCGCGAAAAAAAGGTCCAAAAGTTACTCTCCCACAGTTTCACCCCAGTGGTAAGAAATTAAGTTCACAATGGTTCCTCGCAAACACATAAGTTCATCCATCGTGAGAAAGGCTGAGTTCCACTTTTTAGCCTCGTACAACTCATAGCTTTGATAGTTCTTTGTAGTTTCTTGATAGTTCCCTGTCAAGTTAGTCCATTATTCATAATTGACATAATGTACCATAAATTACATGAGGATTACCAACATTCACATTATTATTAAATTGTAAATTTTGATATATATTATTTGCAATGCATAATTTTCATTTCTCCTTTTACATAATTATTTACATACGACATATCATTACATAACAGCATTCATTACTTTATTATTATTATACATTTTCTTGTTATCATTTCATTTTGTAACATATTGTAGTAGTGCAACTATCAACTTCCGATTCTTGGTTATGGTTGAATTCCATACCACCATATTATTTATAAATTACTTTGTTATTTCACTTTTTTTTTTTTTTTTTTTTTTTTTGAACTTGCCATATATGTAATGTCAGAAATACATAACATACTTTTTGAAATATACTTATATCCACAATTTAAAACATAAAAACATATACATATACACTCAATTATCACTTTCTATTTATGACATTAATTACAAACTTTTTACATATTTTTCATATTCTTTGTTTTATGAAATTACTATTTACAACAATTCGAGGGCGAAAATTATACCCTCTGGCATTATAACAAACCTCATCATCATTTCTATTATTTTCACAGTTTAATTGCTTTTCTTTAGTGACCTTCCCTTCCTTAATTTGACTTTGATCATTATTTCTAATCACTTTCTCATTTTGATTTTTTTCTTTGTCCTGTGTGTGTGTGTGGTTTGATTCGCTTTCGTCACTATCTTTCAAATATTGTTTTCGCTCCGCTGCCATGTATAGTTTATTTATGTGCACTTTATAAGTTTTATTTTCATCACTTTTAAGACATATTATAACATTATTATTTCGGACTAATTTCGTAATTCTAAATGGTCCATCATATCGATCCTCTAATACCCTTGGTTTTAGGAACTTTTTTAGGTACACTGTCGCTCCTATAAATATATCGTTTTTTCTCACTATTTTATATTTCTTTATTTGTTTGTCATTTATCAGCTTTTGTTGTTCCGATGCGTCTTTCACGACTTTATCTATATTTTTTAAATGCTGTGCCACATAATTTTTATAATTATTTACATCACTATACATTATATCTATTTCTTCCTTACTTGGTATGTTTGTTTGTTTAATATTTTCAAATGGCAATGATAAATCTCTAAGATAGAACAGGAATGAAGGCTCAAATCCTGTATTACTGTTAATAGTGTTATTCACATAAAACTTAAACCATTTTAAAGATTCATCCCATTCAAACGTAGTCTTTGACAAACACATTATACATTGTTTCATGTCTCTGTGTATTCTTTCACAACGACCTAAAGAACTTGGGAAATAAACCGAACTGTATCGCCTTTCAATATTTAATGCATTTGTAAAATCTATGTATTCTTTACTTTTAAAAATTTGAGCATTATCGCTTTGAATAATAATTGGAACTCCATAAGTTGTCACGAAGTTTGTTAGCTTATTCACTATTGTTTTAGCAGTAATGTCTCTGACTGCATAGGCCTCAAAGTATCGTGAAAACATGTCTACAATTGTAATTACAAAATTATTTCCTCCATTACTGCGCGGTAGTTTTCCTACGCAATCCAGTTGTAAATATATTCCTGGTTTTAATATTTCTGGCATAGCCTGAAGTCTGGCTGGTGGTATATTTTTGTGTTTTACTAATAAGCATTGATTACAAGACTTACAAAAATTTTCCACGTCTTGGAAAGCCCCTATCCAAAAATATTTTCTTGAAAGTAATTGGTATGTCTTTTTTACTCCGAAATGAGGGAAATGTGCTATCTCTATTATCTTTCCCTTTAGCGAGTGCGGTATTACAATCTTATTCTCATTTATTTTCCTATACGTTTGTCTTTTATTTTCCTTCTTTACCATTAACAGTTTATTTTGGCTATCAATATAGTATACCTTGTTATTGTGATATCGGTTTCTTCCTTTTTGTAATTCCTCTCTAATTTTACTTAATTTTTCATCTACCATTTGTTGCTCTAATATTTTCTCCACATTTATCTCATCATTTTTAATTAAAGTATTTACATATTTGATTTGGTTATCATTGTCAAATACATATCTCGAGCAATAATCACTTGCGTTATTTTCACCTTTTTGATATTTGAATTTAAAATCATACTGACTTATGTCAATTAGCCACCTCGATATGATATTTGGCATTTTATCTAATTTTATGTGGTACATAAGGGATTTTGCGTCACTCAGCAAGGTGAAACTCCTTCCGAACAGATATTCTCTGAAGTGTTGTAAGGATGCGTGTATAGCTAGCAATTCTAGCTTTATTGCAGGATAACGCTTCTCTGCCGGGTTCACAGGTCTTGAATAAAATTCGATAACATGATCGACTCCATTTACCCTTTGCATCAAAATACTACTAATTCCCTTACCTGAGCCATCCGTAGTTAAGACAAACGGGTTTACTTCATCAGGCTGTCTTACAACTGGTTCTTTAAAAATTGCATTTTTTAATTTTTCAAAAGCTTTTCTACATTCATTATTCCACTCGAACCTAACATTCTTTTTTGTCAAATTTACCAACGGTTCTGCAATTTGTGCATAATTTTTTATCAGACCTCTAAAATAGTTTGTTGTCCCAAGAAAGCTTTTTACTTGTTTAACCGTTTGGGGTTGTTTGAAATTTTGCACTTTTGCACAGTTTTTTATTGATGGGCTTATACCATTCGCATTTACTTTATATCCTAAAAATTCAATTTGCGATTTGCATATCTGTAACTTCGCCGGGTCGAGTGTTAAATTATTTTCTTTCAATCTTTGGAAAACAATTTTGATTTTCTCTAACATTTCGTCGTTATTTTGTGCGCATATGACTAAGTCATCTAAGTAAAAGTATATTTTTAACTCTGATAGATCTCCTAACACTTTGTTCATTAAAAGTTGAAAATATGCTCCTGAGTTTTTAAGACCAAACGGAATTCTTTTAGGATTAAAATTTCCCATAAAAGTTGTGAACGTTAAGGCCTTTCTATCTTGTTTTCTTAGTTCGATCTGAAAAAACGCCGCCTTCAAATCCATAACTGTATAAATTTTACTACCAGCGATATTTTGTAATATATCCTTCACCTTTGGTAAGTTTATTGGCAAAAGTGGTAAATACGCGTTTATGGCCCTATAATCAATAGCAAGTCTATATTTAGGTTCTTCATTTGGTTTACTTGGTTTCTTTACAAGAATAATGGGACTAGCGTACGTGCTTTGTGAACTTTTAATAATGTCATTTTCCAATAATTCCCTAATTTCTTTTTGCGCAATTTCTCGTACTGCTCTCGGAATTGGGTATGGTCGACTCTGAATAGGATAATTGTGCATAAGTTCGATTTTCGGTACTATTGCTGATGTTTTACCTAGGGTAGCATATGACTTTGAAAAAACCTCTGTATTGGTCATCATTAATGCAATAACTTTATTTCTATCTTCCTTATTTAAGTGCTGTACTTGAAAATCGTCTGGAGATATTTCTTTCTTTCTTAATTCCCGAATTTGTTGATAATCTGTTTTATTTAAATTTTGAATATTATTAATTTCCAACGTGGGTTTAATGCTTTTATTTTTTGTATCAACAATTTCGATTTGTTCTGTTATTATACCCACGTTCATATTTTTATTAAGTGTAATTTGGCAATTTTTTTCATTGTATAACAACATTCTAATCTTATTTTTATTTTCTATACTTTGGATCGCTTCATCCGTGATTAATGTTCTTGCCATTTTTATTGGAGAAAATAAAACATCCTGTCCCTCATTTAATTCCTGTGACAAAATCAATTGGACTATTTCTGACTCCCCTGGCTTTAATGTTATTTTTCTTTTCAATTTAGCGAAAATCTGCTTTTCCTCTTTCTTTTTAACATTCTTATTACTTTCATTAGAACTTGGTAACCATTTTTCATCATTTACATTATCGCGAGTGCTACAATTTTGCATATTAGAGTTTTTTCTATCGTTATCGCTTTCATTATGCTCGCTTATTCTACCTTCATTCTCATTATTGAATTCATTACAACAATTATTTATTTCCTCATATTCGTCGTCATCATTATCATCGCTTATTCTATCTTCATTCTCATTATTGGATTCATTATAACAACTATTTATTTCCTCATATTCGTCGTCATCAGTATTATAATTTTCATAATTACTATTATATCTATTTTCATCGCGAATTCCCTGGCTTTGTGGTTTTTGTTTTGAATTCTGTATTGGGTTTGTATTTTCACTTTTATACAATTTAATCGCAGTATTCCCAAATTGTACTTCGTTATCTTTTGTATTTAAAATTGCTTTATGTGAGGATAAAAAGTCGTAGCCTAAAAGCATTTTATATTGCCCCTGAAAGTTCTGTTTTGTCACGAAAAAATAATTTTTGCATGCCTTTTCCCCAATTCTAAATGAAAATTGAATGCAATTTAAAAATTCTATATTTTCTTTAGTAAACGTCTGAAGTATTACTCTTCTGGTTATGTATTTTATTTTTACATTTCTATTCTGTTTTAGTTTTTGAAATGTTTCCAAATCTATAATACTAACTTGAGCCCCACTATCAATTACACTTATTATTTTTATTCCTTTGCAATCTATTTCTACCATCGGTAATTGTGGGCTAGATACGTTTTCACATTCGCTTGAAAGGATACTTTTGGTATCATATTTTGCTTTATCATTATTTTCATAATATTGTCCTTTCTTCAAATTTGTATAGTTTTGCCAGTCATCTCCATTTTTGTTATTTCTATATGTTTGTGAACCGAATTTATTTATTTCTCTGGAATTTGTACGATTCGTTCCTTGGTCCCAAATTCCAGCTCTTAGTTTAAATTACTATTATTATTGTTTCTCTCATATGTGTTTGATCTTATATTTCTTCCGTTGCGCCCCCTAAAATTTCCTCTTATACTTTGCCTCTCTCTATTTTCTACGTTGGTTTCTAATTGATCGTAATAATTTCTTTGATCATTATTATTTCCTTGATATTCCCTATTATTTCTATTATATCCTCCTCGTTCAAAATTTCTGAGATTTTCGTTTCTGTTTCCTCTGATATAATTTGTTTGCTCCAACCCATATTGCTGATAATTCATTCGTTTGGGATTCCTTGCAAATGCAGTATTACACTCATTGTACCAGCAATCTGAGAAATAATGTCCATTTTTTCCGCACCCTATGCAAAAAACAGCTCGTTCCATGGATTGATTTGGTATATTTTGCAATTTTAATTTATTAATTTCTAAAGTCAAATCTTGAACCTGTGTTGTAAGTAACATTTCTTTCAGTTCGTTATGTGATTCTTCTGGAGTCCTATCATTAAGAATTATTTCAAACAGTTCGGCATCTTTTATGGCATCTTCAAACCGCTGCGGATCTTTTTTCTTCACTTCAATTGCCAAATCAGGGCGTAATGCGCTAATGAATTTTCCCAACATTATTTTATTGGTTATTTTCTCTACCTCTCCATCTGTTGTATCCTTAAGGTTCAAAAATTTACGCGCTGCGTTTTTTATTTTTAGCACAAGCTCGTCCACTGACATATCAGGCGTTTGTTTTATTTTATTGAAAGCGTCCTGTTCTTGCGTTATCGTTATTCTGTTTGAAAATTTATTTATTAGTAATATTTTTATTTTATCAAACTCCTTTTCGTTTTGTAATTCAGGGTTTTGAATTAAAAACTGCATAGCCTTATCTTTTAATCTGGTTTTAATGATAGCCACTTTATGCTCTTCCTTCCAACTTGCTAACTCCGCTAATTCATCAAATTGTTTTATAAAGAAATTTATATCTTCCTCCTTACTCCCACTAAATAATGGCAGGATCTGCATTACTGGAATATCCATATTTTTATTATTTCTATCCAATTTACTATAATTTTTATTTGATATTTTTGAATCTTCTTTCAAACTTGAACTCCTTGTTATAATTGAACTTTTCACCACTTTTTTAACTGGTCCCATTCCTATATCCCATTTTTCTAATTATACCTTCGATCTCATTTAGAAGAACCATTTTTTCCATTTCATTGATAAAACTTTACATAATCATACATATAACATAAGGAGAAATGAGAATTGTGCACAATATTTTCACAATCATCTATGTCGCCACCAGTTGTCCAACCTTATCAATATTTATTATTATTATTCCTTTTATTTTTATTAATTTCATAAATCCTTATTTTATTCCCGTTACTGCAAAGTCACGAGCACCAAATGTGCCGATTATTAATTTTGTTGATTAAAATTAATATTGTCAAAAATGCATTTTACATTAAATTAATTATTTATTAGTATATTAATTATACATGTAATCTGTTCTAAAACTTACTGCTGTGTACATTGCGTTGGTGGCCGCAAAACCCACCTATTTCTGTGCTTAACGGGATACTAAGTTAACAAACTAAAAATTAAGGTTAATAGTAAAGGAACAAACATTTATTTATCACATACTCAATTTACACTCTTTAGTTTTACAAATTAAATAAATATCACAATAGTGGAATACAATCTCAATGGTAGTTCGGGGGGTGTAATGCCAGATGAATTGATATTTGGTTGGAGCACGTGGTGGGATGCATTAATTAGCTTTTCCTTAAAAACACAAATTTAGACAAAGAGGTTATCCTCATATAGTTTAATTGTACGGTACCTGATCTTCTTTCATATTACTTGGGTAACACTGATGCTTTGTCACACTTTACACTTGCAATACCAGATGAACATGAGCTCTCCTTCGAATTCCTATATCAGAGACGCACACACAA
The DNA here is from genome assembly GCA_951213105.1 of Amaurobius ferox. Lineage (NCBI taxonomy): Eukaryota > Metazoa > Arthropoda > Arachnida > Araneae > Amaurobiidae > Amaurobius > Amaurobius ferox. The sequence goes on along the minus strand of OX578144.1, from coordinate 145,230,385 downwards.
CTCTTAACTCTGCTACCGTCGCTTCTTCTTGACTAGTCTAACTCCAACAGCCTGCCTTGACCAATTCTGACTCCCACTTCGAGCAACTCTCACTTATATCCCTTTTTCGGTCGGCGGTCCACGTGCTGAAATGTAGAGCTGAGAGCTAATCCGTAGACATGGCGTCGCCGTCTCGGTTGCCGCCAAACGGCTTAGTGTGGTATGTAAACATGGGCGTGGTATGTAAGATATGGGGCCACCTGTATATTATCGCCCATCTGCTTAGCGTGGGGATAATCCGCCCGCATTCCTGGTTCCATTATTTTTTAATCCTTCCAAATATTTATTACTTTACATTTCTGGCATTACATTCAGCATGACATGTATCTGTATGAGTCTGTCTGGGCAATATCTAGTTCAAAAACTAGTCAAAAAACTAATTGACCCAATTTCAGAAAATTTTATAAATTTTATAGGTAAGTGATCCTGGTGCTGCTTAGATTTTGGTATGATTCAGGATAAAGAACCTGCCTGTTTTCGCGAAATGGCCCGCAAAAAGTGTCTTTTTTTCGAGGATCTAGATAAATGTGTTAATTATTTTGATAAATTGTTCGAGGGTCCAGTTGAAACATGAATTGACCCAATTTCACAAAATTGGGCAGATAAGTCACTTATGGTTTATCCTAGTTCCGATTAGATTTCGGTGCGATTCGGAAAATAAGAACCCCATTTTTGCGAAATAACCCGCAAAAATCTTCCAAAACTAAAATAAAAAGACTACGTATGCTCAAATATAGGAACGATATTCTCATTTTATACGTCATCTTTGACGATAAAAAGAATAAGATCTATCTCATGACTCTAGAACTAGCCTTTCCTGAGATATTTCAGTTTTTCACATATTTGCTAGGACGGTTTTGAGAATATGTCCCGTAACCCAAGGACAACGAAAATGGATATGAAAGTGAGTATTGCCATTTGAAATAATGATGCGTGTTACTGTGTGCCCATCCATTCAATTGAATGAATTATTGAATAAATAAAGTATTTTCGTTTGTAGGGAAGGCAATGTGCTGCCCACATCAGATTATTTCAGCAGTGAGCATTATCTTATACTGAGAATTCACCGGTCGCGTGTTTCCGATTTAAATGTATTTTACATCGCTTGAATTTTTCAGTCTTAAACAAATCTTGTCAACCCTGTTCCATAAAGACATTTTCGATTATCTTTTTATCACTTTGTTCTCAGATGGATTCAAGTTCTTCGAAAGAACCATTTCATTTTTTTCAAACTCTACCGACTTCCCGTTCCAGCGTCAAGAATCCAAATTTAAGCGTTATTTCTGCCAATATATTCCTTCTCTGTTCGAAAATGACCCACTTCTGTCTTCTGAAAATAGCCGGGAATTTAAAAAAAAAAGAAAATAGAAACAAGCAAGGCGAAAAATAAAACGAACTTCGCTGAATCGATACGGCCGTTCGTTCTGCCGAATTTTATGTTATCTTTCCAGCCCCCTTTTCCTCTATCAGTCGGAGTCGTAAAAAACTTCGGTTTTTAGAAGGAAGTGTAACGAGAAAAATTTAAAGAACGCCGAGAAAAGAAAACTTCCAGAGGTTTTGAATACCGGCGAAAAAGCGGATTACTTTGCTTAAAAAAAACAAGAAAGCGAGATTTGTTCTGAAAATTCGCTGAATTCGAAGTAGGAAGGGAAGTATTGCTTACAAAGAAGGAAGAACTTTCCGTGTTATTTTGTGTATTATAAAAACATATTTACAACATATAACGGATGGATTCGAACAAAATAAATTGGAATCAAAACAAATAAGTAGATTAAAACAGAGCTGGAAATGAAAATTGAATGGCTATGCTTTAAAGGATGGTAATCGGATCGCTGTGGAACGAGATCACATAAGATGATACCAGTGAACACGAGTAAAAAAATCTGTCATGACTTTTCCTACAGACTCCAATTCATTTTCTCTTTATTTCTTTGATTCATTAAACTGAGTTGAATGGCATCCTTGTTTGAAATGTAACCTTTTCATAAATAACACCTTTTCATTTTCGTTGTGTTTCAAATTTCGCTTTCGTTGGGAAACGGGATGTATTTTCAAAAGTGGCGAAATCACTAAAACAGACCGAAAATGTCTATTCCTAGAGTCACGGAGTGAGTCTTATTCTTTCATCGTCAAAAATGACGTATAAAACAAACATTTAATAGATACATTTGTGCATTCGTAGTCTGTTATTTTAGATTTAGACGATTTTCGTGGACTCTTTCGTGAGAAAGCCCCCCCCCCCCGAATCGTATCAAAATCGAATCAACACCAGGGTAACCCGCAGTTAACATTTTTAAAAGTTTATTATCCATTTACTATCCATTTTTCAAAAGTTGGGTCCATTTCTCTTCTTAGCTAGTTGTATACGTACGATTTTTGTGGACCCATTCGTAAAAAAGGACAGGTTCGTTTTCCCCAAATCGTAATAAAATCTAATCAACACCAGGGCAATCCATAAGTGACTTACTTACCAAATTTTATAAAATTGAGTCAATTAGCTTTTGAGTTGGAGTGAATGCATACGTTGCACAGACAGACAGGCAGACACGGAGACAGTCACAGAAACAAACAGACACACAGACAAACAGACAACACACATAGACAGACACGCGCTCAGACATCAAGCTAAAAATGGATTTTACGTGCTCTAAAGTGTTCGAAACGTGTAGATACTTCAAAAACTATGATACGTTACAATGTTTTGTAGGGAAAGTAAAAAAAAAAAAATCCTCGACCTATCGATGATTCGTCGAGTCAGTTCTACCCTAGGGAACCAAACTGAGATAGCAACAGAGAAATTCAGCAGAGAACGAATACCATGGTAATTCCGTAAGAGTGTGTTCCACAGAGATTCCACAAAGAGTCCACAAAAAATGTCCCTATTTAGACTTCAACGAAATAAGCAGATGCAGTACGAGTAGGAGCCCAATACTTCGAGTTAGTGCCAGTACGACATACACTGATGCAAGAGTTGTGGTCAATGGCCAACGACGAAATGGAAGGCATGTGCCCATTAACTATTGTAGCAGGTCATAGAGCATTTTAATGATAATAACTTAACTGGTCTCACATGTCTCCTCCGCAATAATATGATAAGTATTGCAATCCATTTAATAATTAAACAAATGTTTTTTAAAGTTAAAAAATGGTTCAATTAATTGAGTAGCATTATGTTAATAAATATTCTATTCCAGAATTCACAATGAATATAAATTGGGTGGGTGTCAGCGGTTAACAACGCAATGTGTTTTAAGGTTCGATGCGTTTTAATGCTTTTCGATTGACGATATACGACTATTTTAATGATGAACAATTAAGTAAAAAAATCAACTTAAAAGTTTTATTTTAAAATGTGCACCACATATGCACCCACGAGTTCTCCCAGCTCAGCAAAGAGATCCGTCACCGGTTTCATCCATTGAATCCTCACAAAATCACCAGCCTGCCCAACAGCATCCTTAAACAACTTAACACGATGACTACGAAAATGGAGGAACGAACCGAGAAGAAGTCCTTCAAACTATTATAACTGCACGCAAACGGATTTCTTTGACCTTCGGGTGGGTCGAACGGTCTGAGTCGAAGAAACCTTATAACAATAACAGAGCATTTCCCTTGAAGAAGCGTAATCAATGTATCTAACACCAAACAGAGTGGACGAAAGAACGCTGAAAAGACATATATACTGAAAAACTTACGCTGCCACTGATCTTCGAGCCATCCGTATAAATCCACCCAGAAATGTCTGTCTGCAGGAACAAACGAATGCATAGGGAACCTATCAGGATTCGAAGAGAGCATGGCATGAAAAGACGCTAATCCTCCTCTTCTAAAACGAAACCTTCTCAGTAAGAAATTTTAGCACCAGGGGGATGCCGAGCGAAACAAACAGACATCAGTTAGAATCTCGGAAAGGTACCACACTGCTCCAAAGTAGAAACAAGTTTTACTCGATTTAGGAATCCGTTCGAACGGATATCATGAAATCGGAAATAATGTATCCTCGGGATCGGAGGTTTGCGCTCAGAATGAGTCCACATTTCTGGATGGTTGATTCACGGGCACAGCGTAAACAGGAGCAGCATACAGTCAAACAGCACTTTAATACTCCACTTATTTCACGAAATAACCAAAACTATTCTCAAAACTTGGACGAAAGTCATTTCACAGAATAGAACTTTCTCTTCTCCCAACATGGACGTCAGTCACAGTTCAATGTAGCTCGTATCCCGTCAACTGCAGTCCAATTGCGTAGTAACTCCTTTTATAGACTCTATAGAAACTTCTGAAAATCTCCCATATCTCGTAGAATACTGGTTATTTCGAGGCGTTTCTCGAACCTTCGAGAAGTCACCCAATGCCGCCCAATGGGCGATGAATAGTCAAATCTGGTAATCCTTCTTAGAACTTCGGCATGTTGCAACACTAGAATCACGTCATGGGAAAGGATGCCTGTACGGATGCCTTCTTCGTCTGGCCTTCAAAAGAGACGAGAGTGAGAGGAGAGGGGGGGTGAGAGGGTCCAGAGCATTTTCGTAAAAGTATGAACACAACCATCCGGTACCATCTCTTCAGAGTGGTGAGATCACCAACTCCCCGAAATACAACAACATTTTTCAACGTAAGCAAATCATTTTAAATGATAATTCAGGACAAAGCCGAAATCTCAACAGAAACACCCCTGATCTGTGGGAAATAGAATGCTTTTGAAGTGGAAAATTGAAGTGGAAAATTTCCCCCGCAAAAGGGTATTAAGTGGCATACATGTTCTTGCCTGTACACATTTTTAACACTTTTCAACATAGTTGCAAAGTGTTTATGACTTTGTTCATTCATTCTGTCTGTCTGTCTATCTGTCCATTCGCACGATGACCCTAAAATTGACAGCATACTAAAATTTATCAAAATAAAATTTTAGTATGCTTTTCAGACACGTCCGTGGGACCTATGGGAATGTCAATGAATCATATTACCCAATTAGTTTTAGATTGAACCGGGTTGAAAAAATGAAATACATTTGAACATTATGGGACCTCAATTTTTAAACATTTTTTAAGCGAATTTAAAATTCATACAGGAAATATTCAAATGATCCCATGAAAAATATGAAAAAAAAATTCAGTAGAATATATTCGGTAGTTCTTAAATAAAAAGTAAAATAACAATTAGACCCATATAATATAAAGATATCATGTGACCCACTTCGAAGTAAAATAGGGCATCCATCTTGTGTCAAAATCGGGATTTTTAAAGTTCTTTTTAATTTATATTGTGTGTTGTATCCGTCCTAAAATCGCTTTATTTTTGTTTATTTCCTCTGCATCTGTATTATGAAATAACGCAGTTACAATATATTTCAGTTTAAATGATCATCTAACATCGATTTTTTCCTTTTTTTCAAATTTTACATGAAAAAATTTGAAAAATCTGTATCGTGGGTCCAAATGATTACAACTATAAATTCATTTTAAGGGCTTGAAAACATCTTTCGTATGACACCCTACTTGAAAATATACTCTCCTCCGGGGGCGGGGGGTAACTTATCTCCGAAGGGTCAAGAACCCCCAAAATGTGTCACTCCTTTATTTTTGCCAACAATGATTGCAACTGTTGCATCTCATTGATCTTCGAGTCATCCATAAACCCTCCTCTGTTCAAATGTGTCCTAAGCTGCCATATAAAAAAAATATAAAATTTCGAAGTTTTCACTCGAATTAAAAGCAAATTCCACCTGAATCTAGATGTTTCGATATCACAGCCGGATATGCAGTTTCGCGAAAATGGATTCATATGTATGGCCGCTATCAAGAAATCGCCTTCAGACAAACATTTTGTTATAAGTTGGACATCACTCCAAAAAGAGTCGTTTAGGACATCCTGAAGCCCATATTTGCATTTAAACTACATTCCGGAGTACGAGAAAGTCAAAATTATCTTATAAATGCGATAACTATGTTCATGAGTCGGATGAGGCAATATTTCGTTTGTGAAACAGAACCACGACGTCGTGTCGGCCGATTTCGTCCCATGCCAGGAAGACAGGATTTTTGCAATCGCATACCATTTCCCCATATTGAGTTTCATTATTTTGGGACTGCGGGGAGAAGAAATCTAAAAAGTTTCAAACATTTGGATGCTTTTTACTTTGACTGGGTACTGTAATGGAATCGTGTCGAACATCCAAACTCGAGTTTTCGACGGATCGACACGTTCTGGGATCTCTAGAACACGAAATAACTATTTTCAGCGTGTCTGTCTGTGCAATATATGTTTCAGCTCTAACTCAAAATGGATCCATTTCGTTAGTGCTGATTTGATTTGGGTACCATTCGGAATAAAAGAAACCTGCCTTTTTTTGCGAAATGGCCCGTGAAAAATCATCCAAATCTAAAATACGAATGCCCAAATGTATCTCTTCAATGCTTGCTTTATACTTCATTTTGGACGATGAAAAGAATCACTCTAGCAGTTTTCGAGATATTTCAGTTTTTTCGGAGTTTTACTCTGCCGCTTTTGAAAAAAAAAGGTCTCGTTACCCAATGGAATCCAAAAATTGACTTGAAAGTGCTCATTGGGTGTCATTTCAAACAAGGATGCCATTCTACTCTATTTTTTTCTTTTAATTTCATTCAATTAAGAGAAAGAATATGAATTTTCAGTTTGGCCTTTCAGCGCATTCAGTCACTACGCCCTCGAACAGGCCGATGTCGTGCTGTTGGGTGCAGTGCGCATCCAACAGTGCTAGAAATGAAACCTCTCCAATAGTATCTACTGCTGAGGGTCTCACCCACTACATCCAGGTGTCCGATTTGCTTCTTCATGGGCACGGTGTTGATCTGACACATATAGCCACCGCGGTCCTGCTCCTGGACGTTCGAGATGTTGAGGTTCCAGTGCTGGTGATCTCGGTGGTGGAGGCTGATTCGGTAGTTTCGGGTGATGACGTGCGTGTGGATCGACAGGATGGTTTGGCTCTCCACGCGGATCCAGGCAATCTGAAAGGCAAGCACGCTTTTACTCAAACATTTACATTTTACAAAAACATTCCACGCAACACATCGAATTGTAAAGGGGGAGGACTGGAATCGCAACTCGACTTTTCACCGGATCGACACGTTTTAGGACTTTCAGAACACGAGAAAACTATTTTTAGCGTGGCTTCTGTATGTGTGTGTATTTGTCTATGCAATGTATGGGTCTACTCTCGCTCAAAAACGAATGTCATAAAATTTTACAGTTAAGCCACTTGTGGGTGACCCTGGTGCTGATTAGGTTTTGGTACGATTCGGGATAAAGAAACTGTGTTTGTGAAATGGCCGCAAAAATCTCATGTATCCACTCCAACTGAAAGACTGACATTTCACACAATTTAGCACATAGTCACGTGTGGGATACCCTGGTTCTCATTAGATATTATTGAAATGTTTCATTTGGAGAAAATGAAGACGGTTTTCACTGTAGTTAGAAAATTATTTAATAAAATTTCTTAAAGCTTTGTAGTCAAATCCCTTGTTGGTTATTTTAATGCTGATTAGATTTTGATAGAATTCAGAAAAGTATAACCGACTCATTTTTGCGAAATGGCCCGCAAAGATAGTGAAAATTTCAGACGACTAAAATGAATATATATATGTTGCAATAGAGTGTTTAAGTACTTGTTCTTCAGATAAATTTTGACAACTAAGCGAATCAGGCTAACCCCATGACTGCAGAATGAACCGTTCTCGAGATATTGTTTATTTTTATCTTGATTTTTGCAGACCTGAAGAATGTAAAACGAATTATGTTGCCAAATTCAATTAAGATGCCATAAAAAGGCAAATTGGATATAATATCAGAGAAGTCTCCATGTTATTTTTAGTAATTAAGCTCAATCGAGTGCACAATGAAATACAAAATGACAAAATGAGTGTGAATCTGCAGGGAGAGTCATGTGCTGCTCACATCCGATTTTAACTTTCCTTGCAATACATGGTCATGTAAAGGGAAAGGTTGCGGTTCATGCCGAAAACCGCAACTCGAGTGTTCGACGGATCTACATGTTTTAGGATCTCTAGAACACGAAAAAACTATTTTTAACGTGACGTCTGTGTGTGTCCGTCTGTCAATCTGTCTGTGCAATGTATGTATCTACTCTAATTCAAAATCAATTGACCCAATTTCATAACATTTTATAAATACGTCCTTTGTATCTGATCCTGGTGCTGATTAGATTTGGGTACGACTCGGGATTAAAGAACTCGTCATTTTGTGAGAAAGAGCCCTCAAAAATACCATGTATCCACTCCAGCTAAGAAAAATAATTGACAAAATTTCACAAAATTAGGTAGATAAGTCACTTGTAAGAAAACCTAATGCTGATTAGATTTGGGTACGATTCGGAAAATAAAAATCTGCCCCTTTTTAAGAAATGACTCGTAAAAATCGCCAAAATCTAAAATAAAAAAACTACGTATGCTCAAATATACCCATTAAATGCTTGTTTTATGTATAATTTTTGACGATGAAAAGAGGACCCACCCCATGACACTACAGCTAACCATTTTCGAGATATTTTAGTTTTTTCGCATTTTCCCTACGCCACCGTTGAAAAAAAGTCGAGTTACCAACTGAGAACGAAAACTGAATTAAAAGTGCAAATGCAATGTCATTTCAGATAATTGTGGACGTTATTGTGTGCCATTAAAATAAAAATAATGAATTATTCAAGAAATAATGAGGCTGCAGGGAAAGTCATGTGCTGCCCACATTCGATTTTTTACTTTTTCATACTATGTAATAGGAAAAGTATTGTTCGGAAGACAATATATGATTTTGTATGCCACTATATGTTTTAGGGCTTTCTAAACACGTTTTGACTATTTTTGGAGTCACGTGCGTCTGTTTGGGTCGCTTTCTCGTGCACACGATAACGGCCATAGCATTAATGGATTTTTACGAAACTTTGTATCCGGCTTTGTTATCAAAAAGATGTAGAACGCGATGCCATTTTCTTTTTTAAATTGAGTGAAATCTTCGAAATGGATTCATTTTTCCTTAACATGGCCGCATAGGACACCGTGGGACATAATTATGCATGAAAGGGTTTATGGTTTCAATCATTGTTGTGAAAATAGTTGCAGTACGATTTTTGTGTTCGTGATGTCATAAGCTCCCTCATGTGTGTATGGGAGGGGGGGGGGTGCAAGTTACATTATCAAGTGTGGCATCCATCGAATTACTTTTCCAGACCCTTTAATGTAAAGGGTAACACGTTATGATTTAAATCACTTGGATCCACAATACCGATTTTTCAAAAGTTTTCTAGTAAAATTTGAGGTGAAAAAAAATCTACTTAAAAATAGATTGTGGTACGAGAAAATAGAACGGAGTCACTACTATTTTATCGTGGACAAAGCAGGACGTTTAAGATGGTGACAAGAAATATAATATTGTAAGTGATGTATAATGATTTTGAACTATTATCAAAATATCTTTTAAAAAATCGGGGCATTTCTATATCTCTTATATATCTTCTTGCGAATATTATATAATTCTCTTATATCTATCTCTCTTATAATTCTCTTATATCTCTTATATATCTTCTTGCGAATATTGTTATAAAAACGTAGTGGCCATCATATGTTGTAGAATGGGGACGGACCATTATTTGTTATATGAACGGGACGGTCGTCATACGTTGTAAAAAGATATTCACGGCATTTGTAATAGGATTGCACAAGCAATTGGAGCGCGATCGCTGCGGGCGGTTTCTCTCGGGCATCGGAGAAGATGGGAGATCCGCGCTGATGTGACAAGGGTTGTACACAGCGATTGGAGCTGATGGTGGCGTGATGATAGTAGGAGATAAGCAATGATGACTCAAACCTTTTGAATTTACCTTTTTCTTTATTTGACGAGAAATCATATACATCAAGAAGTATTAGACATCGAATTTGTTGACGATGATACTTGAAATTACACTTGGATTTCCGACATTACAGAACATATTCGTCGAATACAACGGCGAATCCGATAGTGGTTTGCGCCGGTTAGACATCTCAAAATAATCAATTTATGATGAACAAATCTCGTGACTCTTTGAAATTACATTAAAACGCGACTTAAACAATTTACTTCATTTTTAATTTAATTTTAGATACATTCTATTAAGATACCTGTTCTTTGCCCCGCGGGCAAGAACACGTCCGACTGCTTTGGAATTACATCGCCAACTAAAACTATTCGCCGAAAACAGACATAAGCATCTTTAATGTTATTACGCGTTCATGACGCAAAGAAAAAGAGTTCCAATGTTAAGGAATATGAAATGCAAATACGAAGTACATGTACTAAAACGCGTGACAAATTACTACGCCAAGGTTTACCGAAACTGGCGGGAAATATCCAAAAGGGCCGAATACAGAAATGGCGCTTTATCAATTTTGGAGTAAATTTCTGAGAACAAGTTTTAGAATCGAAAGTGAATTAGAATTTGCGGGAAGTTAAATTTTGAAAGAAAATAACTATTAACGAGGTCAAGCATTTCACAACATATCCCCGCCGCAAACGATGATTTGTTCTGGTACAGAACAAAGACTAACAAAAAAAATATTCCAAAAATGCCTAAATAAAGCGGTGACATAAAAAAAACCCAACAATTTCCTGGATAAAAAATATGCCACAAAAATATTTGAAATAAAAAATTTAGGATCTGTTATGCAAATAGGATTGTCAAATGCAATCAATTCTTATTTCCAAAATATGTGTATTTCTCAACCCAGAAATTCAACGAAAACAAGGACAGATGTGAAAAATTTGATTCATTCAATCTACATTTGTATCCCATTCATACACATATTTTCACCAAAGAAGTCCTTACATGCTAGATAAAAGTGAGGGGGTTGAGTTATTTTAAATTTTCCTCAATGTGTTTCAATTCAAAAATTAAAAATCTTATCACTATTGCATATCAGATTGTCATGAACATTGCGCAAAAAAAATTACTTTAGAATAACCTAACCGGGTGAGATGTCTTTAAAAAAATATACCATATATATACAATACAAGTAACAATATTTCATTTACACCAATATTACTTACATCCAATAAGATTTGTAGTATCTTCAGACATCCTAATACTTACATACAGTTTCCTTTTTTACCTATTACAATTTATATACAATATCACATTAACAAAACTTAATATACTGATACATATTCATTTACAATAACTGGCTAGCCAAAAAAAAAATTTGTGATCACAAAAATAAATAAACAGATTATATGCGCGCGTAAACAATACAACATTTTATTTGAAAAAAAAAAATCTTGACTGTGGTCAAAGTTCAATAAGTGCGAGTACTCGCGAAAATCAGACTTCCAAAAAAAAATGTGAAAGTTCTTTTATACTCCATGAAAAAAATAACTTTTCCACAAAAAAAATTCACTTTTTCACAAAAAAAATTCAATTTAAACCTTTATACAAAAAAAATTCCTTATTTTAATAAAATTATTTCCAATTCCCTATTCCAAAATAAACAAAAAAAATTAACTCATTTTTTTCTTTAAAAAAAAATATACATATACAAAAAGAAAAATTTTTGAATCACTTCCTTTTTAATATTTGTTCGTAAATGTGCGAGGTTTCAGCTGGGATGGTTGCGCTGTTGACATTCTCTGCACATACGATTGCATTCTGGGCTGTTCTGCCGCAGATGAGGTCTTGGGAAAACTCCACTCTTGAAGTTGGGGAGTGCCTCTGAAAATATTGAATTTCGGTTTTTCACGAAAATTCTGTGCCTTTCTGATTTTGGAATAGTTGATTATTTTACTTGTATTTTGGCACCAGTGTGAACTTCCAGTCAACTCCTGATTATGTCTTTTCTGCGAATTGTTTACTTTCACGTTTCTGGGTTTCACACATTTTCTTTCAACTTCGCAACTGGATATTAGATTTATCATACCTTTTTTTAAATTTGGCACAAAAAAGTTTCTTTTGATATCTGACATAATTTTTGACATTTCACATCGGGCTGAATTTGTGGATGTGTTAAATAACTTGTATAATGTAGGTATGCACGAATTCGGAGCTACTAATCTTTCCTGTGCGAATGATTTCTGAACATGGTTATGCCTCTTGTTTTTAGCATAGAGAGCATCGTTGTATATAAGAAAATTTATATGTTTATATGCTGGAGGTTGACTACCTTCCTCAACAGCTCTTCGAATTTTTATGCAATGAGGATCAGTTTTCTGTTCTTTCATGATCTTCTGTATTTCCTCAATTGGTATCAGAGCATTTTTTTCCTTACTGTTAGATGCATTATTCACCTTATCAGTACAGATGCTAATAGCATTTAGAGGACTAGTGACTTTTTCTTCCTTTGAAATTTCCATATTTTGTTCTTCTAGTGTGTTTTGGAGATCATCTGCTATAGCATTTAATCGTTCTATGTGAGATCTTCTACGTTGTCTTACAAATTGATTATCATGTAACTGAAGGGCATCTAGTGTGCACAAAAGCTGAGTTACCTCTTCCAAAATATGTGGAATTGACTTAAAGTCTTGGGTATCATACATGCTCTGTGTTTTCTTATGTACTTCTAAAATTTGTACAGTAATTTTTTCAAAATCTTTTAAAAGTTGCATTTGATCTGCATGAGATGGTTGATTTTCATACAAGTCATCTGACTCTACGGATTCATCTATATTTTCTTTTTCTTTACTTTTAAATTTATCCATACAAGGTTGTGACATTTGTTGCATTTTGTTATTTTCAGGATTAGAATTTTGTTGTACTCTCAGATCTAAATTATGGAAATTTTGATTATTACTTTGTGCAACTTGTTTACAAATATCAATGTCAGCTTTGAGAGATTTCTGATTGTTGATTGAATTGAAAGCTTTTTCAAATTTTTCTTTTATCTGTTGACCTTGTATTATATTTGGATTTATGGGATTTTGATGATGAAACTCACTGCGAAATTTATCTGTGCCATAGCTACTTTCCTGTTGTTGAAATGGAGGACAAGATGGTTTCACTCCATATTGGGTATTATAAAAGGATTTACTTCGATTCTGATTTCTTAAATTTCTGTTAAATCTTTGATGGTTGTTCCTTCTATTATTTTTATATGACTGAAAACAATTTTGTTGGAAATTTGAAAGTTTGTTTTCCAAAAAGTTAACATCTCGGCAAGCTGCCTTTAAATTTTGAGAAAGTTCATGATTGTCATTTTCTAATCCTTTACAATAGTTTTTTAAATCATATATTTCTTTTTCATAAGAGTTAGCTAATTCAATCCATCTTTTATTTCCCTCATCAATTCTTTTCTTGTTTGCCAGATGTAGGTTTTCTAAACTTTTTATTCTATCTTCTTTTTGTTTAATAATTTCTTGTGATTCAGGGATTATTTATTTATTATATTGATCTTCCCATTGTACAATTTTTGGAACTTCTCTTTTCGGGATTGCTGATAAATTAGATGCATTATTTTCAATTGTTCCCTTATTACAATGTATCATAAAATTTTGGCAAGAAAGAAAGTCAATCCCTAGGATTCCTTTATAATTTTGAGATTTTAGATTATTAACCAAATGATATGTAATTTTGTATTCAACTCCATTTATGATGGTAGGGAGTGTGACTTTTTCAGTTAGTTGCATAAAGTCTCCTGTAACAAGTGATACAGTCAGTTGAGCTGGGTTTATTTGGACTTTAAAAGGAATTTGTTTCAAAATGTCCCTTGAAATTAAGCTAAGGCATGCTCCGGTGTCAACAAGAAGTGGAACATTTGTCCCAAAAATGGAAGTATTTACGATGGGTGTTTTACTAGGGATCACTTGTTCACCTATTGTAACCAAAGTATTTCCAATATTATTTCTAACCGGTTCTAAGGATCCTAAATTTTCATCAGTCAGTGATGTTACAATTGTGTCCCTAATTTTTGGATTGTATGCAGGATATGAAGGATTTTCAATGGGATGTTGTTCAAGGTTGTCATTCCTTCTACTTTCCTGACTAAATTGTCTGAATCTTTTATTCTGGCGGTTATTTGATTTCAGTTTCTGTGTTATTTGTCTCTCTTGTTCAAAATCTTCTCTAAAAAAACAATTTCTTTGAATATGGCCTCTTTTGCCACATGAATAACACTCTGGAATTTTTCTCCAATTTTCTAAATTTTCATTTTCCAATTTGAATTTTAGTAATTCCTCTTCCAAAAAATCAATTTTACTTTGTATTTGTTGCATTTCAGATGACTGCAGCGTGTTTGCAATTGCAGGCATTTCGCTGGGCTGGGGAGTTATGGCGAGCCAAGCATTGTGCTCAAGAATGGCAGTTCTTTTCGCTTCTGTGTAAGTTTTTGGATCGTTAGCCAGGACAGCTCTTTTGATGTGCGGTGGAAGTTTATCTATCGTAATAGACAACAAGATTGTGTCGCGAATGTTTTCAATATCTTTGGTTGGGAAACATTCCCCAAATGTTATTTCCATGTTGTCAAAAAAAATCAAAATATCCTGTGTATTATAATCAATGTTATTCAACTTTTGCCAATGGTTTGCAATTGACACACCAGTACTAAATCTCAGTGAGAGATTTTTGACAATCTGATCGAAGGTTTCGCCAGTATTTAGCTTAAGGGCGATTGCTGCTTGCGATATTAGTTTGGTATTTAATGCAAAAATTTTCTCTTCCTCCTTCCATTGGAAGAAATTGGCAGTGTTATTGAATTTGGTGATAAATTCCGAAAAAGATTCCCCGACTGCTCCACCAAATGTAGGGATTAAACTTAAAGCACTAGTTAGGTTCGTCGACATGTTTTATAAATGCATATAATATCACTAACAAATATAAATTCAATACAAGTTTCAATAATAAATGAGTAAAAGGAATTATTAAAGTATAACAAGTATATTATTTAAAATTTCAATTTCATATTCAGCTGATATACCATTTTTTCAGCTTTTCAAGACTTAACTTTCTACAGGTATTAACAATAAAACATATTTTATTTTATTTTAAAACAATAAATTTCACCCTCTTTTACCACTTTTCAATTCACAGATGCATTCCACTTTTAAAGCTAAAAAAAATAAATTCACTTTGCCGACTCGGGAATCGACCTCCCGATGTCAACACAGCTGGTGTAGGCATTCATGGCACACCACAGGATCGTACGAGTCATTCTTGCAGACTCTGATGTAACGGCACCATTTGTTATAAGCTGTCGCGGTCACCCTTTGTTGTGGAACGTAGTGGCCATCATATGTTGTAGCTCGTGTCGTGGCGGTTCCCGCAGGTCAAGGGAATTACAACCGGCAAAGGTCGGAATAAGTGGTCGCTGGGTGGTGATGAAGCATCACTGAACTTCTTTTGCGTTGTGTGTTATATTCGTAAATCGAAAACTACGAGAAGAACTCGGACACTTCGGGATGACGGATTATTCCGGAATTGGAGTAGTCGACGAGAACACGCTTTTGATGAATACCCCGGGATGCAGGTGATGAAAGCATTTGAAGAATAAGACGAAACAATCTTGACTTTTAAATTCCAATATATTTATTTAATTCGAACATAATTTACTTTATGACAGGAACAAGCAACTTGACTTTGAAAACGAAAGTCATTAATAAAACTCCATAGAATCAAATTTTAACAAGATATTCCTCAAACATCATCTCACCTCCTAAATAGATCTATTTGATAAAATCTTAATTACATTTAATTTAATTTAAAACATCTTAGAACTTTCGAATTAGAATTCTCATTCTGTTGCCTCCGTAGGCAAAGCGCGTCTTACCCCGTCCGCGTCACATCGCCAATTAAAACTATTCACCGAAAACAGACATAAGCATCTTTAATGTTATTACGCGTTCATGACGCAAAGAAAAAGAGTTCCAATGTTAAGGAATATGAAATGCAAATACGAAGTACATGTACTAAAACGCGTGACAAATTACTACGCCAAGGTTTACCGAAACTGGCGGGAAATATCCAAAAGGGCCGAATACAGAAATGGCGCTTTATCAATTTTGGAGTAAATTTCTGAGAACAAGTTTTAGAATCGAAAGTGAATTAGAATTTGCGGGAAGTTAAATTTTGAAAGAAAATAACTATTAACGAGGTCAAGCATTTCACAACAATAGAACTCGACAGCGAAACTTCCCTGTCGCGCCATTTTTCCCTCTTGAAGGCAGACTGCGGTCATTTATAGATATCCCCTTCATTTCGAAATCTTTAATTCATCTAAAATTTGTTTTAATTCATCTAAAAATGAATGCTTTACCTTTTTTACAATGCATGGTCAAGTATAAGGAAGATATTGGGATCGCTGAGAAAAGTCGTATAGAAACGCACAGATCTACATAATACGAAAGAAGCTCCATTAGCGTGACATCTGTGTGTTTGTCTGTGCAGAGTTTGTATCCACTCTAACTCAAAAACGAATCGACCCAATCTCATAAAATTTTAGATGTAAGTCACTTGCGGGTGACCCTGGTGCTCATTAGATTTTGGTACGATTCAGTAAAAAAGAACTTTTTTTTTTTGCGAAATGGCCTGCAATATTTTTATATGTAATTTTTGACGATGAAAAGAATAAGATCCACCCCATTCAACGCCGACTAGCCGTTCTCGAGATATTTTGGTGTGTGCTTTATATCTTTTGTGCTTCTGTTGTATTTGGTTTGGATTTTTCAGTTTTGGGACAAATAAATTGTTTCATTCTGAGATATCCAAGTGAAACTACGTTATTGTGAAATCGGAGCCATAACACATTAAAGTCCTAAATATATACCTTATTGAGTAGCTTAGTAATATATGGCTAGTTAGCTTGCTTAGTAGTGTATATTATATTCTGTACATTGCCAATGATTGCTTAGTAATGTATATTATGTATCTTGTAAAAAAATAAGTAAACGCACTCCTGCAATCCATGAGAATGTATAAGAGAAGTATCCGAAAATCGCAACTCGAGGTTTTAACGGATCGACACGTTTCAGGAGCTCTAGAATACGAAACCACTATTTTTAGCGTGACGTCTGTGTGTGTCTGTCTGTGCAATGTAGGTATCCACTCTCAAGTCATGGATCCAATTTCATAAAATTGGGTAGTTAAGTCACTTGTGGTTGGTCCTGGTGCTGATTCGATTTGGCTGTGATTCGGAACCAGCGCCAGTTTTGCGAAATGACCCGTAAAGTCGTCAATATATATATATAAATATCTACATAGGCTGAAATGCTTATTTTATAAGTGAAAAGAATCAAGCCAACCATTCCCGAGGTTTTATCCCATTTTTGCCTTTGAAAATGCGCCCCGTTACCCAATGAAAACGAAAATTGAATTAAAAGGGGCGAATTTTGTTTAAATGCGTGTATTTTTACGCCATTAAACTCAATTTAATGAGTTAGAAAAGAAATAAAGCGAAAATGAATTAGAGTTTGTAGGGAAACTCATGTGTTGGCCACGGCCGATTCTTTATTTCCGTTTAAGTAAGTTTCCTTTCCTTGTCCATTGTATTGAGGATGATGAAAGTCAAATGATGATGCAGAGATGTACGCAGGCGGAAAATAAAAGCCAAAAAGGAGTTGTGCTAGATAAATGAAATTTGGGATTTTGTACCTGAAAGATGACGTCTATTCAAATTTCGCGCTAGACGAGTTAGAGTGGCGCTAGTAGCGCTACTACGAACATTCAAATCACGTTTGCTTTAAATACTCGGTGGAAACTTCGTGAGCGTTATTTATCTTCCGGAATGGACGTTGTGAGCTAGGTTTGAGTCAAGGATGCCTTTAAGCAGATGAAGAAGGCAGTATCAGCAGCTTAGTGAGTTTCCGAACGAGGCCGTATAATAAGGCTACGAGAAGGTGGACTTTCTTTCCGCAATATTGCAGAAAGACTTGGCAGGGATGTATCCACTGAGCACCGGCCACTACCGGAGAGGCAAGGCCGCAGTATTCGCCGCACAGCTGTGGCGGATCGTACTGCATCTGCAGCAGCAATTGAAGCTTCTGTTGGCGCCAGAGCAACACAGCGAACTGTAAGAAATCGATTACTTGAAGGACAGCTCCGAGGCAGACGGTCTGTAGCGTTCATACCGCTGACTCCGAATCACTGTCATCTGCAACGTCAGTGGTATCAAGCTAGAGTTCATTGGAGGACGGAGTGGAGATCTGTTGTATTCCCAGATGAGAGCCGTTTCTGTCTTGGTGACAGTGATGGTCGTATGTTGGTTAGGAGGAGGCCAGGTGAGCTGTCTGCGGCGTAGATACACTGGACCTGCACCAGGAGTTATAGTCTGGGGAGCCATGGCCTATGATAGTAGGAGCACAACGTCGTTATCCCAAGCACCTTGACAGCAAATGTGTACATCTCACTGGTGATTGAGCCGGTTGTGCTGCCATTTATGAGCAGTATTAAAGTGGGTGTTTTCTAACAGGATAACGCTCGTCCTCATACCGATGCTGTCTCTTAACGTGCTCTACAGAGTGTCGACATGTTGCCTCGGCCTGCGAGATCACCAGAT
This sequence comes from Amaurobius ferox, assembly GCA_951213105.1. Taxonomy (NCBI): domain Eukaryota; kingdom Metazoa; phylum Arthropoda; class Arachnida; order Araneae; family Amaurobiidae; genus Amaurobius; species Amaurobius ferox. The sequence continues at coordinate 145,211,840 of OX578144.1, read as the reverse complement.
CTTTCTCCCATCGAGCACGTATGGGACATTTATTGGAAGACAAATCCAGAGTCATCCACAACCAGCATTAACCGTTGCAGATTTGACTGACCAAGTGCAACAGGCATCGAATTCCATCCCGAAAAATGACATACGTCACCTGTACGACACAGTGCATGTACTTTTGCATGCTTGCATTCCAAACCGTGGCGACTACAGCGGTTATTAATGTACCACCATTTCACATTTGAAATGGCACTTCTCGTGCACCTGGGACCTTGACCTTGAAACTTGAAACAAATAAATATGTTACCTACATAATTGCTTTGCCTAAATTTCATTCCTCTAAACTAATTTCTTCTTGGTGTTGGGATTTTATTTTCCGCCAGTGTATATAATGTTTATGTCCCTTTGTTATCGGATACCGTCACCTTTCTAACTCGAACCGGAAGATGTAAGAAAATCATTAAATGTTTCATGAATAAAAATTTATAATGCGATTCCTTATTAATAAAAACACAAAAAGCTAAATTATAAAGGAATCTGCTGTGGGCAGCACATCACTTTATCCCCAGACTCACTTTCACTGTATTTCGTCCGTAATTCGTTCAATTGGGTTTCATGGTACACGATAACAACCATAATTATTTGAATTGAAACCAAATTGGCACTTTTAAATCTATTTTCGTTCTCATTGGGAAAATGAACTTATTTTCAAAAGTAGCGTCAAACTGGATATATTTGAGTATAAGTAGTTTGCTCGATTTTGACTATTCTACTGGACCATTTCTCTATAAAAGGAAAGGATTTTCGTTATCTCGAATCGTACTAAGATATAATCAGCACCAGGATCACCCACCTGTGACTTACCTAGAACATTTTACGAAATTGGGTCCATAAGATTTTGGGTGAGAGTGGATACATACATTGCACAGACAAACACACGCACAGACGTCGCGCTAAAAATAATTTTTCCGTGCTGTAGAGGTTTCAAAACATGTAGATCCGTCGAAAACTGGAGTTACGATTTTCGACACGATTCCAATAATTTCCCTGCACAATACTGCAGGGAAAGCAAAAATATTGCAATATTTTCTTTAAACAAAGATTTTTATTTTGAAGAAAATTGAAAACATTCATTACTCATACATTCATTACTGCGAGCGCACACACTCACGTTACGCTAAAAATAGTGTTTTCGTGGTCTAGAGATCCCAAAATGTCTAAAACTCGAGTTGCTATTTTCGACACGATTCCAATAATGTCCCTACACATTACCATGTATTGCAAGGAAAGTAATAATTGCGCAAAGATCATATGACATATATAATTCTTATCTGTTTTATCCCCTCCGTTATTGGATACTGCCATCTTTTTAACTTCGCTCCTAGTAAGTGGAAGATATAAGAAAATCATTAAATGTTCCATGAATAAAGAATTGTAATGCAATTCCTTAATATCCCTCAAACAGAAAGCTAATTTAATTAAAAATAATCATTTCTATTATTTGTTACTTTTTCATTCATATAAATCTGTCTTTTCACATAAATTTGTCTTTTCACAGCGCTATGGAACAAAATAATGACTTTTCACGGCGAACATTCGGATTTTTCAGACATAATTACCTTAATTACGTGTAGTGGAACCGCAGCTGCACACAAAGAATCTCCCGCTATCGGTTTCATTTTTTCCTTTTCGTCCATTCCGTTTCAGCACCTTCATTGTGCCGCTCGCTCCCTTTATTTTTTTCACATCCATCACAGCTCATTTTTTGTTGCCTTTTACATTCGAGATAGAAAGTGCAATAGATTAGGCCGATAAACCACATGATTGAGTCTTTGTTCTATCATGGAGTTCTGCATTCTTGAAAAAACGTCGATAAAAAGAACATTGCAGCTATCTATAAGTGTTCATATCAAACAAGGATTTTTTTTTATTGCATTACGATTCGTATTGTATTTTTGGGGTTCATTTTAAGGTTTTATATAAAAAAAATGAGTTTAACAGGAAGTAAACGTGTTTCTCAGTTTGAGTGAACACTATTCAATTTGTTTTTAACACTTTACAACATAGTTGAAAAGTGTTTATGACTTTGTTCATTCTGTCTGTCTGTCTGTCCGTTTGCACGATCACTGCCGTAAAAATGACGTCATCAAAATAAAATTTTGGTATGTTGTTCAGGCGATCTGTTTGACCTATGGGAATATAAATGAATAATATCACCCAATAAGTTTTGAACCCGGGTTGAAAAAATGAAATACATTGAACCCTATCGAATCTCATTTTTCAAACATTTTTTAAGCGAATGTAACATTCACACATTGCTTCGAAAGTTTCAGGAAATATACAAATGATCCCATAAAATATATAAAAAAATTTCAGCAAAATATATTCGGTAGTTTTTTTTAATAAAAATTAAAATAATAATGACACCCATATCATATGAAGAGATCACATGATCCACTTCTGAATAAAATGGGGTATCCATCTTGTGTCAAAATCGTGATTTTTAAAGTTCTTTTTAATTTACATTGAGTGTTGCATCCGTCCTAAAACCGCTTTATTTTTTTTCTGTGCATTTATATACTGCGACACCGCAATTACAATATCTATGAGTTTAAATGATCATCCAACTTTGATTATTTCTACCACAAAGCCTTATTTTGACTTTTGGAGAATGTAAACAACATTAAAATGTAGGATGAGTTATATAAGACTTGCTGAATTTCTTTCGCTGATATGAATTCTTTGAATTCTTTGAATTTACAGACGATTTTTATAGCAGATATTTTTGATGAAGTTTCACGCATAAAGCTAAATTACTTTAACATCTATGGTTTTAAGTTTTTCAGCGAAATAAATTATTGTAGTACTGTGATGAATGAAATAAAAATGTATGAATGAAATATTAACTGCTTTTACATAGAGAGCCAGGCGATGTATATTTTGATGACATCATTTGAATCAAGTTCATTTATTTTTTTTATGGGAAGTTTTGAGTTTTCAAATATAATAAATTATTGTAGTATTGTGATCATTTTAAAAATATTACCGCTGAATGTATCGCATTTTAGAGATGTTTCAATAACATTGCATTGTAGTTGGGAAGCGTTTCATAGGCAATGCTTTATGTATGATTGATCTTCCTTGTTATTTTATTCAAATCTAATGTATTTAAAAAACCGTGAAGCTGACTAGTGCACATGTAAAAGTATTACCACAGGAGTGCTGAATCTATGCGTCCACTTATAAAGGCTAGTAACTTCCTCCCCCTGCAATATATGGCAATATACAGGGTCCGTATTGGCATCTTGTCGAAAATTGCAAATCAACTTTTCGACGGCTTGACACGCATTTTGACCTCTAGAATACACAAAAACTGTTTTCAGCGTGACATCTCTGTGTGTGTGAGTGTGTGTGCAATGAATGAATGCACTCTAACTCAAAAACGAATGGACCGGATTTCATAATGGCGTATAGCTGCGTCACTTATGGGTCACCCTAGTGGTCATTAGATTTGGGTACGATTCGGTATAAAATAAATTGCCTTTTCTTGCGAAATGGCCAGCAAAAATTGCTTGTATCCACTCTACAGTAGTGGCCAAAATAGTGGAAACCTTTTGGAAAAAGTGTATTTTTGAGGTTGGATGGCTCATAACACCCCGTTTATTTTACCAATACCATAAAACTATATATCAATGGGAAGATAATTTAATCAAGATTGTAATGCAATAACATTTATGAATTATTTTTTAATAGAACAGAATTTTTAAAGAAAAAAAAGAAATACATAGAAAAAATTAGATATACAAAAATTCTCACCATACCAGTTAATATTTAGTAGGGTAACCTTTAGCCTTAATTTCGTTCCAAGTTTTTTAATTCTGTAGCTGTTATAATGTGAAACCGAGATTCAATTATTGCTACTGTTAATTGGGTTTTATGGCTGGGTTGCTTCTGACTAACACGTTTTTTTTGTCGACTCCATAGATTTTGGATGGGGTTAAGGTCTGAGCCATTCCAGTAGTTGAATAGGATGATCTTGAAGCCACATTTCGCACACACGAGCAACATGATATGGAGCTGAATCCTGTTGAAATATAAATGCTTCATTATCTTGGAAAATATCACATGCAGAAGGCTGCAGTTTGGGCTCAAGTATTTCACTTATGTATCTTTAGGCATTTATATTCCCATTGATCACGAAAATTCTGCTCACACCACAACCCCAGATCATAACACTAACTGGGTGTTTCACGGTAGGTGTAATGCAATCAGGATGCAAATATTCACCGATTCTTCTCCTTACGTATTTTACGCCATCACTTCCAAACAGAGATATTTTGGTCTCATCACTCCAAATAACACTGTCCCAATGTTCCGTTGTCTAGTTAACATGAGTTTTAGCCCAGTTTAATCTTTTCAACCTCTGTTTGAGAGATAAAAATGGCTTTTTCCTTGGAATTCTAGCATTTAGAATAAATTAATGCAGTCTACGCAGAACAATCCTTGCACTCAATTTCACATTGCATTGCGCCATTTCATCTTGTATACACAGATACGGTTTTCTTCTTTCATCTAGGCACAGTCTATCAACACTTTCTGTTGTGCACCTGTTCCTGCTTTCACCTGTCTGGTTTTGTAGTGACTGAGTCTTCTTATTCCTCTTCAAAAATTTAGAAATGCCACCTTTGGTTTAGTTTCTCCCAATATTTCTTCTAATCTCTTCGTAACTGTAGCCTTGTTCACTTAATAGTACTATTTTACATCGCTTTCTGGGTGATCAGTCTTTACGCCATTTCTTTAATTTTATTACGTTTTACAAGCTCACTAAATCAAAGAACACACATAAAAAAACCAACCAGCAATCACATAACACACTGATAAATGTCCTGTGACCTGTTGGCTCATTGCCAAAACAAGATGATACCTGATTGGTTCTCTAAGCACTCATGCTTATTGGCTACATTCAAATGAAGGGAAGCTACCTATAAACCAAAACAAGTTGTGCTTCTTTTTTCTGGTTATTTGGCTATAACTTTTGATAGAATACAAAAAGTTGAACAAATGTTATTACATTACAATCTTGATTAGATTATTTTTCCATTTGTGAGACCAGAAATAGATCTCACATTTGATGAGACACTTTTATGTTGAAATTTATGGTGGCCAAAACGGCAGACAAAGCTTGTAGTCTGGCTGGAACCGAAGTTTATCACTCAGTGAACCTAAAGGTCAGAAGACCATAAATTTAGGGGGCCATGACAGAGCGGCTGAGCTGGGCCTTACGAGATGTGGAATGGTGCCATTGGGTAAAGGAGTAACCAATAAGCGCCAAATGGAAGAAAAGGCGGAGTTACCCCCCCACACACACACACACACACCACCACCACCACCACCGAGGGAACCACAGCCTGTGACCCGAGAATCAAGCAGACAACTATGGAATTTTGACTTAAGAGCATACCAGCAGAGACGATGGAATTTTTGACTTAAGAGCACGACTAGAGAAGAATGAAACACCTAACATGACTTGCGAGAGTGAGATACCAATATGTTCTAAAACGACTTAAGATAACTTGGAGACGATGACTGGATTTGGTGAATTCAGACTTGTAGAGTGTCCCGTAGAGGTTCCAAAATAATGGAGATATATTAATGTGTGAGTGCAATCAGAGTACGAAGATGAGCCACACACCAAAGAGTTATCTCCAGTACTCAGATGATCAGAGCCCAAGACGAATTGGAAGGTATGTGCTCATTAACAATCACAGGTCATAGATACGATAGTAATTAACACTTTACAACAAAGTTAAAAAGTGTTTATGACTTTGTACATTCTGTCTGTCTGTCTGTCTGTCCGTTAGCACGATAACTGCCGTAAAAATGACTTTATCAAAAGGAAATTTTAGTATGTTTTTCAGACGGTCTGTGGGATCTATAGGAATAAAAATAAATAATATCACCCAATTAGTTTTTTATTGAACCCGGGTTGAAAAAATAAAAAACATTGAACCCTATGGAACCTAATTTTTCACAAATTGCTTCGAAATTTTTAGGAAATATTCACATTATCCCATAAAATATATATAAAACATTTCAGTAAAATATGTTAAGTAGTTTTTAAATTAAAAATTATTTAATATAAGGAAAAAAACAAATTCAATTAAATTCTGATTTTTGGATATCCTCCAGAAAGAAAAAAGAGATATATTGTATAATAAATATCTTTCCAAGAGATTATTCATTTCGTATATGAGAAAGGCTACATTTTAAAATAAATTTGGTAGATAACAATTTTTCAATTTTTTTTTTAATTTTATATAACTCTTCATGATATACTTATTTGATGGCATTTTTAATGCACTTTCCTACGTCCTAGAGAGTTAAAATTTGGTACACAGCTTAAATTTGTTGAACATTTTATGCTACAAAAACTTGGTGGATCTTTAAATATAGATCATATATATTTTTCGAAATGGCCTGCAAATAATCCCAGTTCACTTCTATAAATCATTGTTGTAATATTGTTAAAAATTCTGATGTGGGCAGCCCATGTCTTTCCCTGCAGACTCATATTCACGTTCTCTTTATTTCTTCAATAATAATTTGAGTTTATCTGCACAAAATAACAGCTATAAGTATTTTGAATGACATTGAATTTGGAATTTGCAAGTTAAACTTACATTTGGTTCTCATTTGATAGCTGGACTTATTGCTAAAGGTGGCGTAGCGAAAACGCGAAAAAACTTTAATATCTCAAGAACGGCTAGTCTTAGAGTAATGGGGTTAGTCTTATTCTTTTTGTTGTCAAAAATCACGTATAAAATAGGAATTTAATTGATATAATTGAGCGCACGTAGTCCTTTATTTTTATATTTTGCGATTTCTGCGGGCCATTTCGCAAAAATAGCCCGTTCCTTTTTCCTGAATCGTACTAGAATAACCTACAAATCATTTATGTACCAAATTTTGTTAAATTTGGTATATAAATAAATCACTTGTAGGTCATTGAAATATTATACACCAAATTTTGTTAAATTTGTTTCATTACTTTTTAGCTAGAGTGGATAAAGGCAATTTCTGCCGGTCATTTCGCAAAGAAGGCATATTCTTTTATTACGAATCGTACTATAATCTAATGAACATCAGGAATTCCCACAAAAAACATACCAACCAAATTTTAAGAAATTCGGTCCATTAGTTTTTACATTAGAGTGGATGTAATATCCTCACAGACACACAGAAACATACACAGATACACTCTTACACACACAGACGTCTTCCTAAAAATAGTTTTTTGTGTTTTAGAAGTCCCAAAACGTGTAGATCCTTCAAAAATTCGAGTTTCGATCTTTGGCACGACTCCAATACTTTGAATACACACACACACACACACACACACACACACACACACATATATTATCTGCGTATCTGTGTATTATCTGTGTATCTAAATTCCGTGCCTATGCAATTACAATAGTTGTGATTTTAAATGATTAGTAAACTTTTATTATTTCTTCAATGAAGCCTAATTTTAACTTATGCAGAATGCAAATATCTGAAGCGATTGTAAGGTGAGTTACATAAGAATTGCTGAATTTTTTTCACACAAAATTATTTAGCTCTGGAGTCTGGAATACAAATTATATGAATGAAATATTCATTGATTTTGCATAGAGAATCAGATGATTTATATTTCGATACAGTTTTAAATATTTAAGTATAATAAATTACTGTAGTACTGTGATAATGTAAAAGATATCACCACTGAATGTATCACATTTTAAAATTTTTTAAATGAAATTGCATTTCAGTTGGAAAGTGTTTCATAATAAGTGCTTATGCATGATTGATCTTTCTTGTCTTAATAATTCTGGTCGCATATGTCCCCTCCGTTGCAATAATTAATGAAAATAATTGTTGTTAAGCATAAAATTAATAATATGAATAATATTGTAATTGAATTTAATTAAGATTTATGTTGTAATAAATGTTTTATTGTTTAAGTTTAAATGATGTGATCAATTTAGCATTTTATTAATTAATTATTCCTTTACAGGACTCACAAGAAAGGTAAAATAATTGGAGGGCTTTATATAGCGGCACAGCTAGCAATGTACGATTAAATACTAAATCCACTATATGAGAATTAACGGCCATGTTATCTTTTAATCAATTTAATATTGAAAACTAAAATTTTAACTTTAAGCTTTTATCTTCATTGGTTGCCACACCATTGATGTATAATTTTATGGTATTGGTACAAAAAAGTGGTGTTATGAGCCATCCAACCACAAAAATACATTTTTTTCCAAAAGGTTTCCACAAGTTTGACTACTACTGCAGCCAAAAAAAAGACTAATTGATCTAATTCCACAAAATTGGGTAGATAAGTCATTTGTGGATTTCCCTGGTGCTGATTACATTTTAGTACGATTTGAAAAAAAAAGAACCCACTGTTTTTACGAAATGGTCCATAAAAGTCGTTCAAATCTGAAATGAAAAACTACGTATGCTCAAATGTTAACCGTTGTTAAAATATTTCAGTTTTTCTGCATTTTTCATTCGCCGACCTTGAAAATACTTAACATTTAATTCAATTTTCATTTTCATTGGGTGAAGTGCCTATTCAGTGCCATTTCAAAAACGGATACGTGTCAGTTTGTGCCATCCACCCCAATTCAATTAATAATTGAATAAATAAAGAGAAAATGGACTTGGATGTGTAGATAAAATCATGTGCTGCCCACATCCGATTTCTTGAATGAAAAATTATTTTAAGAAAGAAATTGATTTCTATACATCAAAGTGCACAGCTACAGACCTTTTACTTAAATGCTTATTTCAAAACGGAAAACCTTATTTCCTCTTTTAGCAGCCGAACTGTTAAAATTGGACTTCATTCTCTTTTGTATTTCAATGATTATTTCGAAAACCGATATTACGTAACAAAATGCCATAAAATATTTTCTGGCTCTCGTCCCTTCCCTCAAAGTGGCGTCGTTAAAACTCTGAAAAATCAATTTTATTTGACATTTACTTTGCATGTGTGTAATGGTCGTTGTGCCATAAAAAGTTTTCGCAAGAAAAGCCATCAAAAAGCGGGTCCACAAAACTGCTAAGGAAACACATTTTTTAGAAACTCTTAAAAGTGAAAAGAAAGTTCTAGAAAAAATTATAAGTAACTAGCAGTATGCCCGTTCTTCGTACGCAATATACACTATAAAGATATTTTAAATTGACAATCCTGTGCAAATTCATTCTAAATGACTATTCAAAACATTCTAGTAAAATATGCAAATTAGGTCTACTAAAAGAAGCTTAAGAACCTCCGTTATCGCTCTACAAAATGATTTTCACATGCTGATTTGAAGAATGAAACATCCTAGTCCCGTTTGTAAACAAATGTACAAAAATATAAAATAGATGCCTAAATGAAAGTGCTAAAATTGTATGGGAAGATGTATCCGTAATACTTATATTCTCGTAGATTGAAAGATATTCCTGTGTATGAGTAGAATATGACCTTCCATGAGTTTCAAAAATCTTTTGCCAAAATTAAACAGATGATGTAGTCAATTGCAAATATCAATAATCCCCGTCATCTTTAAACCTGAAAGCCGTAATAGGTCTAATCCAGTCCAAAATGTAATGTCGATAAAATTTATTTTAAATGCATTTCTTTATTATTTAAATCGAAAAAGATTTAATAAAAATCTTCATTGGATTTAAATCCGTTGCTAAGAGATGTCCTATCATTTTTTCCCCAAATAAATGTGTGGAAAAAATAGTGTCTGCACAATGCTATTTCTATGGTAGACAACCCCTGCTCCTAGAAACTCCAAACATTACGTAGGGCTATTTCACGGCGACCCACAAGATATCATGAAATTGGGTGCAGCCGTTCTCCCGTGATGATGAGATAAACACAACACACACGTAGCATTTCAATTTTATATGCTAGTATGTGCATGATGAAGTTTAGAATATATAGCATATCCGTTATAAAGAATATAAATAACTATTATACAGGTAGGATTCGAGAAACTCATGTGCTTGATCCGCAACTTTTCGCATAGGCAAGTATTTCTTTAGTTTTTCTAATGAAATTAATAAAATAAGTTGCACCATGGCTGTATCCAGATTTCAAAGTCAATGTCGTCATAGCTTCCTAAACTGGCTGAGATATAGAAGAACATGACTTTTCCTACAAACTTGAAATCATTTCTCTTTATAATAGTTCATTAAATTGAGTTTAATGGCATACATTAAAACGAAATTCGCACTTTTAATTCAATTTTAGTTTTAATATGTTAACTGGTTATATTTTCAAAGGCGACATAGCAAAAAACTAAAATATCTTGAGAATGGTGAGTCCTAGAGAAAGGTGAGTCCTAGAGAAATAGGTTTGGTCGTAGTTTTTTCATTTTAAACATTTACGTATAAAACAAACATTTAATTGAAACATTTGAGGATACGCAGTCTTTTATTTCAGATATGGACGATTTTTGCGAGTCATTTCGTAAAAAAAGGCAGGTTCTTCTTTTGGCGAATCGTATCAAAGTCTACTCAACACCAAACCAACCTATAAAATTTTATAAAATTTAGTCAATGAATCTTTTAGCTAGAGTAGATATACGGGATTTTTGCGAGCCATTTCGCAATAAAAGAAGGCAGATTCTTTTATCCCGAATCGTACCAAAATTGAATCAGCACCAGGATCACCGGCAAGTCACTTGCCTATAAAATTTTGTAAAATTGGGTCCATTCGTATTTGAGTTACAGTTGATACATTTATGACACACAGACACACACGCATACACACAAACACAGAGACAGACAGAGAGAGAGAGAGAGAAATCACGCTAAAATAGTAGTTAGAGATCTTAGAAACGTGTAGATCCGTTGAAAACTTGAGTTGCGATTTTCAATACGATTTCAATACTTTCCTTACACATTATCATGTATTGCAGAGAAAGTAAAAATGCAGTTTAAATTGCACGTATTTGAAGCAGTAGCGTAGCGTGAGATTTTTGACTAGGGAGGCTAAAAATTTGGCAAATAATTTGGTATTACAAATGAAATTTATATTGGAATTCGCATTTTCATAAGTTTTATTTCAAGAAGTTTTATTTATGGGTTAATAAAATAAAATAATTTTACATAAAAATGCAAAGAGTGGATGAAATGCACGAGATTTTAAAATGTTACCTATGTAACATGAATACATACAAGATATAACATTTTAAATGTTTCCTTATTTCTAAATATGATGAACTTTTACAATCATATTATTAAATAGGAAGTCATGATCGCCCATAGGGGAGGTAAAGGGAAGGGTCACACTCCCACTTGGACATTAATTTAACAAAGTCGTGAATCTAGCCAGTCGATGCTGTACATCATGTGCTTGAGAGTGCATACCACCCTCCCCCTGGAAAAAGTTTTACAGGCGCCTATGTATGAAGAAGAAATACATTAGAATATTATTAGCAAGTGATAGGGAAAATATATCAGTTTTGTAAATATAAACAGGTAGGACTAACGAAATAAAGTCAGTCAAAGGAGTGCACTGAAAATGGGTGAGAAATATATCTGGAATATAAACTTAGTTGGAAATCACTGTAATCAACAATGTCCAAAAACAATTTTGTATATTAATTATTTACAAATACTATACTTCGAAAATTTAAAAATATATCTTAACCACAAAATGATAAAAATACGTTAGAAAATTATCTATTCAATTTGTTTAACCGAGATTCTCTTGTAACGTGATTTTTCAAGGAAAATCAGATTTATTCTTTCTAAAACTCCTAAATACGCAAACGAATGATTCGCCATATTGTTGCTGTGACTAAGTTTTACAAACTACTTAAGTTTAATGGTAGTGACTGTTAGTGTGCTTCTTCTTCTTCATATTGTTTAAATTTAGGAGAATGTTATTCGTGGAAAATTCCTCATATTGTTAACACTTTACAACATAGTTGAGAAGTGTTTATGACTTTGTTCATTCTGTCTGTCTGTCTATTCGTTCGCACGCACGATAACTGCCGTAAAAATGACTTGATCAAGATGAAATTTTAGTATGTTGTTTAGACGGCCTGTGTGACATACGGAAATATAAATGAATAATACCACCCAATTAGTTTTGGATTGAACCCGTGTTGAAAAAATGAAATACATTGAACCCTATAGGACTTAATTTTTCAAACATTTTTTGAGCGAACTTAATATGCACAAATTGTTTCGAAAGTTTTAGAAAATATTTAAATTATCCAATAAAAAATATTAAAAGAATTTCAGCAAAATATATTCGGTAGCTTTTTAAATAAAAATTAAAATAATAATCACACCCATATTATATGAAGAGATAACGTGACACACTTCAAAATAAAATATGGCATCCATCTTGGGCCAAAATCGCGATTTTTAAAAAAATTTTTATTTATATTTAATGTTGTATCCGTTCCACAACCGCTTTATTTTTGCTTAATTTCTATGCATCTATATACTGAAACAACGCTTAAATGATCATCAACTTTGATTATTTCTACAACGAAGTCTGATTTTCACTTATGGAGAATGGCAACACACCAAGCTGTGAGATGAGTTGTATAAGAATTGTTGAAATTCTTTAACGCAAAATTATTTAGCTTTGGAGTCTGAAATATAGCTGATATGAATGAAACATTCGTTGATTTTGCATAGAGAAGCAGACGATTTTATAACATACTTTTTCGTTGAGAGTTTTAAGCATAGAGTTAAATTACTTTTACCTCCATTGTATTAAGTAAAAGTTAAGTAAGATTATAAGTGATATAAATAAAATAAATTATTGTAGTATTGTGATGAATGAAAGGAATGGAATAAAAGTGTAAAAGTGTATGAATGAAATATTTACTGCTTTTACATAGAGAACCATTCCATTTATTTTCAATGACATCATTTGAATAAAGTTCGTTTTTTTCGATGACGTTTTAAGTTTTCAAATAAAATAAATTATTGTAGTATTGTAATAATGTTAAAAATATTACCGCTGAATGCATCGCATTTTAGAGATGTCTGAATCTAATTGCATTGCAGTTGAAAAGTGTTTCATAATCAATGCTTTATGCACGGTTGATCCTTCTTGTTCAGGAACACATATGGCATTTTTCTGCGAAGATTAATTAATAGAACGACTCAAAATGACGGATCCATTAGCGTTGCTCCAGAATCATGAAACAACACAAGGATTGGATATGGGACGCTGTTTAGAAAGGGTTGAAAATGGGGAGAGCAATAGCCCCGCCTTTTTAGGGGCTAGCCTTTAGTTGTAGTTTACCGGGGAGAGCTGAGTTTAAGAGTTGGGCGTTTCGGATGCTATGCTTCTTTCCGAAGACCGTAAAAGCTGGATGATTTCAGCTTCTAGATATGCGTTTTAATGGGAAAAATACTTTGAAACGACATATTTTAAGTAAGTAGAGTGTAACAGTTTTCTAAAAAAAGACACATATAAAGGTATTTTTAAAGATCTGATGGAGGCAGCACGTGACCTTCCTTATACAATGCAATGAATTGACTACTTTTACAGTAAACAAGAAAGATCAATCATGCAAAAGCATTGATTATGAAACACTTTCCAACTGAAATGCAATTTCATTTAAAAATCTCTAAAATGTGATACATTCAGTGGTGATATCTTTTACATTATCACAGTACTACAGTAATTAATTATACGTAAATATTTAAAACTGTATCGAAATATAAATCACCTGATTCTCTATGCAAAATCGATGAATATTTCATTCATATAACTTATATTCCAGACTCCAGAGTTAAATAATTTTGTGTGAAAAAAATTCAGCAATTCTTATATAACTCATCTTATAATCGCTTGAAATATTTGCATTCTGCATAAGTTAAAATTAGGCTTCGTTGAAGAAATAATAAAAGTTTAGGGATCATTTAAAATCGCAACTATTGTAATTGCGTAGGCACGGAATTTAGATACATAGATGATACACAGATAATATATGTGTGTGTATGTATTCAAAGTATTGGATTCGTGCCGAAGATCGGAACTCGAATTTTCGAAGGAATTACACTTTTTGGGACTTCTAGAACACGAAAAAACTATTTATAGGGAAACGTCCGTGTGTATAAGGGTGTATCTGTGTGTGTAAGGGTGTATCTGTGTGTGTAAGGATGTATCTGTGAGGTTATTGCATCCACTCTAACTGAAAAACTAATGGACCAAATTTAACAAAATTTGGTATATAAATCACTCGTAGGTTATTCTAGTACGATTCGGGAAAAAGGAACGGACTGTTTTTGCGAAATGGCCCGCAAAAATCGTTAAATATAATAAAAAAGACTACGTGTGCTCAATTATGTCAATTAAATTTCTACTTTATACGTGGTTTTTGACAACAAAAAGAATAAGACTAACCACATTACTCTAGGATAATCCGTTCTTGAGATATTTTAGTTTTTTCGCGTTTCGCTACGCCACCTTTGACAATAAGTCCAGCTATCAAATAAGAACCAAATTTGAGTTAAACGTACAAATTCAATGTCATTTAAAATACTTATGGCTGTTATTTTGTGCAGATAAGCTCAAATTATTATTAAAGAAATAAAGAGAACGTGAATATGAGTCTGCAGGTGCTGCCTACATTAGAATTTTTAACAATATTACAACAATGATTTATAGAAGTGAACGGGGATTATTTGCAGGCCATTTCGAAAAAAATGTTGGATCTATATTTAAAAATCCACCAAACTTTTGTAGAATAAAATGTTCTACAAATTTAAGCGTACCAAATTTTAACTCCAGCGGACGTAGGAAAGTGCATTAAAAATGCCATCAAATAAGTTTTAAAGAGTTTTAAAAAGAGAATGATTAAAAAGGGAATGAAATTAATGAAGAGTTTTAAATAAAATTTGAAATATTGTTATCTACCAAATTTATTTTAAAATGTAAAGCTTCTGTCATATACAAAGTAATTAAAATCTTGGAAAGATATTTATTATATAATATATCTCTCTTTTCTTTCTGGAGGATATAGCAAAAGTCAGAAATTAATTGAATTTGTGTTTCTCCCTATATTAAATAATGTTTAATTAAACAAGAAAGATCAATCATGCTTAAAGCATTGATTATGAAACACTTTCCAACTTCAATGCAATTTTATTTAAACAAGTCTAAAATGCAATACATTCCTCGGTAATATTTTGAAACTTATCACAATACTGCATTAATTTATTATATTTGAAAACTTAAACCTTCATCGAAAAAAATGAACTTCACTCAAATGACGGCATTGAAATATAAATTGCCTGGTCTAAACATCTCTAAAATACGATACATTCCTCGGTAATAATTTTAGAATTACCATAATACTACGATAATTTATTATATTTGAAAACTTCATCGAAAACAACTGAAATTAATTCAAATGACGTCATAGAAAAAATAACACGCCTGGATCTCTCTATAAAAACAGGATTTCATTCATAACTTTCATTTCATTCATCACAATACTATAATAATTTATTTTATTTAAACATTTTGTTTAAGACCATGGAGCTACAGATAATTAAACTCTATGCTTAAAACTTCATCGAAAAAAATCGTCCTTCTCTTTCTGAAATCAATTAATATTTCATTCATATCAGCCATGCAGACTCCATGGACTAAATTATTTTGTGTTAAAAAAATACAGGAATTCTAATACAACTCATTCTACATATTTTGCTGTTTACATTTTACATAGGTGAAAAATAGGCTTAGTTGTAGAATTAATCAAATTTAGATGAGCATTTAAACTCAAATATATTGTCATTGCGTTGTTTCAGTATGTAGATGCACTGAATTTAAGCAAAAATAAAGTAGTTTTAGGACGGATACAACACTCAATATGAATTAAAAAGAACTTAAAAAAATCAAGATTTTGAAACAAGATGGATGCCATATATCATTTTGAAGTGGGTCATGTGATCGTTTCATATCATGGTCACGTGATCGTTTCATATAAGAGGTGTAATTATTATTTTAATTTTTATTTAAAAAACTACTGAATATATTTCGCTGAATTTTTTTTTATATATTTTAAGGAACAATTTGAATATTACCTAAAATTTTCGAAGCAATTTGTGAATTTTAAATCCGCTTAAAAAATGTTTGAAAAATTAGGTCCCATAGGGCTCAATGTATTTCATTTTTTCGACCCGGGTTCAATCCAAAACTAATTAGGTGATATTATTCCTTTATATTCCCATAGGTTCTACAGACCGTCTGAAAAACATACTAAAATTTCATTTTGATTAAGTCATTTTTACGGCAGTTATCGTGCTAACGGACAGACAGACAGACATACAGACAGAATGAACAAAGTCATAAACACTTTTCAACTTTGCTGTAAAGTGTTAAAAACTACCTAAGATATTTTACAGAAATTTTTTTTATATAATTTATGGGATAATGTGAATATTTCCTAAAAATGTCAAAGCAATTTGTTAATTTTAAATTTGCTTAAAAAATGTTTGAAACATTAGGTCCCATAGGCTTCAATGTATTTCACTTTTTCAACCCGGGTTCAATCGAAAACAAAACTAATTGGGTGATATTATTTATATTATTGTTATTGATATTATTCCCATAGGTCCCAGAGACCGTCTGAAAAACATACTAAAATTTCATTTTGATAAAGTCATTTTTACGGCAGTTATCGTGCTAACGGACAGACAGACAGACAGACAGACAGAATGAACAAAGTCATAAACACTTTTCAACTATGTTGTAAAGTGTTAAAAATGGGTTATTCTTATAGTAGATACTTATATTCTTCCCAAGATATTGAATTTTTGTCAATGAGTCGCCATTTTCATTGATTTAGTATTATTTTTATCCATTTTGTGAGATTTTCGTTAATTTGACAACATTCAAAATTCGCCAAGTTGGCGCAATTCTGCCAAATTCTTCGCTAAAATCTCGCCCAGCGCTATGGACGGAGAAATAAGTTATTCTTATAGCAGATAAATGACTATTGACGTTCAAATACAAAATTATTACTCAAAGCATATTGTCTTACGAATGGAATGAGATAGATCTACTAGAATGCTGTCACCCAATGTATCGCATGATATTATATATGAAAAGTGAGCATGTTTATCAAGAGTTAATATTTTTTTTCAATTTATGGGATTTTTTGAGAAAATTATTTGAAAAATGTGCAATATCTCGAGAACGGTTCATGCTAAAGTTCTAAAGTTTATGTCAATCGATTTTTTAAGGAAAAATAACATAAGAATTATTTATTTGCATAGTTTTATAAAAGGTTCGATTTTTTGAAAATTTCAGGCGAAAATTAAGGGGGTTCTGAACATTCGATTGTGTTTAAAAACAATAAGCTTCCAGTATTTACGGATTGTAATTGTTGTTGCAAATTTCATTCGAATTGCTCCATTCATTCGTTCGTGAGATATCGTTTCCAAAGAGTCACTGACACACACATAGACATCACCTCAAAAATGTTCGATTCATGTTCAGGGATGCCTAAAACGTGCTCTCCCGTCGAAAACTCGAATTCGAATTTTTGACCCCGTCACAATACTGTCCTTATACATTATAGTATGTATATGTGTTGCATAAAAAAGAACGTATTGAATAAAATTATTCATCACACAACTACTACAATTACTGCAGCATTTAAAACTTGGAAATTGATATTTATTTAAATTATACAAACCATTGCGTTGGTACATGAAATACCGTGTTAACCCACCCTATAAATCTTCAGGGCGAGGTTCCTGTAATATAATAATTATTAACATAAAGCTACTCAATTAATTGCACCATTTTTAGGTTTAAAAATAACATTATTTATTAACAATATTTATTTAATTATTAAATTGATTACAATAATTATTATATTATTTGCTAAGGAGCTTGGAAATGTGAGATGAGGTAAATTTTAGTATCAAATGGTCTAAGACCTGCTACAATATTTAATGGTCATATACCGTCAAACTCATACTGCATCTGCTCATTTCGTTGAACTCTAAATCAGGACATCTATTGTGGACCCTTTGTGGAATCTCCGTGGACCACATTCTTACGGAATCATTATGGCATTCTGCGGAATTTCTACTCCAATCTCTGTGACTATATGTAGCGGATTACTTCTCTACTGCATCTTTGCGAATATATATGTTGCTATGTCATTCTGTTGTCTAATCTCTCGTCTGTCGTCGAAGTCGTGCATATCGTTTTTTTAGCGCCCTTCGGTTATCACCCCCTTTGCCTGAGGTCTGTAACGCCCATTCGGCTCTGATTGGCCGACCGTGGGGCAATGCGACCAGACATCTTGAATAATTGGTCAACGTTTTAACCATTCTTGTTGCTATATGTAGCCTCTTAGGTTTATGGCTTAATTGATCTCTCGGGTCAAGGTGTTGTAAAAACTGGCGTCGTTACTTCTGCTGCCATTGTTCAACATTACAGGCTTAATAAAAAAGAATATAAACCTATCTTCTCTCAATTTTATCTCAAATCTGGTCTTACAGTATATAAAGAAAGTAAAAATATAATAAATAAAATTACATTTAAATTATATTTTAAACGGGGGTTGTCTCAGCCTTTGAGCCTCAATGGATGCGGCACTGTTTCGAAGGGCGTAAAAATTTGGAAAGAGGAAAGATGGAAAAAGTCCACTTTGTCGAATGAGAAGGCCTCCATACAAGAACACATTCCCACCGAGTTCAGAAATAATAATTGAGTTCATAAATAATAATTGTCCATTTTCTAAATTATACAGTTTATGCAAGTATGGATTCGCATTTTAATCTTGAGTAGAAGGTAGAAGAGTGGTTCCTATTCTCTGCAAAAGTAGTCTCTTCAAACATTAAGTATGACCATCTTTACTTTTATGGGTTGCTCATTTTCCATTTTTACCGGTATACTTTTTAATAAATACACGGTAATGTATGGGATCATGCCCAAAATTGCAACTCGGCTTTTCGACGGATCGACACGTTTGGGGGCCTCCCGAGCACGAAAAAACTACATTTTGCGTGACGTCTGTATGTATCCACTTTAAGATTTATGTCCGTCACTGACAACGTGCTAAATTTTTTCCTTTTTATAAATAAGGCTCTTTCTTAACCCGTTCCGGACGGTCGACGCGGCCACGCTTCGGCTGCGAACTTGCATTCAAGGACGACCGGGGGAAAATTTACTCTGAAAGATAACGGTCACGTATGCGCGTTTTCATATGAAAACTTCTTACTTGAATTTATTTGTCTACTAGATGGCGTTAAATGTCCATGCTAACAACTCCAATGTATTTTGCAGATACTTGACCTTGGCATAGGGGGAATCCAATGAATCAATTCTCCATCTGAATGGTGAAATGTGATTTTGTAATTATAAACAAACAGAGCACTTTCGCAGCATCTACTGTTTTATAATTGAGTTTCGGTTCTCGTTTTGTTTTTCGCTTTATGATTTCGCTGGTGAATCATAGGAATACATGAGAGTATTTTTTCAAGTTTGGGTTTCAGAGGAATGCGTCGCAGTGAAATTATTGGGTTATTTCGGATAAAAGAATGGCTGGGCCAGGACGTTTTCTTTCTGTGGAAGAATATACTTGTATGATAAACGAACCTGGCAGTAATGAACGTAATGTAGATAGTAAAGATTCGTGGAACTGTGGCATTTCTGAAGATGAATATATGAAAATGCAAATGACTCTTCAGATTCAGAGCGCACTGTTATTACAACGCCGCCATCTTCAGTAGCTCTTTCTGCGAATTATGTTTTTGGACAGGAGATTTGAAAGATTTTAATTCTTTTGAGTTTTTTAGCATACTTGGAATCAATCACAATATTTTTCCGCCTAATTTAGATAAGGAAATTAATATTTTTAGCATATTTTGCGATGATGAATAGTAGAATTCATAGTAAAAGCAACTAACGAGTATTTTGCATTGTGATTCGTATGGAAAATATACATCCAATAAAAAATAAGTATTTCCATTATTCCTGAAAAAAGTATATTTCTGTGTTGAAAAGGGTGAATTTTAGTGAATTTATTTTAACAGTTAGCGAGAGGCTTAGCGCAACAAATTAGCCGTCCTTTGCGAAAAGTTCGGAAACTAAGAACTCCGTCCTGTGGGCCACGTATTTTCCGAATACCGCCGTCCCGAAAGGGTTAAGTGAAAGACTGAAGGACACAATTTCGTAAAATGAGTGGGTGACCCTAGTGTTACATTGAATTTTGCAATCAGATACTATAATGAACGGAAGGGGTTGACCTAGCTGACCCGAGAGGTCAAGATATATCACATGGACCCTGGGAAAAGGATCGTGTGAACTTTTCACATCTAAAAAGAAAATGTTTGGTTTCTTAAATTTCAAGAGGAAACTTAGTCAATAATAATAGCCGGAAGGCGTAGTTTTAATTTACATAACCGATAACAGACAGGGGCGCATTGTAGAGAGAGCGAGAGCAATATTTTAAGCTGGAAGTTTGAAATGGAGGACGCGAAGATCTGCCGTGCGGAGCAGCCACGAGAGGCGGCAGCCCTTGATCCGCGACGAGATCTTCACTGATGAAGAAGGTAGGTCCAATCTCTCTACATATTTCGCACGAAGACTTATTAGGCTCTCACAACCCTCTACTTAGGTTAGCCTGAGACAAAAGGCAATGGCATTCACTGGGAGGATTTAAGACAGTGCTAGACTTTGATTAAGTAATAAGGATAGGGGTTATGATAAGTAAACTCATATTTTGAGGAGATGGTTTTAAGAAAAGAATAAATCTCTTAAATAGCGTAGTTTTGAGGAATGTAATTTTACGCGTGTTGAAATTTCTAAAGTGATATTAGATGTTTTCGCTAAATAAATATTTTTGTTATTGTTATAAAATAAGTCTCTTCATTTTAGATACTTGTGTAATTTATCTTAATTAGCTTCCATATACGATGACGGCCTTTTTCGCGTTCTTACCGGACGTGTGGTAAAACCACGTGACACCTAGTGCTGATTATATTTTGGTACGATTCAGGATGAAAAAAAAAATCCTTGCCTTTTTTGCCGAATGGACCCCAAAAATCGTATCTAGTCCAGTTGAACAATAAATGGATCCAATTTTACAAAATTGGGTAGATAAGTTACTTGTAACCCAAGTAGCACCGGCACGTTCAGAGCACATACAGATTTAGTACTACGAAAACGTTTCGATCACGTACTACGGGCACGTACACAGTACGTACTGTGGATACGTACAGAGCACGTTCTAGTAGCACGTGCCGAATGACGTCTATCTGTCACAGCAAAACACCGTCGAAAAGTACGTACAGAATTGGTGCTATAACACAACTTTTTCACGTGGTATAGCACGTCGAATACTATTGTTCAGAGAACTTTTATAGTACTATAGATAAGCACGTGTTTCTAGAACCATTTGATAACGTTATATTGCACGTCGAATAAGCGTGTTAAGACACCTAGATTGGAACCCCTCTCCCCCCCCCCCCCACAAACGGGAGATTGGTAAGGCACGTGACTTGGCACACGCAAAACCAATAATGAACTGGTTTATGACGTACAATGATGAGCAAATCAAGATATATACACCTACGTATGTTTCGGAAATTAATTGGATTACCGTCTTCAATGTAAAAAGTATTTTTACACTGAAGAAAATCCAGTTAATTTTCGAAACGTACGTATGTTTATTAATCTTGATTTGCGCTGCATTTTACGTTGTAAACCAGTTCATTTTAGCAGAAATGGTGTTAGGGTTTTTTTATAATTAACTTTCACTAATTTACATGTCTAATATATGTATATATGTGTGATGTGCTTCCAAGTGGAGGTTAAAACTACGATCTTCGAATTTGATTAACTTAATTAATCTCTCCCCACTTCTTTAAATCCTATGATAATGTTAAATATTTGTTTCACTTTACAAGTCAAAATTATGTAAATGTCACATTAAAATTTAAATAATGACTTATTTCAGAATGCAGAAAATCAATCAAAATTAATATTTTGAAATAATATGTATGCAAATTATTACTTATGTTCTTTTACTCAGATATAAATAAAAGCCTCAACTTATCTATTATTTTCCTGTTATTCAATTTTAAAACATTTGTCTGTAACGTTTACACATTTTATAAGATAAAAAAATGAATAAGTAGCAATATTAATCAATCAAACATTTAGTTAAATGTGTCAAAGATTTTCTTGCACAAAATTTAAATGCTGTCTTTTGATTCTCAGGGATGGACATTTTTGTCATCATTTTATTTAATTCATCCTATAAATATTAACATTTGAAGAATACCATTCATAGAAGTTATTTCCAAAGGGACAAAACTTGAAGTGAAAAAATAATTTAGGTCCCAGCTTCTTCTTACAATTCTATTGTATTTGAGTTTGATAATATCTCCAGGCCCCTAAATACCTTCCACACCACTGATTGAAGTTGTCCAGTCTTGATTGAAATAAACTTAATCAGGGAAAGGCTAATGCTTAGAAAAAAAAAATTACTCAAACAGCTGTCAGGAATAATCCACAAACACACACAAAAAAGAATTATTTTCCTATTTAACAGCATACAAGGTTGATTAAAATTATTAACCAATTTAGGAGGCCTTCAAATTAAAAACTAGCAATAATGAAGGCAAGAACTGCCTTTGCCTCTAAAACTGGATGATAGTTTTAATCAATGTTTTATGGCATTAAAGTAACGGTTTTTTTTTATAGTGGTGAATATTTTAAGTTGCTCACATTGGTTTTGTAAACATTGTAGGCTTATCTTCTTCAAAGAAAGGTACGCCTTTGGTACGGGATCAGTCTTCTTTCAACAATGTCATGTTCCCTAGGGTGTCTGTCCACAAGGCATCTTAGTTCAGCATTCTCAAGCATCTTGATTTCAGTTTTTTTTCCCAATTGACAAAATATAAATATCACATTCACTAGCAACTGATTCATTAAGCAGATTGAATAGCATCATAACTGCTCTTTAGCATGTATCTAATAATTTTTTAATTGTTGATCTCGATCCACCTGGATCACACAAATGAAGTGAGGCTGTATATTGGAATCTTTTTAACTAGCCTAACAATTAAACTCATAAATAATACTCATTTACCTCTAAAGAGGATATAAATAGTTAGGGGGTGTAAATAGTTTTTTCCAAAGTTGAGACCTCGCTAAATTTTTATCTTGTACCTGCTAATGGTAGATTCACTGCCTTTCATAAAAAATTTTAGGCAAGTTTTAAAGATACAAATATATAAAAATATGATGCGTTGTAATATAGGATAATATTCAAGACAGCTATAGCCATCATTTCTGTGCACACCACCAAAAAATACAATGGTATGTCCATCATTTACATGGAAGCATTAAAAATGTTAAACAGTTACCAGCTGTATAACAGAAATTAAAAAAAAAATTATTTTAATCAAGAATGAATTTCAAAATTTGTGTAATAATGACTCTTTTTAAGTTGCTTGAACACCAAGGGCTGGAAAAAAAATCACATTAATAAACTTTTAAATAAAAAGATGAGAAAATGTTTACATAGTTTTCATTTTTATTAAGGTACAATAAACATGTGTATATTTTGGTCTAACAGAATATGAAAAAATCGACTATTTTAAACATTTTAATATTTTTTCAGATTCTTGACAAGGAAGAGCTCCTTTGCATTCCTTTAGAAAAGTACTCATTCTATATTCTAGTTAAAAAGAGTCCTGAAAAAAAAAAAGAAAAAGAACTATAATAAAATTAAAGAATTCATTAACTATAACAAATTAACAATCACACTGTCAACTTTGTTTAAATTATAAAAAATACAAAAGCCATGAAAACTGTTTAGAAATGTCCTATTTCAAAAATGGTCTTTCACAAAGTTAAAAATGCAATTATTAAAGTATAAGCAAGCCTGGACTTATGTTATTGATTCGATCATAGACATACTACTGTAATCAAAAAGTATTCAACCTTATTTCCTTTCATGTAAACTAGTGCGAACTCTGTGGCAGGGCAGTGGCAGCAGATACATTTGACCTTAATGGGCATGCATGAATTCTTTCATTACTGCTTGACTTAGTTACAATCAAGAAGGCAAGCACCTGAGTTTGTTATGTTTTTCATACTTACTGTATCTCCATCTTGAACCACAATGAACTAACGTGTTGAGCAACACCATTCAGCAAGTCTTGTAAAAATCTTGATGACGAGTCTGAAACAATCAGGAAAATTTTCTAGCACGCTTTCAGGAATAATGCTATGGAGATGACACAAAAGTCTGGTGCAATTGTTTCAAGGATGAACAAACATCTGTTCATAATGATCACAGTTCAGGCATGCCATCAACAAACAGGAATCTTGAAA
This sequence comes from Amaurobius ferox, assembly GCA_951213105.1. Lineage (NCBI taxonomy): Eukaryota > Metazoa > Arthropoda > Arachnida > Araneae > Amaurobiidae > Amaurobius > Amaurobius ferox. Next base: position 145,187,458 of record OX578144.1, on the reverse strand, counting down.
TTATGGAAAGTGTTTGTGCTTTGGTGATGGAAAACTGTTTTCTATTAACTTTTAGAAAGATTGAAAATGAACTTTGAAAATCTTACTGGTTAGCAAGGTTAATAGAATATTAACAGGTTGTCTTGTTCGCTATTCCCCCCATGGTAACATTTCTGGACGAGCTGTGACGTCACTGCTAGACCTTCCAATCTGTAGACCAGCGGCACTTCGTAGAAAAATGTTGGAAAACAGCATGGTTTTATTTAAAAATGCCTTGCTTTAAGCATCAATGAAATACATGAAATGTTTCCTAAAATAATGTGCTAACTCTGAAATATGACAAATGACCTCAAATTTGAATTCAAACCAAACTAAATTGCTGTAATTAACAGATGAAGGAGTCAAAAACAGTGGTTTGACAAATTATATACTAAGACAAGAACATGATTTTCCGGGTGATTTCGTATAATAAATACTTTCAGCTTCTTTTTTACACAAAATTTACATATTTCATGTGTAAACTGATAATCCTTATTAATATTTTTACTTGCAAATATATTGTATGAATATGGATTTTAATATAGTATTTTTTAACAATCAATTTTACAACACATTAAAGATTTTAAACCACATATCCCGTTCAAATTCATTAAATAGAGACTGTGCACTTTACTGTCTGTATTATCTATTCAAGGTTTGAAATAGGATATAATTAATGAGAAATATGTTAAAATAGAGTTAAATAATATTTATTTCTATAAAACTCTCCATATTATCTTTATCAATTTGCAATTAAATTCATATTTCTTTAAAAATTTAATAATTTAAAATTTCCTGCATATAAATGCTATGGTACATATTATGTCAAGTAAAAGTAAGTGTACCATTCCGTTTCTAATAGTTTCTATACAAAAAATATTTGAACTTTATAATTTTCTGAAAAATGTCATCGATTTGATTTTAAAATATTTAAATTGTATCATTGTATGTTGAATGCATGTAATTAATATTTTTATTTTATATGCTTAAAGAAAACCCCTTTTCTATATATTTAATGATATACATCTGCTGTTTAATTTTGTTTATTTGAAGTCTTTGTGAATTCATTTACTTTCTTTTATGGTACAGATATTACTGTAGAATTCTGTCAATCGGCACTTTAAAATGCGACAGAAAATTGTGGAAAATAAAAGGGGGGGGGGGCGAAGGTATCATCTGGAATTTTATGCTAAAAGAAACAAAGGCTATTTTTATCATTTTATTCGAAGACGATTTCTTTTTTCTCCGAAATTTGTCTAATACTTATGTGGAAGGTAGCTTCAAACTAAAAAGATTCCACTCAACGTTTGCTTTAAAATAAATAGGGGTAAATGTGTCATTTTAATGAGACTGTAAATATATTTTGTTTTTACAAAATTATTCATAAAATTACAGTAGTTTCTTTTAACTTATGAATATCCCTTTCTTGAACAAAAACCATTTTTATTGAATCGAAACTACTCTGTCGTACTCAGGATGAAGCCCTGCAATTTGACGGATCAAGATATAAATGCCTTAACAGAAACTTTATTAACAAATTTACTAACAAAAAAAAAATTCTTAACAAACTACATTTGACGTGACTAATAATTATTATTGCAATGGTTTGATAAAATATGTGTTTTTAAATTTAAATCAATTACTGTTTTTTCTTCAGATGATTTTGAAAGTTTCCTGACTTTATCTCAAATCCGGACAATATATTTTTTCAAAAACATGTAACATTTTTTAACTACACAAAAGCTATGCATTGCCTGAAAATATTTATTCTAATTTATACTGCATTATTCATGCCTGTAAACCTCGGAATACAGTCAATATTTAAATGACAACTGATTTGCCCCATTTAGATTAGAAATATATATTTATATCCTCAAACCGATTCCCATAACGCACCTAACAACTATTGGCTCTTCTCTGACCATTCAATTATCTGTCAACACAGCAATCAGTAATCTTTGTATAAATTTCTCTTATTAAAATCTTAATAGCTTCCCCTCTCATCAAAAATTTGCTATTTCTTTTCATATCGACAGAATTTATTTTCGTAAACTTCACATTACTATGTATATACTGTTTTATTTTATTCTATATTGCTTGCATACAGTTACTATTGGATAAATATTTAAATAGTTTCTGATCAAAGTTTCTCAGTTTTTCTTGTCTGTCAGAAAACGGGTCTAGCAGTGATGTCACTCATCTTTCCTTCCGGGGACAAGTTTTTCCACGAATGAGACAACCTTATATATAAGATATTCTACGGACCATGACTGGTCAGCACATTTTTTTTTAAATTTTTTATATTTGCATTATTATTCTCAAACTAAAGTAAATATATAACTGTAAAGCAAATACTACTCCATTTATAACATTACCTGTAACAAATAAGCAAGCATATCCACAAGTTTTAGGGGCAAAAACAAAGTTTTTTCGAAAGGGCAAATGAGACAGAGCCGCCACTCAAACAAAGGTAGAAAATGTCTGTCAACAAAAAAAATTTTCCTATGTAAATAAAAGCAAAAAGAAAAAGATTACTATTTAATTATATATATACATAAAATATATTTGTATTTGGCAATAAAAGTATGAAGGAAAACAAATCTGATGTGGTCAACATATGGTTTCCTTTCCATTATGCAATGACTTCACTTTTTTACAGTTGCAATAATATATACAGATTCATAGCACAAAGTTTGGGCTTTGAATTGTACATTCACATTTGGCACTTTTCTTGATGACAACATGTAAATATACAAGGTGATTATAAAAAAAAAACTTTGCAGATATATGAGCCCCTAGCGATCATACCGTTCCAGGAAATGTAAAGAAATTTTGGATGCAGGTATTTTAAGGTATGCGCTCAAGAATAATGTGAAAAAACAACAGTCCTGCTCTCACAGTTAGGGTTACAGTAACACAATTTTGAAATTTTCAAATTGCAATACCTACTTTTTTTTTTATTGGAATGGGATTTTCACAGTGAAAAACCATAAATGGAGTTGAAACGGTATCTGCAACATGAAATACGTCTGAGCTAGGCAGACTAAGAAAAAAGTGAAAACAACAAATAAGATCAGACCAGTGACAGAAAAACAAAACATTTTATTATTTATCATAAATTTTCTATGTGCTCGCCTTCACACACGATGACACTTTACATGCAACAGATGGTGGATAACACTAAAGCACATACCATGGCAAGAGAAATCTGTTGAACCTCATATGTGATGGTATCTTTCAAATCAAATAGAGTTTGCGGATTGCCTGTATACTCTTCGGATTTCATGTATCCCCACAGCCAAAAATCCACTGGAGTGAGATCGGGGGACCTGGGTGGTCACAGAAATATGAAATGGCAGGAGATAATTTTGTCACCAAATTGTTGTGTCAATAAACATTTCATAGAAGATCCCACATGTGGTGGAGTGCCATTTTGCATCCACACGACGTCAGAGAAGGCATTTCACTCATTGCAATTCAGGAATGATGTAATTGGTTAACATTGCTTCATAGCGGTCGGTCACTCGTTACTGTACACGTACATAGGCCTGCGACAGTAACCTCTTAAGGTGCTTGTTATCCAGCACTACACAGTCACTTTTACGTGGAGTAACGCAAGTGAGACTACCCTAGATTTTGGTCAGTCCAATGCATGCAGAATTCCCATTACCAGTCAAGGAGAAATGTGCCTCGTCCGTCCACAGAATGCATAAAGGCCATCTGTTATCATCATCACACCGGATGAGGAATTCATTAGCAAAATCTAAACATAGTTGGTTATCATCAACTTGTGCAACATCTGGACACGCTGGAACCGATACAGAAACATGTGGAAAACAGAGCACAGAATCTTGCGGACAGTAGAATTCGGCAAATCCAGCATCTGTGAAACACCATATGCACCTGCAATACGACCTTCGTTTATTGTCTCATGCACTTCTGCAACAACCTTGACAGGAATGGAATGTTGTCCAGACCGAGATCGATCGCATGTGCAACCAGTTTCTTCAAATTTGCGCATCAAGTCTCGTACAGCTTGCACAGAACACAGGCATCATCATAGCCAATGGTTTGTGCGATAGACACGTGATGTCTCTGCGACATTTTGCTCATTCAGGTAATAGAGCTTTACCATTTCACCTCGCTGTTTCACTGCAAGCGTCATGTTGGTCAAGTTAAAGTGCAAGAAAGCAAGCAGTACTCAAATCACAATGCCTTTTCTTTTTCAAGGCGATGACGTCAACCATGACGGTGTCTTACACCAAACTTGGAAATCTGCATACCTTGGTCTCTTCTCTTTTCGAAGGAGATTCAGCAGGCTGGGTTCTGAGCCGAACACACAGTGTGAAATGTGACGTCAATGGAACAGAAATTCGTGTTTTGGTGAGCGCCACAGTTGTTATGACTTTTTTTTAGTCTTTGCTTAGCACTGGCATTTTTCATGCTGCAGGTACTGTTTCAATGCCATTTATGGTTTTTCACAGTGAAGATCACATTCCAATAAAAAAAAAAGCAGGTGTTGCCATTTTAAAATCTTAAAATTGTGTCACTGTAGTGTAACCCTAACTGTGAGAGCAGGACTTGTTTTTTCACATCATTCTTGAGTGCATACCTTAAAATACCTGCATCCAAAATTTCTTTCCACTTCCTTGAAAGGTATGAGCTCTAGGGGCAGCATATATATCGGCTAAGTTTTTTTATAATCACCCTGTACTTCAAAGTATCAAATTAACTCATATTTCATGCAAATCCAACTTGACAATTAGAAAAATTGACAGTGTTCGTTCAAAGTAGATAACCATCTAATCATTCATTCTGTATAAAACGTGAAATGCAAGGATAAATGAATAAAGTAATACTAATACCACAATGTTGTTAGTATTGAATTAATATTAGGTAATTGAAGTTTTATCAAATTTCACATAATATAATTATAATTTCATTTCAACACTATATCAAATATCTCAAGGAATGCCTATAAAAAATTTCTCCAGTGACCAATATGAAATATCTTTAAATTTAAGCAAAATGACATATTCTGGATCAATCCGATTTAAAAAGATTCTTTGTCAGACTCTTAGCAGAAATTTTATGTTAATAAACACAAGTAAGGAAAGGTATGAGCTTTTAATGAGATAGAGACACAAAAAAATCGTAAAAATGGAAGAACATTTTCCTGATTGAATGATTAGACAGTTATGAATATAATTATACAGCAAAATGAAATAAATGCTATACAAAAAGGTCCTGCAGCTTTTCAGATACACCTTGAATATGGATGCTACAACAATTTATTGTTAGACTCATGGACAGTGGAAGAAACAGGAATCGGAATATATGAAATACCTTGATGATCTTGTTCCATATGGTGATGGGAAAAAATGCTCAAATTTACAATCAGATGATCATTCTTGGATTTAAGAGATAATTTTTCCTACTTTTATTGTATTTTTTTAACCATGATATGTAAGAAAATTAAGAATTTTAGTACAAATTTAAGTAGTTTCAAGATCCTTAAAAATCAAAACCAGAAGCTTTTAAGGGCAGCAAGTACCCTGTTTATGATTCTTGCCAGTTTATCTTTTATAAGAAAGTCTGAAAGCAGATTTATGGTGAATGACAAATAGCTTGAAATGGAATATGAAAAGATGAAGTAGCATACCTGCCAACCTCAAAATGTTGAAATTAATACAATTGACATCTAAAATTAGTACAAAATTAGAGTACAATTTTCATAAGCGAAAACATTAGGCAATACAACTGAGGAAATTAATGAAATTAACCTTTATTGTACCTTGATATAGACATTCAATTAATTTTCAACACTGTAACATAAAAATGACATCTATTGGCCAAGAATTTGATTGCTAGAGTTTTTAAACATGTCATAGGTAACAGACTTTGCATTTTTTAAGAATTTGTCATCATATTTTTGCTCGTAACATTTTCCTCTTTGCATGGTCTTAATTAACAAATTTTCTAAATTTGCATCAGACATCGAAGGACGAAATTGTGTCTCATTTTTCTTTATTTGACTAAACATGCGTTCGCATTCAGCATTTCCATGTGGCAGTTAAAATTGATAACATAACTGTGCCAAGCCTATCGTATTTTAAAGCACCATTTGCCAATTTTATGTAAGACCATTTAGTATTCCTCTTTAATATGTTCTGGTATATCACCTACCTGAAACGCAGAAAACTGAGCATGCAGCTTGTCTATCGCTTCTTCTTCACTCACTATCTTTGATATGCAACATAATAGGGAATCTGTGAATTGGATACAACTGACCATCATTGCTATTACTTCCGTCAGTTGCAATAGAGAATGGAGTCAACTTTAGCAAGTCCACCAATAATTCCTTTCCAATCGAAGCCATTTTATTCAGAACAGCACTAATCTTTGTCTTTCCACACTCATAATTTTTAGCAGTCTCACAGCGAGTGAACATTTTTTTGAAAAATGGTCCATCATGATCAGCAACAGAAATAGGAAGGTTATGTTCAATAATGAATGCAGTAAAAAGGCATTCTGCTTTAATAACATCGTTATCTCCAGTTGTTTGATGAAAAAAAGATCCAACATTTGAATTCTTTTCAAAATTAAATGCAAAATCACAATGTTTTTTAAAAGCATGTGTACTTTTACATCGTTTAAGCTGCCATGTGAAATGCTTATATCACTCGCACACAATGAACAAAAGGCAAAATGCACACCTTTGCGAGACTGCATAATACAGCCAAACTCCCGAATGTAGGATTGTTTAAACACTTGGGAATATTGTTCAGGCTTTACTTTGGACATTTTGCCACAAGACACGATCACTATAAGTGAATTACAGAGGGTTGGATCCACATATGTAATTTTGGATGCAAATGGCGCCACGGCGACTGTGTTGTTTACTCCGTGAGGCGTTGCCACACAACTTGTTTAAAACCATCCAAATTATCTTGGAAGCCACGGCAGCTGTGTTGGTTACTCCGTGAGGCGTTGCCACGCAACTTGTTCAAAACTATCCCAAATTATCTTGGAAAAACTCTACAGAAAAGTACCCGAATTTGCGCACATCGGTTCAATTTGGCAACATTGATATAGAATTTATGGATTTTATGTTGTTGCCAAACTTAGTGATCTTTTTTAGCAAACTGGAAAAAAAAAAGCCCAATTTTCCCTAAAACCGGCAACACTAACGCAATTAATGTTTTTCCGATTTTCAAGTTGATGTTACCAAAACTAGCGATTTTCTACTAAAACTAGTGGTTTTCCGCCAAATCTAGCACAGTCACTAGAATTCGCTAACCTACGAATAAAACTATTAAATTCATACATTTTTTGATTATTTCGTATAATCGTAAAAATGAAACAAATTTCATACATTGTGACGGACAAATCGTACAAGCTGGCAGGTATGAAGTAGTCTTTTCTTAACACGTTAAGCGCTGAGCCTATTTTGTTTTCTTTTCCATTCAAGCTGCAATATGCTGGCTAGTCTTTAATTTCCTACTAAATACTTCATCAGTTCTAAATGCTTATATTTTATTTTAAAATATAACCAAAAAGAATACGAGTATCACAGAATTTCAAAAGAAATTAGCTGTCTTATCTTTCACATTGTTGCTATGAAGGAATTCCAAGTAGAAATATTGCAATTATACACCTCAAATATCTTGTCACAAATTACAACAAAGATCTGGAAGAGCATCGAAAGTTCAAAGATATTGTAAAAAATGCTACGAAGACAATGCACATGATTTAGAAGAGATATTGCCAGAAAATTGACGAAACAAGTGACAACATTCTGTGAAACCTGCACAGGACAACTATTTATGTGTATCCAGTGTTTCAACAATACCTATTAAAATAATTTTTCTGATAAGAAGTAATATTTAGATACATTTTTTATAATATTCAAACTATTTAATTTTTAATTAAGAATATAATTTTTTAAATTATATATAGTCAGATCAATGGTGACGAATGCGGCTTAAACGGAAAGTATATTGACAATCACTGGTGACTGATGCAGAACTCAGCATGTTAAATGATTTATTTTTAATTGTGTGATTTTATAAACAGGAACATAATTTATTTTTACAAATTAAACATTTAAATAATTACATTTGTAAACACGAAGCTGTAAATTGGAAAAGGCTGTATTCAGAATTTTTCATATGAGAAATTTTGCTACTCATTAATTTCAATCATAAAGAAAAAAACAAACATCCAGAAGTGATCAACTAATAAGATTGTTTCAAAATTTCTTAATGGCAGTGTTCGCATGAATTTTTTTTTTCTAGGGGATAAAAATACCCTTTAAGGTAATTTTAAGATAATTCATATTCAATTAAATAGTTTCTATTTGTTGCTTCAGTTATTGTAAACTGCTAAACATGTCCATAAACACACACACACACTGATAATTTGTAATCCCTGATACTTTAAAAGGACATTTTTTTATAAAATACTAAAAAAATTTAGCAAATGAGTATGTGTAGCAAATGAATATACGTGTTTGGCAACAAGTATATAATTCACCTCTGGTGTCTTCATAATTGTCCACAAAGTTGTGTCTTAATATTAATCCCCCTCTGGTGTCTTCATAATTGTCCACACGTTCTGAAAACACCACCTCAGTCACCGGATTTAAACCCAATAGAACACATTTGGAGAGAACTGGAGGTTAGAGTACGAAGAAATGACATTAAAATGAAAAGCGAACTAAAAACAGTAATGATCGAAGAATGGAGGTACATTGATGCAGAAATTACAAAAAACTAGTAAACTCTATTCACAGATGTTAAAAAGCTGTTGTGGATATAGAAGTTATCCTACTAAGTACTAATTTACCACAATATTATAATATTTACTGTATGTAGAGATTTTTTTTAAACTGTAGGTACGAAGAGTTTTGTGACGTAACTTTTTGATTATTAATTTTTTTTTAAAAAGTTTTACTATGTATTTAAAATATTTTATACATAGTAAAACTATGTATAAAATATATATAGTTTTGTTAAGAACATGTTATAAATATCATTAAAAAATTCCCATGCTGAAATATTAATTTTTATTAATGGATAGAGCAGTACTTCTTTGAAATTCGTAAGTTTACGAACAATTTTGGGAGCCACCTGTTTCTTCCTCTTAGATGCACATAAATAACTGTGAAATATGGAATGAAAAGTAGAAGATATCGCATTTGGTTTTGCCTAAGTTTTATGGCCGATTTTTCTTAGTTTGGCAGAAATTTGTTTTAAACTCCGGTTATAATTAGTAATACAACTAATCAGTAATTTGAAATAAAATCACTTACCTTCAACAGATAACTTCAGTTGCCGTAGAACCAACTCCAAGTTTATTATATCTATGCAGAAAATGCACGTAAGTCATTTGTGCTTTTAAGATGTGAAAACAAGAAAAACCTTAACTAGATAACTAACCTAACTTTATATTAACTAGATTTGAAATGAAATCACTTACCTTCAACAGATAACTTCAGTGGCAGTGGAACCACGTTCATGCGCGCGCGCGCGGGGATCCAACTCAACGACAAGTCGACAAATTCAAATTTTCGTAAACACGGAATAAGTGTTGCCAGATACCAACTAGAAATTCTGAAAAGGATTCTCCAAAGATGCATATATTTTATTTTATTTTTTAACCAACGTTACATTCATGCAGAAGCATATTTATATTAAGAACTACAACTAATTAGTAATATTTAACTGTAAAAGAAAATCTTATGGATGAAAATAAAATTTTGAAAAATAATTTGGGGACTGTTTCCGAAATATATCTCAAAATTCAATTTTTCTAGCTACAAATTTTCCAGTTCAAACATAATTGTACTTACCCAAGTTACAGCAATAAATATATTCAATAAACACGAGGAACCATGTTTATCATGTGTTATACCACAGTCGGTCTACACCGTGTGTAGACCGGCTGTGGTTATACTTTTGAACTGATAATTTAGAACATTAGTGGCGTCTGCAATGGAGGGGGGGGGGGTGGATTTGGGGATTGTGTCTCCTCAAGAATCCATCGAACCCACTGAATTTCATAGAAACGATATATGGGAAAAATGGTAAACAAAATATTTGGAAACTGCCACTCCCCCCCCCCCCCCGTACACACATACAGAGAGAGAGAAGTAATTTCTGTCGAAGCTAATGTAGAAATTCAGGAATATTTTAATCTAATCACATATTCCGTATTACGACAATTTTATAGTTTAATTTTTTTGTAGGTTATTTCAATATAATTTTTTTTTGTGTGAAGTGTGAACTCGCCCGTCTACTGCACACGCAGAGACAGGGAAAAGAGGGTGATAACTACTCTAAAAGTGACACAAACATGTTCAATACGTCTTATATTGTAACTTTTTGCTAAAAACCTAAAAATTAGAAAATTTTTAGAAAACTATTTTTTCTAATTTGGTGTTACGATTCATAATAAGAGAACCCGTCCGCTTATGAAGGTCGAATTACTACAAAAGACGACTTTTTCAATTGCTTTTCACAGCTTATTGTTCATGTGCTTGGAACACTAATTATATTTGCCGACTGTCATTCTATGGCAAATTAACCATTTCAAAGAAACAACTAACATCACATATGAGTAGTTACATTCTTTAGTATATGAAAGGACCGAAATTAGAACTTTGTGTGGTCACCTTTGTTTCCTGTAATGAACAGAATACGATGTGACATACTTTTGTCAATGAGAAAATTCCAGTAGTCGCTTAAAATGCCTTTGCACAAGGGCCACACGTACTTTACTGCGTCAATCAAAGATTCGAAATTTGATGGATTTTTTTTGCTGAATTTTCGATAGGGTTTTAGTCGTGCCAGTCAATCACGTTTATGTATTTCCTCTGCAGGTAATCCTGTACTACACTTGATCTGTGGCCAGGCCCGGTTTAAGGCGTGGGCGGCGTGGGCAATTGCCCACAGCGGACGAATTAGGGGCGGCCATTTGGAAGTGAAATTAGGTGTAGTAAGAATGACTTTTGTGGTCGTATTAAAAAAAATATTTTGAAAATGAACCAATTTTGTGCCACTTTAATATAAATGAATTTACTTTTTTTGATAGTATTAAAATATAAAAAGGATAAAATCGTTTTTCTCCCATAATTATATCTTTTTCGAAGCAATGTACAGTTCTGCTTGAAATGTTCTGATTGTACAGTACGCTCAAACACTTGGGAGATTACCAGATTTTAAACAACTTGCAGCTGGGTGCAGCCTGCAATCCCTTAGGGGACTTTGTTTTCCCCAAATACTGGGAAAAACCCAAGGGCCGCTTCTCAGAATTTTTTGCTGTTTTCAAATTCAAATTGCAAACACATGGATGCGGCCTCTATGATCGCACTTCTAAAAGGACGGGAGGGCGGAGATTAGTCCAGATGGTCATTCTTTTGGTCGTCTACCGTTTTAGCTGATTTAGGCATTGAGCCTAGCTGGAGACCATGTAGATAACAAACACAATGACTACAAGTAAAAAGCTACTTCTTATTGTTCAAAGTGTTGTGTTATGCTGCCGTGCAAGATTCACAAATCCATCGACAAATATGGCTGTCTTTGTATGTTCTAAATATTCGGGTAACTTTTTCTTTCAATTATTTAAAATATTTTTGCAAAATTTCTTAATTGACTACATTTTTTGTTGATTTTTAATGTGTTTCAACCAATAAAATTAATTTGGTACTGAATTTAGTCTTTGGTATTAGCCCCAGAATAATATTGATAAAAGAATAATTTTTCATGTTTTTATCCAAAATAATATGCCCCGTGGCTGTTCTATGAGGAATTTCAGAGGCAAATAACTAAGCAATGGTGTAAAATGATCTTAATTTTGTATTTTTTCCAGTTTCATTGCAAAATGAAAAAAAAATGGTACAAAATATTTTTGCGAAGTAAAATATTCCTTTTTGAATATCTGCATGAAAGTGCAAAAGTTGTTTATAAATTGTTAAAGCTGCTTCATAAATTAATAAATTTATTCTATAGACTCAATCTGGGAATTATATATATTCTTTTGCTCATGCATACAAATTTCTGTCTAGATATACGTTCAATAATCCGTAAATACTATTTTATTTTTTCATAATTACACTTTTAGTTATAATTTAATACACTTTTAAGTAAAATGTTAATTAAGCAACCTTAAAATTTGTAATATACATTTTGATATTGTGATTTTTTTTTATTTCTACTCAAACAATTCATTTAATATCCCCATGTTCTAGTCAACATTCGATTTATTATTATTCTTATATAAAGTTGTATTGTATGATATGTAGTATTTTTTTGTCCATTTTTTATTTCAAAACCAAGAAAAAATGAAACATTGACGTTCCTCTTTTCCAATGAATGGAATTTATTTTTTATTCTTAATACACCCTATTTTTATTACCCCACACGAAAGTTCATATTTTTTAATTTCTAACTTTTTTTTTAATTTTCTTTAGAATCCCCATATTCATTTGACTTCCTAATTTTTTTTAAACAAAGCAAAATATCTCGTGCTTGTGCACCAATATTTCACAAAAGAGTAAGTAACCAGACTGATCTGCAACATTTCAAATATTACAGCTTTCCCACCCATTGGAAAACTTGGTTTTTAAAGTATAGTGGTTATAATTTCGATATACTTCAAAAACCAAGAAAGTGACCTAAAATCCAATTATATACACTTGTAGGATTCTTAAAGAGCAATAAATTCATACTAATTGTTTATAGTTATCACTTTTAGTTTTTAAGATATAAGCATTACAAACTTGAAATACTTCAAATTTTCAAACTTCTTCCTCTTGACAAGATGATTACTCGAAAACTATAAAAGCTTTTTTAAATATACATATAAATTTAGAAACTAAATTTCCTCATACATATTTTTTTATCACTTAATGTAATTCTATCGATCTTTTATAATTTCGAAGATATTTCGAGTGAAAGTATGAAACATGGAAAAAAACTCATTTTTATGTTTCAAAGTTTAAGCCATCCCCCCCCCCCTCCAAAAAAAAATAGAGTTCGATCCAAAATCCAATTATATACACTTGTAGGGCTTTTACAGAGCTACAAATTTATGATTATTGTTCAAAGCTAGTTTAGTTTTTGAGATGTTACTAACTTGAAAAATGGAAAAATTTCAATCTTCAATTTGACAAGACAATTACTCGAGAACTATAAAAGCTTTTCTTAATAATAAATATAGATTTTGATACTAAATTTCCTAGTACGTATTTTTGTCGTTTACTATTAATATCTTTAGTTTATAGTTTAAAATGAAAACAAGAATAATAAAAACACTCGCTGGGACAGACACTTTTTGTTTTCTAGAAAAAAAATTTTGAATATTAAAATATTGATATTATTATTATAAGTGTCCAAAAGGTTTAATTTTTCATAACACTTCATTTTCCCTACACAGAAACCCCAAACATAGATGTTATTCCCGTAAACTTACATATAATATGATTGTTTATTTAATATTTTTGAATGCCGTTTTCTTCTTATGATTTAAAAGAAGTTTGAAAATCTGCGACCTTCCGAGTGTTCATTCGCCTTTAAAATCATAAATTTTGTTCATTTCACTCCATTTGTTCTAGAAATTTTGTCTCTCTAGACTCCTATACACACCCATACATACATTACACTCACGCACAGACACTCATTTAAAAATAATTGATATGGGTTAAAGGATGTCCAAAACGTATATTAATCCGTCGAAAATTTGAGTTTTCGACCCCAACATTATTTTCCAATACATCATTTTTGCGCAGGGAAATTGCAAATAAAGTCCAAAATTCAGTTATGTATTATAAATTACTGCTGCATTATGCATGCATGTAGAAAGAAATGTAAGGCATTACATTTTCTAAACCGCTAATTAAAACTCTAAATTTAGATGAGAATAAAATTTGATAGTGTGAGACCAGAAATAGATCTCACACTTTGATGAGACAAGCTTATATGTGTAATTTATTGTGTACAAAACGGCAAACAATACTGTCAGTCTGGATGGCGTCGAGTTTTATAACACGGGAACCCAAAAGGTCACAAAATCATAAATTTAGGGGCGCCAAGATAACGGGGAGGGGGGCCGAGCGGACCCTTAGAAGGATGTGAATCATGCCATTGGATAAAGATTAACCAATGGAAAATGGGCTTGTTGCGTCACATTAAGAAGGAAGGAATTATTAAGGAAACATTAAGAACATTTTTATTATATATTTGTATTTTATATTTATATACATATATACACACACACATACATATATATATATATATATGAAGGGCGGCCCCAAACTGTCTTGCCCACACACGAAAATATCCTTGAACCGGCCCTGTCTGTGGCATGAAGTACCATCATGCATGTGCATCTGTGCACTTGCATATGAGTTACTAACTTTTTTCGTAACATATTCATATAAATAGAACCATTCATGGTAGGGCCTCTCGGCTAAAAGAACAATGAAGCAGTACCTAAAGCTGACATAGCACCCCACATCACCTGACTTGGCAATGTTTCACTACGATAACAATGTATTTTTCATTAAACTTTTTGCATTTGGTCATACAACATGATTGTGAGTGATGCAAATTGACACAAAGTTGATTTATAGGAAAACAGAGCTTGACACCAATCTTGAACAGTCCACATTTTGCAAAGTAAAGCCTCTTTTTATCATTATAGCGTTTAGTTTACATTCATGAGACGTCGGGAAACAGCGCTAATACTATTATATCCTTTTGAATGTAGAAAAGACTTTATTTTCGTGTACGAACTCTTGAGAGAAAGCATAACAATTTGCCGTATAATGTTGTTACCAGATGGGCTTGTTTATTAGAGTACCCACTTCATCTTGCATCCACTTCATCACCTGTATCTTGATGTTTCGTGATAATGTTATAGATATCATCGTTCTAACATTCACATTTCTGCTTAAGCCACGTTCAGAGTAACCTTCATGATATAAAGTCACTATTTGTGACCTCTGAATAACACTTAATTTGTCCATTTTTCTCTATAAAGAAAAAATGTACACAACCTTTCAGCACAGTAGTGTCGTCAGAAAAAGTTTGAACTCAATGGTATTTGATTTTCCATAATTAAAATCTAAATTAGAAAATGAAAAAAATAGAACCACATCAAAAGTTCTATCTCAGACTGAAAACCAGAAGAAAACCGACCCTTGAACTTTTACCCCCATCAACATATGTCTCTGTAAGATGATGCAACACCGCAGGAAGCAATACGGTCAGTGAATACGAATAGGTGCTTTACAATTTTCGCAAATGACTGTATTTCAGATCATTTCCAAGGGATATTGAGGATCAAAATACGGTTCTCTGTGATGAAATCAAAATGTCGGTTAAAATGTATATCATTTTTACCTTACCATAAAAGGAAAAGCGCTCTTTCAAAAAATTTCACATTTCAAGATATAACACATTCAAAGTGATCACTTTTCGGAAAAACTAAGGTTTCAAATGCGAGATAAATCGTAAACGAGGCTTTTAAGAAGTATGCTCAACGAAAATAATCTTGTAAAGAAATACATTCTTCCTGAATATTGAAACTTCATGAATTGCATCCTACGGCTACAGAAAAGAGAAAATTAAAATTAAAAAATGATTTCGGTTTCGTTTCACACCAAAATCGAAAATTTTCCTTCCCAATTTGATAGGGCAGAAAATTTATAGGTTTCATACTACAAGAATACATACATATATCTAGTGATATAACTAGAGATTTTGTCAAATATCCCTGTTTTGTATTCTAAACCTTTTCTATACAATGTCCGCCGTAGAATAACATAATAATAATTTAAATTAAAAATAACATTCAATTTTTATTAATATATTTTGTTCCATTTTCGAAGTTTTTCGATTAAAATCACATTTTTAGTCCTTTTCATAGGCAAACTAATACCTTTCCAGTCCAATTTTGATATCGAGGTTATTCTATAGATTCTATACTGAAATACAGCATCAGATAAATAGATTTGAACAGTTAATTCCTGGAAAAATATATGGATCGAAAACGCGATTGGACGAGATTGTATAATTTTCACGCCCTATACAAAATAAAAAAAAAATTGAAAAATATTAAATACCCTATTTTGTTCTACGTATATTGTCTTGAAAAGAAAATACATTCCCTCGGAACATTTTTTAAAAAACTACTCATGCACTTTGACAAAAACTTTCGATGTTTATCGACTGAAATCCCGTTTTCAGCTCTTTTTCACGGGCAAACTAATACCTGCCTGGTACCATTTCGATATCAGGGATGCACTATGTATTCCACACTAAAATAATACATCAAAAAATTAGGTTTGAACATTTAATTTCTGGGAAAAACTATAGGTTAAAAATGCGATTTTACGCGATTGTGATCATAATCTTCACACCCTAAAGTAACCAAGAAAAAAAAAAAAAAGGAAAAATTAAGCACACTATTTTGTTCTACGTATAATATCTTGAAAAGAAAATACATTCCCTCGGAACATTTTTTAAAAAACTACTCATGCACTTTGACAAAAACTTTCGATGTTTATCGACTGAAATCCCGTTTTCAGCTCTTTTTCACGGGCAAACTAATACCTGCCTGGTACCATTTCGATATCAGGGATGCACTATGTATTCCACACTAAAATAATACATCAAAAAATTAGGTTTGAACATTTAATTTCTGGGAAAAACTATAGGTTAAAAATGCGATTTTACGCGATTGTGATCATAATCTTCACACCCTAAAGTAACCAAGAAAAAAAAAAAAAAGGAAAAATTAAGCACACTATTTTGTTCTACGTATAATATCTTGAAAAGAAAATACATTCCCTCGGAACATTTTTTAAAAAACTACTCATGCACTTTGACAAAAACTTTCGATGTTTATCGACTGAAATCCCGTTTTCAGCTCTTTTTCACGGGCAAACTAATACCTGCCTGGTACCATTTCGATATCAGGGATGCACTATGTATTCCACACTAAAATAATACATCAAAAAATTAGGTTTGAACATTTAATTTCTGGGAAAAACTATAGGTTAAAAATGCGATTTTACGCGATTGTGATCATAATCTTCACACCCTAAAGTAACCAAGAAAAAAAAAAAAAAGGAAAAATTAAGCACACTATTTTGTTCTACGTATAATATCTTGAAAAGAAAATACATTCCCTCGGAACATTTTTTAAAAAACTACTCATGCACTTTGACAAAAACTTTCGATGTTTATCGACTGAAATCCCGTTTTCAGCTCTTTTTCACGGGCAAACTAATACCTGCCTGGTACCATTTCGATATCAGGGATGCACTATGTATTCCACACTAAAATAATACATCAAAAAATTAGGTTTGAACATTTAATTTCTGGGAAAAACTATAGGTTAAAAATGCGATTTTACGCGATTGTGATCATAATCTTCACACCCTAAAGTAACCAAGAAAAAAAAAAAAGGAAAAATTAAGCACACTATTTTGTTCTACGTATAATATCTTGAAAAGAAAATACATTCTCTCGGAACATTTTTTAAAAAACTACTCATGCACTTTGACAAAAACTTTCGATGTTTATCGACTGAAATCCCGTTTTCAGCGCTTTTTCACGGGCAAACTGATACATGCCCGGTACCATTTCGATATCAGGAATGCACTACGTATTCTACACTAAAAGAATGCACCAGAAAAATAATGGTGAACATTTATTTCCTGGAAAGAACTATGGGTCGAAAACGCGATTGGGCGCGATTGTGATCATAATCTTCACACCCTAAACTTAAAAAAGAAAGAAAGAAAAAAAAAAACCCTTGATGTTTATCGATTGACATCACGTTTTCAGTTTTTTTAGGGGTAAATTAATACCTTTCCCATCCCATTTCGATATCAGGGATGCACTGTATGTTCTACATTAAAGGAATACATAAGAAAAATAGGTTTGAACATTTAATTTCTGGAATAAACTATGGATCAAAATCGTGATTGGACGTGCTTTTAATCACACCACAAACTAAAAAATTTAACTAAATTGTAGCCCAATTCGTACCATAATCCATTCTTAAAAAGCTCAGGTTTTTTTCCCATTTAAATTAAGAAAAAAAAAAATGAAAAATTGGAATTGTTGGGCCAAATCATTACTATAGCTTGTTACCCTTCAATTTAGAGGACTTGAAAAAATCTGTTGATTGATACCATACTCGAAAATGTGCGAGTCTACCTGGGGTAATGACTCATACAAAAATTGTATCGCAGTTTCTTTTCCCAACAATGATGGTATGTATTATTGAACCATAAATAAATATTTTTATGTATGAATATGTCAAATTTTGTCCCATGTTATAAAAATATAAAATTTCGTATCAAGTTCTAAGTTTTCGCAGGAATTTAAAAAATTTCCTTCTAGTTCTAGGTTTTTTTATAACAAACCCGAATATAAAGTTTCGCGAAAAATCCCTTCATATTTGTTGTAGTTAGTATACAAAAAATCGACCACAGTACAGACAGAGGGATATCACTCCAAAGATAATCAAAACATGTTCAGGAGGTCCTAAAACATATATTAGCATTAAACTCTTGAATACGTATATTTTTGTAGAAACAATACCATCTCTATATTATATTATATAGTATGAGAAAATAAAGATGAAAATACATTAATACAGGAACACATAGAAACAATAGATTTTAATATTTAAATTTTTACTGATTTAAGGCTGAAAATCGCAAACAGACTCAAAGGAAATCTTAACCTTTGAGAAAGAAGGAAAAAGAGAGAGAAAATTGAAAAGTACATTGGTCTAAAATACTTTACGTGCTATTCGTGCTACTATTGCTCGGCGAATTGTACGCTCTTTCGATACAGATATTGAACGTTCTATGTTGTACTATTATAGCATGCCGAATATCACGTTCTTCTGACACGGTCTTCGGAACGTTTTTATTGAACTATTGTAGAACGTCAAACAGTACACTTTATACGCACAAAAATTGAACGTTCTATGTTGAACTATTATAGAACTTCCAATATCACGTTCTTTTGGCACAGATAAAGAACGTCTTATATTGTACCATTGTAGAACGTCGAACATCACGTGCAAATAACACCAAACACCGTTATATCACTTATAACACTATCTTTGAACGCACTCTGAACGTACTCTGAACGTGCCGGTGCTACTTGGGAAGTGACCCTGGTGCTGATTAGATTTTGGTTCGATTCGGGGAAAAACCTGTCTTTTTTTTTGCAAAATGGTCCTCAAAAATCGTCAAAATCCATAAAAAAAGACTATGCTCAAATATATCCATTCAATGATTAGTTTATACGCCGTTTTTGACAATGAAAAGAAAAAGACTCGCCCCATTACTGGATATTTCAGTTCTGGAGATATTTTAGTTTTTACAAATTTCTGCCTGTGAAATCAGCCAATGAAAACGAGAATTGAATGAAAAGTGACATTTCAAATAACGATACCCGTTATGTTGTGCCATCCAACTCAATTTATTAAATTATTAAAGAAATAAAAGAAAAAACGAGCGTGAGTCTGTAAGAAAAGTCTATTTTTCTTTCGTTTTCTTTCATCCAGAATGAATTTTATTCACTGAATATAGTTCAAAGCAAAAATGGTGTGTGTCTCAATTTCACGTTTCAGAATTAGTTTTCGAAATAGCGTGATAGAGTTGACTCATGTAAAATATATTGCGACATATATGTTGTTATATATAAGGTAGGATCAAAAAGTTCGGAGACTGCGTTGATATCTCCAACCCTGATTGGAAGAAAGGGGAACTCATTTACCGTAACGTAGAGAGCACATGTGACGCGAGATGTGAAAAGGAAGAAGCGGGTGTTTTTCCAGACAATGCGTGCCAGTAAACTGTAGTCGTTCGCGTTCGTCGAAAATGGAAATGGCGTTGGAAGAACAACGCGCGAACATTAAATTCTGTCAGCGTTTGGGGAAATCGCCGACAGAAACATTGCACCTGCTGCATACTTCTAGGCACTGTGGAATGGACGATGGGACTCGCGGAATAAGGGAATTACGTTGTATGAATAATTTAGAATCTGTGTATATTTGTAAATGTTTAGGTATCATAAATGGTGTCTTGTGATTCTATGAACGAGTGCTTAAAAATGACAGAGGAAAGAACCACCGAGCTGGCTCAAGGCGATCTGCATTAAAAATAGAACACAGTTCGTAACATATGCATGTTAACATGTTATCCAAACTATATATTGTTATATAAACATTATAATATATTTGTATATTTATCAAATCTAATTATTAAAACATTAGAATAAGGAATG
Organism: Amaurobius ferox; assembly: GCA_951213105.1. Taxonomy (NCBI): domain Eukaryota; kingdom Metazoa; phylum Arthropoda; class Arachnida; order Araneae; family Amaurobiidae; genus Amaurobius; species Amaurobius ferox. The sequence goes on along the minus strand of OX578144.1, from coordinate 145,167,122 downwards.
ACGCATCCTGTAAAGATGCAAAATGTAAAGAAAAATGGTCAGTCATCGATTTTAGATCTCGCTGAATACTTATTCCCGTGTATTTTAATCCCTTTTATGGCTAATGTAGCGGAACAGTCCCAAATTCGGTTAAGCTCTCCGAAAATCTAATTTATGGTACTTAATAAATCGAAAAGGGTAGCATTTTAGATTTGACGGACAATCCGCGAGAAGGTAGGCTATAGAAAGGAGGAAAAAATGTCCCCCCCCCCCCCGTAGCACCATTCAGTATTGAAAGGGGACTCGACCGCAAGAAAAGATATTCATTAGAAATGCATGAGCCGATTTGCATAATTCCAATCTTAAAAGTGCTGCATGTCGCTAAGATTTTAGATGAAAGATGACTTGAAAGTAGAGGTACGTAAGGGCTTTTCAGATGCGGCTCAAGTTTTGGACTTTTGGGCCGGTGGTGCTAATCAAACTTTAGGGCAAGTTTTATATTTGCCCTATATAAATAATATATAAATGTTGTCACATAAATAGAAACTAAGTTAATATAAAATATCTCCGTGGTGGGGGGGGGGGGGTCTCCGAAGTTGCGATTTTCGACATGATTCCAATGTTTTTTCTATACATGACCATGTTTTGCAGGAAGTAAAACGGGCGAGTTATTAAGGGTGGAAAGCAGTCGATGGTCTTGAATTTCATTCCAACCGAAACCTTTCTTTTATTGACCGGTTTATAGAAGGAAATATTCTATAAGACAGATATGGCACAGGATAGACTTACGAAAGGGGTCAATGAGAGGAATGATTTAAAATGTCTGAAATATCTTACCCGGTAAGAACCCAGATTTTCGACCACACAAGAAAGTTCTACGTTTTCACCTACCACTGCTGTCTGGTTTCCGATTCGCTCGGCAAATTCCGGCTCGAGGTCAGCTGAAAATGAAAACAAGAAAGATCAATCCAGCGTTCGCTTTGCAACTGAAATGCACATTCAAAAATGTCTAAAATATCTGTAAAAAGGACTAAATCTCTAAATGCATTCAGCGCTGATATATTTTTTAATTATCACAGTGCTACAGTAATCTATATAAATAAAATTGCAAATCTGTGTGTTTATGTGTCACAACGGGAGAACGGTTGCACCGAATCGGATGACATCCCCGGGAAAATAGCCGAGAAATAGCCCCACTAAAAATGGAGTCCATGTTTCGAGTTTCTAAGACCAAGGGTTATCGAGATATTAATAAACAAGAAAAATCAATCAAGCATAAAGTATTGTTTATGAAACACTTTTCAACTGCAATGCAGTTTTATTTAAACATTTCTAAATGGACATACATTCAGCTGTGATATTTTTAAAATAATCACAATGGCTAAAATAATGTATTGCATTTGAAAACTTAAATCTTCATAAACAAAATAAATGAACTTGATTCAAATGATGTCATCGAAATAGGTTTGTTGTTTCTTATAACCTCCAGTTTCGATCGAGCCACATACAGGCCCAGTGACGCCGGAAGAAGGACAAAGAATGACACAAGATGAGATTACACATTTTATTAACACAAACAAGCGTCACTGACAAGGGTCTGGGGGGGGAGGTGTGCAGCTTCACATTTTAGCGAGGACCCAGAAGGCGGAAGACTGACTTTATCCTCATGAAAACAACCATGCCTTACTCGGGATTCGAACCCAAGTCCACTAGACAGCAACAGGAAACGCTATCCACTTCACCGCCTAGGCGGCTCATCGAAATATAAATCCTCTGGCTCTCTATGTAAAAGCAGTGGATTCATACACTTTTATTTCTTTCCTTTCATTCAGAAGTGATATTTTTAAAATTATTATAATACTACAATAATTTATTTTACTTAAAAACTTAAAACCATGGAGGGAAAAGTACGTTCTAACTCCATGCTTAAAACTTCACCGAAAAAGGCAATGCTATAAAATCGTCTGTTTCTCTATGCAAAGTTAATGAATATTACATTCATTTCAGCTATATTCCAGACTCCAGAGCTAAATAATTTTGCGTTAAAAATTCAGCAATTCTTATACAACTCATTTTACAGCTTGATGTGTTTACATTCTGCATACGTTAAAATTAGGCTTCGTTGGAGAAATAATCAAAGTTGGATGATCATTTAAGATAAAACTATTGTAATTGCGTTGGCGCAGAATATAGATGCACAGAAAATACACAAAAATAAAGCTGTTTTAGGAAAGATGCAACACTCAATATAAATTAAAAAGAACTTAAAAATCACGATTTTGACATTGGGAAAAAAATATGGATGCCCTATTTAATTTTGAAGTGGATCACGTGATCTCTTCGTATAATATGGGTGTCATGATTATTTTAATTTTTATTTAATAAAACTACCGAACCTATTTTGCTGAATTTTTTTTTATATATTTTATGGATAATTTAAATATTTCCTAAAATTTTTGAAGCAATGTGTGAATTTTAAACTTGCTTAAAAAATGTTGAAAAAATGAGGTCCCATAGGGTTCCATGTATTTTATTTTTTCAACCCACGTTCAATCCAATTATTATTCATTTCCATTCCCATATGTCTCATAGACAGTTTGAACAACATACTCCAATTTCATTTGGATACAGTTATTTTTACAGCAGTTATTGTGCGAGTTAACAGACAGAATGTTCTAAACACTTTTCAACTATGTTGTAAAGCATTAAAGGGAACATCCCATAGATATAACATTATATAGACGAATTTCTATCGCCAATTTATTTCAAGAAAAATATATTATGTTGCTTAGCAAAGGAATTAAATCCGATGCATCTATACAACAGACGATTTTATTAAATCTTTTTCAATTTAACAATAAAAACAAGAAAGATCGATCATGCTTAAAGCATTGATTATGAAACACTTTCCAACTTCAATGCAATTTTATTTAAACATCTCTAAAATTCAATACATTCCTCGGTAATATTTTAAAACTTATCACAATAATACATTAATTTATTATATTTGAAAACTTAAACCTTCATTGAAAAAAATGAACTTCATTCAAATGACGGCATTGAAATATAAATTGCCTGGTTTAAACATCTCTAAAATGCGATACATTCATTCCTCGGTAATATTTTTAAAACTATCATAATACTACGATAATATATTATATTTGAAAACTTCATGGAAAACAACTGAAATTCATCAAATGACGTCATAGAAAAAATAACACGACTGGATTTCTCTATAAAAACAGCATTTTATTCATAACTTTTCCCCATTCATGTCATTCATCACAATACTATAATAATTTATTTTATTTAAAAATTAAGACCATGGAGCTACAAGTAATTAAACTCTGTGCGTGAAACTTCATCGAAAAAAATCGTCCTTTTTGTAAAATCAATGAATATTTCATTTATATCAGCTATGCAGACTCCATGAACTAAATGATTTTGTGTTAAAGAAATACAGCAATTCTAATACAACTCATTCTACATATTTTGCTGTTTACATTTTACATAAGTGAAAAATAGGCTTCGTTGTAGAAATAATCAAATTTGGATGATCATTTAAACTCAAATATATTGTAATTGCGTTGTTTCAGTATGTAGATGCACAGAATTTAAGCAAAAATAAAGTGGTTTTAGGACGGATACAACACTCAATATGAATTAAAAAGAACTTAAAAAATCACGATTTTGAGAGAAGATGGATGCCATATATCATTTTGAAGTGGGTCACATGATCTTTTCATATCATGGTCATGGGATCGCTTCATATAAGAGGTGTAATTATTATTTTAATTTTTATTTAAAAAACTACTGAATATATTTCGATGAATTTGTTTTGTATATTTTATGGAACAATTTGAATATTATCTAAAATTTTCAAAGCAATTTGTGAATTTTAAATCCGCTTAAAATATGTTTGAAAAATTAGGTCCCATAGGGCTCAATGTATTTCATTTCTTCAAACCGGGTTCTATCCAAATCTAATTGAGTGATATTATTCATTTATATTCCCATAGGTCCTACAGACCGTCTGAACAACATACTAAAATTTCATTATAATTAAGTCATTTTTACGGCAGTTATCGTGCTAACGGACAGACAGACAGACAGAATGAAAAAAGTCATAAACTCTTTTCAACTTTGTTGTAAAGTGTTAAAAGTGTATATGAATATAAATTTTATCGGAATTGCACTTTTTCTGGATTACCTCAATTAAGGCCTTTGGATTTAAAGATTACGGGAGACAACTAGTATTGATATTTTCAATTTCTTACGTCATCTGTTTTATTCTGTATTACTTTTCTTAACTGTTCAAACTCATATATTGTGTTTGCCGATTGAAGCAAAATAAAAGTAATGCTGGTAAATCTTCCAATATCCTTTCGGCTCTTTCATTTTGACATATATTGGTCTAATTTCATATTTTTCATAATTTTTTTACAAATGGGACCTCACCAAGATGCTTTATTCTTCAGATCTCCACATGAAGATAGTTTTGTATTGCGGAAACAAATTCTTACGCATTTCAGGAGAATTAAAGTAAATATTTGATAGAATGTTTTTAATAGCAATATCATGTAGAATACTATAATATTTAGCAGATAATCGTGAATTTTAATTTCCTTTATATTATACATTCCATACAAAAATGGGTGTACTACTAGTTTATAATACCTGAAAACTTAAAACTTTATCGAAAAAGTCAATGCTATAAATTATCTGCTTCTCTATGTAAAATGAATGAATATTTCATTCATTTCACTTATATTCCAGATTCCAGAGCTAATTAATTTTGAATGAAAAAAAATTATCTTATCTTAGGAGTCTTATTCGGTTTATCGTCAAAAATGACACATAAAACGTCACCTATTTTAATGGATACATTTGTCATTCATTTTAGATTTTATAGAGCATATAAAATCTAAATCATCATTACAGTTATAGAATAGTAACGATGAGATGTAGCGCTGTAATTATGTTTCGGTACAATCACTTAGCGACCCATTTGGCGACCTTTCTAGATGTCGAGACATGGAACAAAATATCGCCCAATAAATGGAAATGTCTTCAAATGGATAAAAAACTAACTCTTAATAGAGGGAAATTCAATATTTTGCAAAACAAAGTTCAATTTCCTTAATATTCCCTGTTGTTTTGTAGCAATTATTAATTTAATATTTTAATAACCTCTATCCGTTCATCTATAACGCTTGGTGAAAAATTTGGCGACGAATTGGGTGAGATATCATCAACGTATCGAGTTTCTTTAAATGTTGTGAGTGTTTTTAATGGGTGCACCCTATCGGGGGGGGGGGGGGAGTTACTCGTCCTCCCGGGGGTAACATTGTTGAGTATGATAACAATCGAAATATTTAAAGTCCTTTAAAGTGAAGGGTAACACGCTATAATTGTAATCATTTGGACCCATGACTAGCTTTTAAACGACGAGGTTGTATCCTCAAACGGGAACATTTCCCCATATTATAGCTAGCGGGATTTATTCCCAAAATACATTCATCAACCAATGTATATTTTCCTTGATAAGTTTTTAAATAAAGCGTAAAAAGACAAGGTGGTCCATCACTTTCTATTATGCAAAATTTGCTAACATCCTCAACAACACCGATTTTTTAACATTCTTCTTATAAAATTTGAAAAAAAAAGAAGCTGCTAAAATGTATTTTGATATGAGAGAGTAGAGTTGAGCCAGTTAATTTTTATAGAAATGTTAATGATTATTTATACCGGCTGCATTTAATAACATAAATAATGCTCCCCAAGAAGTAGGGCTTGCTTTCGATTTGAGCCGAAGCGGATCCCAGAATCCTATCCCGAATTAAGTTGTTACAGACTGCAGGGGGGATACGAATCGAGACGTCTTTTTTCGTCAATATTTTCTGCTCGAAACCTCCCCCCCAAAATTTATTCAAAACTCCTGGAAATAGGAATTCTCAAAATAATAAATTCTTTGTGCAACCCCCAATTTATTGCATCCATTGTTGATCCCGAATATCGAGCCAACTCCAATGCATACGAAAAGAGTTTTATTCATCGCGAAAGCCTCTCCATGATCGCGGGGGAAAGGAAAATAAATATTTCGTATTTCTTCTGGACCTCTGCGAACGAAATATACCAGATATGTCTACTATTTTTCAAAAGCACTTATTTATATGTCATGCGAGATAAAGGATTTTCGGTTTGGAAATAGATTTCAGAGAAATCCGGACGAAATGTATAAAATTAGATACGTTTTTCAGGGTGCTATTGGATTTGGGGATAAAAGCCAAAAAATGCATTTTTGAATGGGTCTTCACGTATTTGCGGAAAAAATACAATGACATATGAACTGTATGCAAATGAGCACAACGGAATGACATTGCAATTCATTCTTTTCTACGTACTTTGTGTCAAGTTTAACTTGGCCCAAAAGCGGTTCCACCGGAGTCATGCAATAATCTAGTTTACAGAAAAATTATGGAGAATTGTTAAATAGACGGCAATTGATCGGCAAGAGACAAAGTTTGGGAGAATGCCCGAGATAGCTGGAAGGCGTTTAGCAACCCACCTCGCAGGGAGGCAGGGGCCCATTTCAGATTGAAAACGAGTCAAGATTGCCTGGCTGAACACCTCCATAAGATGGGAATTCTCCCAACGAGTGTGTGCCCCATGTGTAGTGCTGATGTTATGAACTTAACTCACCTTTCAGTGAGCCTTCGTTTAGATAAAGATTCCCAGCAGCAAGGAGATAGATGTTTGCAGACTGCATTGGGAAGGTAGAACTTATAGGAGCTGTCCCTGACCTCTTATCGTCGGGCTTTGTGTTTGTCTCATTTGTAATAGTCTTGTTTCGTGTTGAGTGAGTTCTTATGATTTTGTATCTCAGTGAGGTGCCAGTTATGGAATGGGTTGATTTCCATTAAAGCCACATATAACACCTTTGTGTCAGAAGTATGTATCCTCCTCGATATTTCTAGTAGGATCGTGTTTTGCTTTCTTACATGGTTCCCGATTAACGAAGATTTTTTTAATGCCTCCCAGGCTGTCTAGCTGTTGTCGTGACGGAATTCGTCACTCCTTTGTAAATTGCATAACTTCTGTACTTTTTAAACTTTTATATTGATATTTAATTAATCTGTGTCCCGGAACCCTCATGTCATTGTATATATTTTACCATATTTAAATTTATTTGAATCTCTATTGAATCGTGGCCATTTTTATTTCATAATTCTTTCACACTCGAGGAACAACGTACGTCGCTCAAGGTCGCACTTGTTTGCTGGTGGAGACAGTTGTCTCCATGTTTTTTTTCGCTTTGTTGGGTGATGCAATCTTGTGCTGGATTTCGTGTGGTTCTGCACGTGCCTTGAACTTTGTCGTTTGAAGGGGCGGATCCCTGGATGTATTTGAAATGGAAGCATTTTTGATTGGTGGATAAGAGAAGATGTGAGCCCCTTGATATTTTTAATTGGCCGGGTCCTGGATCCACTCGGAGTGTTTAAAAGCTGCGAGATTCTTGTTTCGGGGCTCTCTCCCTGGAAAACATCGTCGAACCCACGTCGGCTCGGGACTTAACCCTCAGGTTGAGTTACCGTGTTGTGGGGGTCGGGAGAGATGCCACTGCCGCTACCATCGCCACTACATTGACTGGGACTTCGCTGATGCCGAGCCTCGACGCTTGCTGTCGCCGTTGACCGTCCGGGAACCTCCTGTTCCGGATGCCTGTAGACCGCTTCGATTGGAGTCCGAGATGAAGCGTGAGCCCTGTGCGGAAAGTTGCTCGTATCCTTCGTGCCTGCCTGCCGCCTCTCCTTGGTCGGGGATGATTTCTCCCCGAGGGAACTCTAGCGGATCTGATGACTTCAACGTTTCTGAGTCCTTCCAGATATGGAGGTAAGCGACCTTTTCAATTGGAGGCTGTTGCCTCGACTGTCTGGTGTTCCGGCGAACTGAACCTCCTGATGTATTCTCAAGATCTTCTGAGCTAAATTGCTACTAAATTAATTCCATGAAGTAAAATAATTGAATTGAATTAAATTGATAATTAAGTATTAAGCGTTCCTCGAGTGTGTGATTTCTCTCCATGACCATACCTTAGTTAATATTAGTGAATATATTATATTAATATGTAAATTTTGGAATTAATGATATATTGAATTGATATTTAAATTCCGGCAAAGAGCTGATGATTTTCAGTAGAAGAGGTCCAGTGGTTTAAAGTTGATTATAATTCAGAAATTGTATTTGTTATGCTAACTCCTTTTCATAAGTATTTAAATAAATTGGAATTTGAAATTAAACTGAGTTTTTATTTGTGTTGATTTATGTATTTTTCAGCTTTGGATGAGTTCTTAAAGGTAAAGGTATTTTCTGTTTATTTTGGATTTTGGTTGGGTTTTCCGCAGGTCATCAATTGGAATTCTTCCAATTGACGGGAGGTGTGTTTAGAACCTGGGTATAGAAAATTTCCTGAGGAAGTTAAACTTTCTCGGTCTGGCGGGAATCCGTTGCGACTTTTGATGCCCTCGGAATTCCCGTCGTTACACTGTAGAGCAGTTAAAAGGGATAGCCACAGACATGCAGAGATAATACTATATATAGACATACATAGCCATACAAAGATAATAATCAAAGGTTGCAGGGAGAAGTGGGCGTATCTTCAAACCATAGAATGCACTTGCTTAAGAATACAGATACAGTACTTGAAGTGAAAGAGACATTTTATTTTAAAAAGAAAACGAAAAACAGTGCAAATACTGAAACAGAACAACATTGATTGAACAGAACAACTTGAATAACACAGAGCAGGAACAACTTGTCACGATCAAGACACCAAAATGGAGCGTCTACTCCCGCGATTCCAGCTAATCCGAAGTCCAGTCTACAGTCAAGCTAATCCGAAAGGAGAAATAAAACACAAGATTGGCATACGTCAAAACATAACAGGAATAGCTCGATAGTTCAAACAAGAATAAATCACTGTCAACAAGACGAAAAGTAATTTAAAACGACACATAAGAGCCGTAAAGACAGTGGACATTTTTTAGGGACACTCCGCCAGACCGCGGACAAAAATGGAGCACTGGACAAGTATTCACTAAATTACTAGAATTTTTCTGGTTATGGAAGGCTTCAAAGAAGTCCAGATCATAGATCAACGTGCATTTATGTAAGATCCTTGCTGAACAAAACTTAAACGGGGGTCGAAGTGATAGCAATGTTGAGCAATTGAAGATTTAAATTTGTGGGGAGAGATTTGTGGAGAGGTGGGGCATAGGTTCGAACCCAGAACCTTTAAATTCCTGATCTCACGCTATGCCATGAGGCCCAAAAGAATTCTTCAAGGTCGAGGGAATAATCCGGGGTGCCTTTCGGAACAGTGAGTGACGCAATGCTGCAGCCCTGCCGCACACTCCCTTTTCTGGTGAGAACGTAGATAAGATATCTATGGACGAGAAGCTCGGTCGAATTTCAGTGAGGAAGGAGTTCAGTCGGAAAACCTCAAAGCGTCCCCAAGACGTACCTCATCATGTGGCGGCGTGACGCCAGTCGTAGTCAACCAGGAGAAAGTGTGCGTGATTTGTACTGCTGCTTAAGGCGTACACCCCCCGGTCGTCTCGCCGTAGAGCTTTAATCTGTACTGCTGCCAACTTGTGAGAAAAAAAGAAGGTTGCGTGCTCGTTTGTCCATAGTCGCCATTGTGGGGGCTGCATTTCCCCGATAGCTTCGATCTTTAGATTGCTGATCTCGTTCTATGCCAATAGGATGTCTATTGACATAGTTTTCATGTTCCTTAATATGAAGTTTAGTTCTACCAATATAAGAAATACTGTCAGTGCCCCAACTATTAACGATCCTTTAGAAATGAATAAGATTAGAAAATAATAGATAAGTTTATTGTAAAGTTTAAATGCAATACTGAATTTAAATTTTTTTTAAGGATTTTAGCAATCTGTTGAAAGATTTTTAAAAAACATGGTAAAATGTAAGTGGTATAGTGTGATTGAAATCTATGTTTGTTTGAAGGGAGGTTTAGATGATTTTTGGATTTCAAGATCAACAATGGTTAGAAAGAAACCAAGATCAATATTTATTTATGACAACGATGGCATATTTATTTATGTGCGAGTACTAAGACACACAACAGGTGGCGTCGACTTTCGTGGGTTCCACACCCTTTTACAACCCCCAAAGGTTGTGGATTCCTCGAACCCCCATGTTTTTGCGCATATTTAGTGCGAAAACTGTATGCATGCATGCATAAATGTTGTTTTTGTTATCAATTCTTCCAGCTTTTAATGATTCGATCCTTGTTTACTATATATAAAGTCGCGTGTATAGAAATTTCTCCTTTAGACTGCTTATTGTATTCTGAATACAAGATGTTTTAATGACGACATTTTTAATATAGGTAAAATCACCTAAAATTAAATTTTTCATTTTTTTAAAACTTTTATAAAGTCAAGTGAGTTGGAAATTCACATGGTATCTGTATATATTTGTATCACACAGTATCTATATTATAATAATGTTCCGCCTATAAAAGCAAAATAAATGAAATAAATAATTAAAAAATATACTTGTGTACAACAATTCTGAGCTACAATTTGCTTCATTTTGCATTTCAGCCGTCTTATTGTGCCAGATAAATTAAATTTAAATCCTTTGGAAATAAATCGACCATTCGATTTAAACTTTCCATTTTTAAGTCGGCGCCTATAACTCAGTGTGCTTGCTTAGTACAATGCGTGACTACAGTGCCTTTAAAATAACCGTATTCAATAAACCGTGTTAAATGTGCCTAATGAAATTTATAATCGAATGATGATGCATTTCGTAACGTAACGAACGCTTACTGAAGAATAAGGACATAGTTTAAGAGCTTTTGATAACGATTTAGCTTCTATCGGGGTCGCCTAGCAGTCGAAAATAATTTTGAAAATTTTTATTTTAAATGAATCCAAATGATTATTTGAATTCAACGATGCAAATCGATCTCAAAGATGGAAAGATGGGCATTTACAAAAAACACTCTTCGAGAATAAATATATTTATTCCTTCTTGGTATTAACAAAGAAAATCATCGTTTCATTGTCATCTAATAGATGTTCCGCGCAGATGACAATAAAAAAACATTTAGCTTGGAAACTGCTGCCATTGAATGAATCAAGAAAGAAGTCCATAATGGACCGCGTCATGGTAGATCTTTAGACGTCATGGTAGATCTTTAGAAGGGGATATGGATAGGATAGAAAATGACAATATGAAATTAACTGGAGCGTGGCTCCACTCGACTGTCTCCATACCAGAATTTACTTTAAGAAGCTTGTTTTTTTTAGTTTTTGCTTTTTATTAAATTTCACAAATTTTTTTTTAAATCGGTATCGCGAGTTTCATGGACGACCCTTCTAAGGCGACCCTTCACTTTAAAGGGCTTGAAAAATCTTTCGTTCGGTACCCTACTTGACAATGCAATGACGTCACGAACAAGAAAAATTGGATCTTTCACTACAATGATTGAAACTAAAGTCTCTTAAATAAACTATGAAGTAGCATACATAACTTCTTTTATGCATGGTTCTGTCGCATTGTGACCTGTGCCGCCATGCTAAAAAAATATGACATTTCGAAGTGTTGATAGAATATTTTTAAATTCGATCCCAGTTCTAGATTCTTGGATAAGAAAGCCGGACATAAAGTTTCGTGAAAATCCATTATTATGTGTGACCGTGTACACAAGAAATCGACTTCAGACATCACTTCAAAAGTAGTCGAACGCGTTCTTGGGGTCCTGAAAATTTCGAATTAAAAAATGTTCGTGAAAAGAATACTTTCTCTGTACTATATTCTTTAGTATGAGAAAGTCAAACTGAAATGATTCGTGGGATATTGCATGAGGCTCATACAATAACGACCCCAGGGTGTTGTTGGTAATAGTCGAAGGAGGAGCTTAGATGAGGTCGGGATAAAATGAGGGTGCCAAAAGACCTTTCATTGGACGACTTTAGATAAAAACTGCACTCATGAAACTATTTGGAACATCAATACAGAGTACATACCAGCGAGCCCTGCTAACCAACTAGGGTTTATAGCATTCAGTGGGACATCGAGGCGCAACCACTTCATCTCTTTTCCAGCAAAGCCGCAACCTCGGTCGCGAAACACGGCGGAATCATTCACCGGGCAGGGGCCGAAGGCGCCTGCCGGGCCCGACTCCGGTCACCGACCAGACCTGGGCTCAGGGCATAAATAGCCACAGTCCCGTGATCCGGCCACCTGGAAGAGTCCGGGGACTGCCTCGTCACTTCCGCGATTGCATCCGTGAGTCATCAGCAGCGAGGTTGAGATACCCCCGGATTAATTTACCCCCCAGTTTGGAGGATCAAGGCTACAGAGCCAACATCCGAAACCACCATCTTGGGTGGCCCGCCCCGGGGGGGGGGGGGGGAGGAACATCAATACAGAAAATCTGTGTCAAAATTAAGTAAAATGTGGCTCCACTCGACTTTCTTATACCAGAATACACTTTTAAGTAGGTTGCAATCCTTTTTTCTTTAAATTTTACAAGAAAAAATTTGAAAAATCGGTATCGTGGGTCCAAATGATTTCAATTATAGCGTGGTACCCTTCACTTTAAAGGGCTTAAAAAACTTTCGATGGATACCATACTTGATAATGTTCCCCCCCCCCCTCCCGGGAGTAACTCCCCCCTGATGACGTTCCACTCGGGGGGAGGGCCACCCCGTCTGCGATAAGAGGGGTCGAAAGTAAGCATTAAATGGATGGCATCGACCCTTATGCATTCCTCGAATCCATAAAGAATGCTTTTAGGTTGGTTTCTGTCAGTGTACCTGACAATATTAAATAGAAAGTTCTGGCGTTTGGATTTGGATGTCCTTAGAGAACTACGATGCAGAAATTGGTTGAGTTTAACAATTTTTCTAAAATGCCCCAGAATATAATTGGACAAACCGCTACCGACGAAACTGTCCTATATTTTGAGTTACTTCTATATAATTAAACATTTTTAAATCCACAAATAAGTGGAAGACCAACTTGAGCAATAACACAATGCAGTAGCCAGCCGTTTTTAGGATATGCCGAATTCCTTTGCGGAGAGAACCGACAAACCCGAAGCCAAAAAGACGAAATGGGCGCAAATAGAAGACACGGACGGATTCAGCCATGTAGATGCCAATGAGCTATAAACAATGCTACTTGAAAATAGTAGAACGGATCATTAGAGAGCGAGATATCGTTTTAGCAGTCCTAAATGTCACACAGAACAGGATTGAATTCCGCCTTTATGACGTATCAAACCAATCCCAAACTCATCCCCGAAACAATATTCATCACAAAGTGAATTATTTGGATCACAGCGGATTTTAAGTCCTCGTCACAGTAGAGACTCATCCAGAGGATTGGATTCCAAGAATTGTTGAAACGCTCCACGATTCATCTGTCTCCCGACGGATTATGGGATGCTGAAGATGAAAAGGGATATCTTGCCATTTCAGGAAAGACTTCAACTGCGGTAGCTTCGGAAATCGCAAATTGAAAATACAAGGACTTTTGAAGCGGTAAAGCCGTGGACATTATTGAACTCTCCGTTAAGAACAATCTGATCTGCCCCAGGTAAATGCAACCAACGTAAATAACTTTTAACTCAAAATTTGAGAAGGCCGGGGACTAAAGGTCTATATTTATTATGCCCAGCCGAAATGGGAGGAAAAAACTATAAATAAAAATGTAAAATATGGACATATTTATGAGTGAATGCTTCATTTCAATATGTATGAATTTTAACTTTAAAGAAGTTGTAATAGAAAATTGTGACTATGTATTGAGTATCTAAAAGTATCTCAGAATTTATTATAGTGTAAAATGTTTTGATAATATGCATATGAAAAAGCAGTGTATTAAAATGTGTTACTATTGTGATTATGGAACTTTAGTAATTATTATTAATTTTTCTAAAGAAATATGCATGGGTATAATGTCATAACAAATATTCGATGGATTGAAAGAAAATTTACTGATAATGTTATTGAGATAAGATGACTAAACTTACTTAAAAATTGCGCCAATAATAGAAGTATTCCTATATCAAATCGATAATTTGATAATCATTTATATTATAGACAAAATTTGAGTAGACAAGAGTTTATTTACTATGTATCTTCTATAACATTGCCTTTAAAGGATATAAGGGTAAAATATCGAGTTAATGAAAATCTTGTAGTTCGCGTTATGATGATTGTTTTTAAAATGAATGCACCACCAGGTTGTTTGCACAACTAAATTCGTGCTCGAGTACATACCGGTAGATAATTTTATAGCCATCGTTATTGTTTTTAAAATGAATGCACCACCAGGTTGTTTGCACAACTAAATTCGTGCTCGAGTACATACCGGTAGATAATTTTATAGCCATCGTTATGATGATTGTTTTTAAAATGAATGCACCACCAGGTTGTTTGCACAACTAAATTCGTGCTCGAGTACATACCGGTAGATAATTTTATAGCCATCGTTATGATGATTGTTTTTTAAATGAATGCACCACCAGGTTGTTTGCACAACTAAATTCGTGCTCGAGTACATACCGGTAGATAATTTTATAGCCATCCTGCTATTGTTGATTCAAAATATATAAAACTGCATAGGAATAATGTTATACAATGCGAGTTTCAAATACCTTGACATTTAGCGAACATAGATAGTGTAAAACATATGATGAATTAAATATAATTTGATTGATGATTATGGAAATGATTTGTGGGTAAATTGAATTAGCGTGAATTCATATTAAATATCTTAATACTGGATTCAATATTATGCAAAACAAATGCCACTAGAATCACATGGTTGATAAATAACAAATTATCCACAGGATAATTAAAAAGGGATATGTTTTAAAATAATGTAGAAAAATGTTTATTATAAATTATACTGTGTGATAATAAAGAGAAGGTACACAAAATCTTTATTACCTAAATAATTCATTTAAAATTGAATAAAATGTATCCAGAAAGATGTCTTATAAAAAAAAAATTGGGTAAGTAATAAGGAGTGTTGTGAGATTTTTGGTTTTGTTCCTTGGGTGAGTCTAATAATGACAATTATCATTTTATGAATTGACGTCGGCTTTTCTTTTACACGCTCTAGTATACATACTCGCACTTTCCCCAATCTTAGGAATTGTTATATCTTTAGGGTCTGTTACTTATCGGAGATAGCTGTTTACAGGAGTGAAGCGACTTCTGTCCTCTGATATGTGGCAGACTCGGCATATGGAGAGGGCTACATTGGCTCTGCTCCAATCTCGTATGGTACATTTGTACCCCTTTTTCCCACACATACATACATACACGCATACATACACATATGCATACATACATACACATACACACATATATGCATACACGCATGCATACAGACGCGCAAACATACTCACATACATACATACTGTGAGACCAGAAATAGATCTCACTTGTTTTGGTGAGACAGTTTTATGCCAGTAATTGTGTCTGAAACGTCAAACAATACTTGAATACCAGCCTGAATGACGCTAAGGTTTACAGTGCGCTGACCCAAGGGTCAACCAAAATCATAACTTTAGGGGTGTCAAGACAGAGGGGGTCGAACGAACTCTTAAGAAAATGTGAAGTAACGACATTGGATGGAAAGGCTAACCAATGGAGAAGATGTTTGTGGCGTCGCTGTGAAGACTGCCAATCAAAGCAAAGAGGGAGTGACAGTCCTGAGGAAAAAGAGCCACAACCTGTGACATAAGAACGACGATAAAATAAAGTACGGATGACTTGGTAAGAAACGGTCGTAGATCACGACACTTAAAGCGAGATAGCGAGAAAAACGATGACACTTGGTTAATACTGACTTAACAGCTCAAAAATTAACAGCACAAAATTATGGAGCACGAAACTTAGAAAGATGTGTCGACTACGAGACTGACACAACGACTAGATATGTGGAGAGAACAGATTAAGAGAATGAAATAAGTACGAGTGTTCACGCCAGTAGTACAGTATGATCGTCGATATTACGTGTCGGTGAATAATACTTCCGAGTTAATTCCAGTAATATGATTGGCGAAATACGTGGCGGTGACCAAGCCAAGACAGCCTTGAAGGTATGTCTTCCTCAAATAATTACAAGGCGTAGACATATTTTAAGTATTTTTATTAATGGTCTCACATTGTCTCCCTCCGCCGAAGTAATATAATTAATTGTGTAATGAATTTAATAAGTGTGTTGTTATTAATAAATGTTTTATTGTTAAAGTTAAAATGGTGCAATCAATTTAGTGTTATGTTAATATTCTTTTACAGAACTCGCGCGAAAGATAAATAATTGGAGGGTTCATAGCGGCGCACAATGCAATGTACAATAATAAATAAGTCCACTAATACGATCAATTTACGACCATGTTAAGATAATATAATATGTTAATAATAATTAAGCTAAAAGTTCAACTTTAAGTTTTTCTAAATACTTTACCACACCTACATACACATACACACATATATATACATATATACATACACACATGAGTAGTATCTATACACCCGTACGAGCACACATGTACTTTATACACTAAAAACTATATTTTATAGCTTATTTTTTATCTTTTTTATATAAAAAAAAAGGTCTCGATCCATTTTAATATTAAAAACATGATTTTATAGCTAAATAAGGCCTTTTTTACATTTAGACCACATTTTAACTTTTTTTAGATAAATGCGTGAAAAAAGAGAACTTCCAAATGAATGGAAGTCCTCTAAGCTTTAAAATAAATGGGGGGACCGTTAGTCCCCCCATAAAAGAAGAGAAACATGGGAAAATTACGGTGAAAAAAATTATTTTATTTTTCAAAGTTTTTTTTAGAAAATAAAAGTTTAGATAAATGCATGAAAAAAGAGAACTTCCAAATGAATCCTCTAAATAAACTTTAAAATAAAAGAGAGATCTACAGTCCATCATTACAAAGTGACTCAAAATATATTGATGACGAAACACGCCCGTAAATTACGGACGTGTTTTTTAGAGATGAACAGATAGATCATAAAATTATCATCGTATTCTAAATTTATTAAATTTTCTATTCCTGAGTGATTAAGCTTTCTCTAATTCATATTTATATTTATCATTAATCATACCTAAATACTTAAATATATATCTACCCTTATTGATTTTATATATTGATTCATCAGAAAGTATTCCATGTTTATTCGCTAGGTAATACTCTTTTTCTTCAACTTCCACATCTAACTTTGCGATTACTGTATCTCCATATTTAGTTTTAATTTTTTTCAATGATATCAGATCATATTTCCCAGGATATAAATCATTTAATTTAAACGTTTTGGGATAACCTCTCAGTCTATTGAACTCTTCCATTTATTAGTAAACATTTTTTATAAATTCATGACCAATAGAATAAATTCTTTGAAATAACATATAAAACTCCTAATCCATTCAATTTAATATCTTCATTTTCTTCTTTTTCAATTAATTCAGTCAACCTTTGAAAACTTTCTGATAATAGTTTTTTAGTATGATCATATTTTATATACAAATCATACAATTCTTCACAAAGATAAGTCATATAGTAAATTTCTTCAGAATTTGTAAAATTTAAAGCTCGAATATCACCTAAACACTCATCCATTTATATAGAATTATTTTTAGAAACATTTTTATAATGTCCTAAAGCTCTAGTATTCATACCATCTTCTAATATAAATCTTTTATCATCTTTTGCTGATAAAGCTATCTTGTTTACTTGAATTGAATACAATTCATGTTTCTTACTACTAATTAAATTCTGTGTTCTATATTGATCTTTTTTATTTAATAAACAGTCTTTATAATCCTCAAATGATATTCTGTTTTTAACGGTACTGGTCTTAGTAACTTTAGACTTCTTAGTTTCAAATTTTTTATGGTTTTCTTTATCTTCTTCATTATTATTGTATTCTTCAACACTCTGCTTTTCTAATCTTATTGAATACATTTTACTTCTTAAACCTACAAATTCTTCCATAATCACACCGTTATTTTCATCTTTCATTTTACCTAATACTTTTTTATTACATCTAGACATATTATACAGATTATTTACTTGATAATCAGATGTATCGAAATAATCAATCATAGACTTCATATCTTCATAAAAGTCATCTGTTTTAATATCATATATAAAACTATCTGTATCCATACATAATAACTTAATATTATCCTTATATCTCGGTTTCATGACATTATAATGAAAATCATACATTAAATGTTTAGATAAATCTAATATACTCATTCCAACATAAATCGGTTTATTAAAATATAGTTTTGTTTTTTTCATGTGAACAGCTACCAAATTTTCATCAAAAATAGTTCTACATTTGAAATTAGGTTTAGCAATTAATTTTTTAACTTGATCATAATTACAACATAATCTTACATCGATTCGTTTTCTTATATTTTCCATAGTTTTTCCAAATACTGAATTATTCATTAATTTATAAAAATCTTTCTCAAAATCATTAGCAGCTTTCTTTCTCATTTCAGTGTTTAAATCTATATATTTTTTTAACCAATTCGATTGTTTAAATTGTAATACTCTATGTACTCTTACAACCTTTAAACCCATTTTCAAATATTGTTTTAAACTTCTATAATGAACTACATATTTCTCTTTATCATGTAAAGTTGTTAATAACTTACCTTGTTTCGAATTTTCAGGAATTCTATTTTCAGGACATAATGGTAAATCTGAATGATAATCATGTAACTCTTTTGGATATCTTAAACTAATTTCAAATATATATCCAATCTCTGAATCATCTTTTATTTTATTGTTATACTAGCCGCCTTTGGCGACCAGCCTGTTCGCCACCCCTGAAAATTCTGACCGTGGCAAATTCTGACCGTTGCAAACTCGCTGGCGCGAACTACCAGAAAGGTGTAAGGTAACTGTTTGGACGGCCAGGAAGTTCCACCCAATTTAGACCGGAACTCATTGGGGGAGGCATCCACAGGAACCGTACCCTCCTTTCTCTACCACCAACCTCTTGGAATTACTTACGGTCCCACATGTTTAACGTGATCGTACTCCGCGTGAACACGGCGGCAGTTTCGGCAGTGGCGAGAGTCGAACCCGGGCCTACCGAGTGCAATTCATGCGCGTAACCACTTGGCTACAATGCCCTCCGCAACAAACTCCATAACTATCTTTTTATTTACCCAATTTAGACCGGAACCCAGTGGGGAAGGAATCCATAGGGACCGTACCCTCCTTCCCTACCACCAACCTCTCGGAAGGACTTACGGACCCACATGTTTACCGTGATCTTACTCCGCCTGAACACGGCGGCAGTTTAGGCAGTGGCGGGAACCGCTAACCACTGGGCTACAGCGCCCTCCGCGACAATCTCCTTAACTTTCTTTTTTTCCAATGTAAATTTGTTTTGGTCCGTAAGTCATCGGAAGGACATACGGACGTGAACATGGCGGCAATTTTGGGAATCGAACCCGGGCCTACCAAGTGCAAATCCCGCGCGCTAACCACAGGGGTTCTTCGCCCTTCGCGACATTCTCCATAACTTTCTTTTTATTCACCCAATTTAGACCGGAACGCAGTGGGAGAGGTATCCACAGGAACCGTACCCTCCTTCCCCTACCACCAACCACTCGGGAGGACTTACGGACCCATATGTTTAACGTGATCGTACTCCGCGTGAACACGGCAGCAGTTTTGGCAGTGGCGGGAATCGAACCCGGGCCTACCGAGTGAAATTCCCGCACGCTAACCACTGGGCTACCACGCTCTCCGTGACAATTTCCATAACTTTCTTTTTATTTACCCAGTTTAGACCGGAAGCCAGTGGGGGAGGCATCCACAGGGACCGTACCCTCCTTCCCCACCCACAAAACTCTCGGAAGGACTTACGGACCCACATGTTTAACGTAATCGTACTCCCCGTGAACACGGCAGCAGTTTTGGCAGTGGCGAGAATCGAACCCGGACCTACCGAGTGCAATTCCCGCGCTCTAACCACTGGGCTACTGCAGCTTCGCGACAATCTTCATAACTTTCTTTTTATTCACCCAATTTAGACTGGGACCCAGTGGGGGAGGCATCCACAGGGACCGTACCCTCCTTCCCCTACCAACAACCTCTCGGAAGGACTTACGGACCTACATGTTTAATGTGATCGTACTCCTCCTGAACACTGAGGCAGTTTAGGCAGTGGCGGGAATCGAACCCGTGCCTACCGAGTGCAATTCCCGTGCGCTAATTTAAATTTTATAATGACCATATGCTTAGCTCTTAATTTCATCATCCTCATTCCAGCGTACTATCATTTAAAATTATTATTTATACATATTATTATTATTATTATTTATCCATATTATTATTATTTATCATTATTATTTATCATTATTATTTATCCATTAATTTAAAATATCCATCGTTCCAGCATTTAAAATATTCATAAATTAAAACGTTCCATCAATCATCCATATTGTTTTACAAATACATAAATATAATAATTTCAAATACATCACCACAATTCAATCCACCATAATTCAATCATTTAAATTATTTAAAATATCCATAAATTAAAATATCATATAAATATAATCATTTCACCCGCTGTATACAACACATATCTTCATTCATTTAAAACCGGAAGGGCGGTCGGTCTCCATGGAAACGGGGAAATAATTCAACCGGTGAAAACGCGGTTGGCCGAGAAATTGAAAATCTTTAGGTCATTAAAATCGCGATCCTGTGAATATTTATAATTATTTCTTGACCAGATTAGACTTGTAAGAATGCCAGATGTTTGACCTTTCTAAAAATGTAAATTATTAGTCGAAATTATGAGTACTTTTTACTATGCGAGAATTTAAAAACCAAAAATCGTTTTCTTGAGCAAAAAGTGACTTTTGTTTTAAAATCTTTAAAAAATATTAGAAATCGAAATTCAGATTTTAAACTGATATATTTTTACTTGCAATTGTCTGCTCTTTCCGATGGTGTGATTTGTTTTTTTCTACGACGTCTGGATCGTGGAGAAAAAAGGGCGAAAAGGGCAAAAAACGGTCGAAATCGCATAAAACATTAAATAAATAAAAAAAAAATTAAAATTTTAAAAATCGGTTTTCACGTGTCCCCTTCCCTCCCCCCCAGGTCTCCGATTGCCAAATTTCGTAGCTCTCCGACGCGCGGTCGCGAAACGTATAGTGTATAAGACAGACACACAGACACACAGACACACACACAGACATTGCCTTTATTATTTAAGACTAGCCGCCTTTGGCGACCAGCCTGTTCGCTACCCTTGAAAATTCTGACCGTGGCAAACTCGTTGGCGCGACCTACCAGAAAGGTGTAAGGTAACTGCTTGGAAGGCCAGGAAGTGCCACACAATTTAGACCGGAACCCAATGGGGGAGGCATCCAAAGAGACCGTACCCTCCTTCCCCTACCACAAACCTCTCGGAAGGACTTGCAGTCCCACACGTTTAACGTGATCGTACTCCGCGTGAACACGGCTGCAGTTTTGGCAATGGCGGGAATCGAACCCGGGCCTACCGAGTGAAATTCCCGCGCGCTAACCACTGGGCTACCGTGCCATCCGCGACAATCTCCATAACTTTATTTTTATTCGGCAATTTTGGGAATCGAACCCGGGCCTACCAAGTGCAAATCCCGCGCACTAACCACTGGGGTACTTCACCCTCCGCGATATTCTTCATAACTTTCTTTTTATTCACCCAATTTAGACCGGAACCAAGTGGGAGAAGCATCCACAGGGACCGTACCCTTCTTCCCCTACCACCAACCTCTCGGAAGGACTTACAGACCCACATGTTTAACGTGATCGTACTCCGCGTAAACACGGCGGCAATTTTGGGAATCGAACCCGGGCCTACCGAGTGCAATTTCCGCGCGCTAACCATTGGGCTACTTTGCCCTACGCGACAATCTCCATAACTTTCTTTTTATTCATCCAATTTAGACCGTACCCTCCTTCCCCTACCACCAACTTCTCGGAAGGACTTCCGGACCCACATGTTTATCGTGATCGTACTCCGCGTGAACACGGCGGCAGTTTTGGAAGTGGCGGGAATTGAACCCGGGCCTACCGAGTGCAATTCCTGAGCGCTAACCACTGGGCTGCCTCGCCCTCCGCAACTTTCTTTATATTCACCCAATTTAGACGGGAACCCTGGGCGGGAGGCATCCACAGGGACCGTACCCTCCTTCCCCTACCACCAACCTCTTGGAAGGACTTCCGGACCCACATGTTTATCGTGATCGTACTCCGCGTGAACACGGCGGCAGTTTTGGAAGTGGCGGGAATCGAGACCGGGCCTACCGAGTGCAATTCTTGAGCGCTAACCACTGGGCTGCCTCGCCCTCCGCAACTTTCTTTATATTCACCCAATTTAGACGGGAACCCTGTGAAGGAGGCATCCACAGGGACAGTACCCTCCTTCCCCTACCACCAACCTCTCGGAAGGACTTACGGGCCCACATGTTTAACGTGATCGTATTCCGCGTGAACACTTCGGCAGTTTTGGCAGTGGCGGGAATCGTACCCGGGCCTACCGCTAACTTCCCGCGCGCTAATTTACAATTTAAAATGACCATATGCTCTCTAAGCTCTTAATTCCATCATCCTCATTCCATTGTTCCATCATTTAAAATATCCATAAAATTTAAATATCCATCGTTCCATCATTTAAAATATCCATAAAATTAAAATATCCATCGTTCCATCATTTAAAATATCCATAAAATTAAAATATCCATTTAAAAAATCCATATCGTTCCATCATTTAAAATATAAATATAATAATTTCTACAGTGCATATGTTAAGCTCTTATTTCATTTAAAATCGGAAGCGCGGGAAACGGAAAGTAAAAACTAATTCGGTTTCTTATTGTCCCACCCATCGCTATGCATATACAGAACCGTGACGTCACCTCCACCTTGACGTCCCCACCCACCACCTTCCCTGCTTCAGCGGGGGAGAAACGAAGCGGCACGCCGAGAAATTTAAAATCATGACGTCTTTAAAATTGCGATCCTGAAGGCAATTTTCATTATTTCTGGACCAGATTAGACTTGTAAGAATGCCAGATATTTCAGCTTTCTAAAAATGTAAATTATTAGTCGAAATTATGAGTACTTTTTACTATGCGAGAATTTAAAAACCAAAAATCGTTTTTTTGAGCCAAAAGTGACTTTTGTTTTAAAATCTTTAAAAAATATTAGAAATCGAAATGGAGATTTGAAATTGATATATTTTTACTCGCAATTGTCTGCTCTTTCCGATGGTGTGAGTTGTTTTTTTCTACGACGTCTGGATCGTGGAGAAAAAAGGGCAAAAAGGGCAAAAAAAGGTCGAAATCGCATAAAACATTAAATAAATAAAAAAATAATTAGAATTTTGAAAATCGGTTTTCACGTGTCCTCTTCCCTCCCCCCCAGGTCTCCGATTGCCAAATTTCGTAGCTCTCCGACGCGCGGTCGCGAAACGTATAGTGTATAAGACAGACACACAGACACACACACACACAGACATTGCCTTTTATTATTTACTAGCCGCCTTTGGCGACCAGCCTGTTCGCTACCCTTGAAAATTCTGACCGTGGCAAACTCGTTGAGGCGACCTACCAGAAAGGTGTAAGGTAACTGCTTGGAAGGCCAGGAAGTGCCACACAATTTAGACCGGAACCCAATGGGGGAGGCATCCAAAGAGACCGTACCCTCCTTCCCCTACCACAAACCTCTCGGAAGGACTTGCAGTCCCACACGTTTAACGTGATCGTACTCCGCGTGAACACGGCTGCAGTTTTGGTAATGGCGGGAATCGAACCCGGGCCTACCGAGTGAAATTCCCGCGCGCTAACCACTGGGCTACCGTGCCATCCGCGACAATCTCCATAACTTTATTTTTATTCGGCAATTTTGGGAATCGAACCCGGGCCTACCAAGTGCAAATCCCGCGCACTAACCACTGGGGTACTTCACCCTCCGCGATATTCTTCATAACTTTCTTTTTATTCACCCAATTTAGACCGGAACCAAGTGGGAGAAGCATCCACAGGGACCGTACCCTTCTTCCCCTACCACCAACCTCTCGGAAGGACTTACAGACCCACATGTTTAACGTGATCGTACTCCGCGTAAACACGGCGGCAATTTTGGGAATCGAACCCGGGCCTACCGAGTGCAATTTCCGCGCGCTAACCATTGGGCTACTTTGCCCTACGCGACAATCTCCATAACTTTCTTTTTATTCATCCAATTTAGACCGTACCCTCCTTCCCCTACCACCAACTTCTCGGAAGGACTCACGGACCCACATGTTTAACGTGCTCGTACTCCGCGTAAACACGGCGGCAATTTTGGGAATCGAACCCGGGCCTGGTAACTGGTTGGACGGCCAGGATGTGCCACCCAATTTAGACCGGAACCCAGTGGGGGAGGCATCCACAGGGAACGTACCCTCCTTCCCCTACCACCAACCTCTCGGAAAAACATACGGACCCATATGTTTAACGTGATCGTACTCCATGTCAGTGGCGGAAATCGAACCCGGGCCTACCGCGTGCAATTCCCGCGCGCTAACCACTGGGCTACTTCGCCCTCCGCGACAATCTCCATAACTTTCTTTTTATTCACCCAATTTAGACCGTACCCTCCTTCCCCTACCACCAACCTCTCGGAAGGACTCACGAACCCACATGTTTAACGTGATCGTACTCTGCGTGAACGTGGCGTAAGTTTTGCCAGTGGCGGGAATCGAACCCGGGCCTACTGAGTGAAATTCCCGCGCGCTAACCACTGGGCTGCCGCGCCCTCCGCGACAATCTCCATAACTTTCTACATATTCACCCAATTTAGACGGGAACCCAGTGGGGGAGGCATCCACAGGGGCCGTATCCTCCTTCCCCTACCACCAACCTCTCGGAAGGACTTACGGATCCACATATTTAACGTGATCGTATTCCACGTAAACACGGCGGCAGTTTTGGCAGTGGCGGGAATCGAACCCGGGCCTACCGCTAACTTCCCGCACGCTAATTTGCAATTTAAAATGAATATATGCTTAATTCCATCATCCTCATTCCATTGTTTCATTGTTTCATCATTTAAAATATCCATAAAATTAAAATATCCAAAAGTTAAAATATACATTTAAAAAATCCAGATCGTCCCATCATTTAAAATATAAATATAATAATTTATATAGAGCAAAGGAGCTCTATTCAGAACCGTGACGTCACCTCCACCTTGACGTCCCCACCCACCACCTTCCCTGCTTCAGCGGGGGAGAAACGAAGCGGCACGCCGAGCGGAACGCCGAGAAATTTAAAATCATGACGTCTTTAAAATTGCGATCCTGAAGGCAATTGTCATTATTTCTGGACCAGATTAGACTTGTAAGAATGCCAGATATTTCAGCTTTCTAAAAATGTAAATTATTAGTCGAAATTATGAGTACTTTTTACTATGCGAGAATTTAAAAACCAAAAATCGTTTTTTTGAGCCAAAAGTGACTTTTGTTTTAAAATCTTTAAAAAATATTAGAAATCGAAATGGAGATTTGAAATTGATATATTTTTACTCGCAATTGTCTGCTCTTTCCGATGGTGTGAGTTGTTTTTTTCAACGACGTCTAGATCGTGGAGAAAAAAGGGCAAAAAGGGCAAAAAAAGGTCGAAATCGCATAAAACATTAAATAAATAAAAAAATAATTAGAATTTTGAAAATCGGTTTTCACGTGTCCCCTTCCCTCCCCCCCAGGTCTCCGATTGCCAAATTTCGTAGCTCTCCGACGCGCGGTCGCGAAACGTATAGTGTATAAGACAGACACACAGACACACACACACACACACAGACATTGCCTTTTATTATTTACTAGCCGCCTTTGGCGACCAGCCTGTTCGCAACCCTTGAAAATGCTGATCGTGGCAAATTCCAACCGTGGCAAACTCGTTGGTGCGACCCACCATAAAGGTGTAAGGTAACTGGTTGGACGGCCAGGATGTGCCACCCAATTTAGACCGGAACCCAGTGGGGGAGGCATCCACAGGGAACGTACCCTCCTTCCCCTACCACCAACCTCTCGGAAAAACATACGTACCCATATGTTTAACGTGATCGTACTCCGCGTGAACATGGCTGCAGTTTTGGCAGTGGCGGGAATCGAACCCGGGCCTACCGAGTGAAATTCCCGCGCGCTAACCACTGGGGTACTTCGCCCTCCGCGACATTTTCCATAACTTTCTTTTTATTCACTGAATTTAGACCGGAACCCAGTGGGAGAGGCAGCCACGGGGACCGTACCCTCCTTCCCCAACCACCAACCTCTCGGAAGGACTTACAGACCCACATGTTTACTCCGCGTGAACACGGCGGCAATTTTGGAAATCGAACCCGGGCCTGCCGCGTGCAATTCCCGCGCGCTAACCACTGGGCTACTTCGCCCTCCGCGACAATCTCCATAACTTTCTTTTTATTCACCCAATTTAGACCGTACCCTCCTTCCCCTACCACCAACCTCTCGGAAGGACTCACGAACCCACATGTTTAACGTGATCGTACTCTGCGTGAACGTAGCGTAAGTTTTGGCAGTGGCGGGAATCGAACCCGGGCCTACTGAGTGAAATTCCCGCGCGCTAACCACTGGGCTGCCGCGCCCTCCGCGACAATCTCCATAACTTTCTATATATTCACCCAATTTAGACGGGAACCCAGTGGGGGAGGCATCCACAGGGGCCGTATCCTCCTTCCCCTACCACCAACCTCTCGGAAGAACTTACGGACCCACATATTTAACGTGATCGTATTCCACGTAAACACGGCGGCAGTTTTGGCAGTGGCGGGAATCGAACCCGGGCCTACCGCTAACTTCCCGCGCGCTAATTTGCAATTTAAAATGACCATATGCTTAATTCCGTCATCCTCATTCCATTGTTTCATTGTTCCATGATTTAAAATATTCATAAAATTAAAATATCCATTTAAAAAAATCCAAAAGTTAAACTATACATTTAAAAAATCCATATCGTTCCATCATTTAAAATATAAATATAATAATTTATATGGAGTAAATGAGCTCTATTCAGAACCGTGACGTCACCTCCACCTTGACGTCCCCACCGACCACCTTCCCTCCTTCTGCGGGGGAGAAACGCCGGTTAAGAAGCGGAATGCTGAGAAATTGAAATTCGGAAACTTTTAAAATCCCGATCCTGTGGGCAATACGGAATATTTCCTGACCAGATTGGACTTGTAAGAATGCCAGATGTTTGACCTTTCTAAAAATGTAAATTATGAGTACTTTTTACTATGCGAGAATTTAAAAACCAAAAATCGTTTTTTTGAGCCAAAAGTGACTTTTGTTTTAAAATCATAAAAAAATATTAGAATTTGTCCCTGAGATTTGAAATTGATATATTTTTACTCGAAATTCTCTGCTCTTTCCGATGGTGTGATTTGTTTTTTTCTACAATGTCTGGATCGTGGAGCTAACCGCGCGCTAACCATTGGGCTACATTGCCCTACGCGACAATCTCCATAACTTTCTTTTTATTCATCCAATTTAGACCGTACCCTCCTTCCCCTACCACCAACTTCTCGGAAGGACTCACGGACCCACATGTTTAACGTGCTCGTACTCCGCGTAAACACGGCGGCAATTTTGGGAATCGAACCCGGGCCTGGTAACTGGTTGGACGGCCAGGATGTGCCACCCAATTTAGACCGGAACCCAGTGGGGGAGGCATCCACAGGGAACGTACCCTCCTTCCCCTACCACCAACCTCTCGGAAAAACATACGGACCCATATGTTTAACGTGATCGTACTCCATGTCAGTGGCGGAAATCGAACCCGGGCCTACCGCGTGCAATTCCCGCGCGCTAACCACTGGGCTACTTCGCCCTCCGCGACAATCTCCATAACTTTCTTTTTATTCACCCAATTTAGACCGTACCCTCCTTCCCCTACCACCAACCTCTCGGAAGGACTCACGAACCCACATGTTTAACGTGATCGTACTCTGCGTGAACGTGGCGTAAGTTTTGGCAGTGGCGGGAATCGAACCCGGGCTTACTGAGTGCAATTCCCGCGCGCTAACCACTGGGCTGCCGCGCCCTCTGCGACAATCTCCATAACTTTCTACATATTCACCCAATTTAGACGGGAACCCAGTGGGGGAGGCATCCACAGGGGCCGTATCCTCCTTCCCCTACCACCAACCTCTCGGAAGGACTTACGGACCCACATATTTAACGTGATCGTATTCCACGTAAACACGGCGGCAGTTTTGGCAGTGGCGGGAATCGAACCCGGGCCTACCGCTAACTTCCCGCGCGCTAATTTGCAATTTAAAATGACCATATGCTTAATTCCATCATCCTCATTCCATTGTTTCATTGTTCCATCATTTAAAATATCCATAAAATTAAAATATCCATTTAAAATATCCAAAAGTTAAAATATACATTTAAAAAATCCAGATCGTCCCATCATTTAAAATATAAATATAATAATTTATATAGAGCAAAGGCGCTCTATTCAGAACCGTGACGTCACCTCCACCTTGACGTCCCCACCCACCACCTTCCCTGCTTCAGCGGGGGAGAAACGAACGGAACGCCGAGAAATTTAAAATCATGACGTCTTTAAAATTGCGATCCTGAAAGCAATTTTCATTATTTCTGGACCAGATTAGACTTGTAAGAATGCCAGATATTTTAGCTTTCTAAAAATGTAAATTATTAGTCGAAATTATGAGTACTTTTTACTATGCGAGAATTTAAAAACCAAAAATCGTTTTTTTGAGCCAAAAGTGACTTTTGTTTTAAAATCTTTAAAAAATATTAGAAATCGAAATGGAGATTTGAAATTGATATATTTTTACTCGTAATTGTCTGCTCTTTCCGATGGTGTGAGTTGTTTTTTTCTACGACGTCTGGATCGTGGAGAAAAAAGGGCAAAAAAAGGTCGAAATCGCATAAAACATTAAATAAATAAAAAAATAATTAGAATTTTGAAAATCGGTTTTCACGTGTCCCCTTCCCTCCCCCCCAGGTCTCCGATTGCCAAATTTCGTAGCTCTCCGACGCGCGGTCGCGAAACGTATAGTGTATAAGACAGACACACACACAGACATTGCCTTTTATTATATAGACTAGCCGCCTTTGGCGACCAGCCTGTTCGCTACCCTTGAAAATTCTGACCGTGGCAAACTCGTTGGCGCGACCTACCAGAAAGGTGTAAGGTAACTTCTTGGAAGGCCAGGAAGTGCCACACAATTTAGACCGGAACCCAATGGGGGAGGCATCCAAAGAGACCGTACCCTCCTTCCCCTACCACAAACCTCTTGGAAGAACTTGCAGTCCCACACGTTTAACGTGATCGTACTCCGCGTGAACACGGCTGCAGTTTTGGCAATGGCGGGAATCGAACCCGGGCGTACCGAGTGAAATTCCCGCGCGCTAACCACTGGGCTACCGTGCCATCCGCGACAATCTCCATAACTTTATTTTTATTCGGCAATTTTGGGAATCGAACCCGGGCCTACCAAGTGCAAATCCCGCGCACTAACCACTGGGGTACTTCACCCTCCGCGATATTCTTCATAACTTTCTTTTTATTCACCCAATTTAGACCACCCATTTTACCCATTTATTTATTTATTTATTTTTTTATTCACCCATTTTAGTGTGCTTTCAAATAATATTGGTATAGATCCATAGAATAGCTCTCTCCACCTGAAGATTCATGCCTACAGCGGTGGAAATTTGTCGAGCCATTTGTGTACATTTATAGGATTGGTAGAATTAATATTTTCTACTCCCCTCTATTATGCTCTCTCCACCTGAAAATTTTATGTAACAAGTGGTGGAATCTTGTAAATACCAGCTATGTAAAAATTTTTTTTAAGATCTTTAATAAACTGTGCCCTGTTTCGCTTCCCGCTGCGAGCCACTTGTGGGGCTCCTCCTCTGGGTTGGTGTTGGCCGGATCGTCGGACGGAGACCTTGTGAGTTAGCTTCCGCTATCTCTCTTCCCGGCCACACAATTTGCTACCATAAACCCTTGGGTTGGTCGTGTGGTCTGGGCTTTCTACCCAATTTAGACCGGAACCAAGTGGGAGAAGCATCCACAGGGACCGTACCCTTCTTCCCCTACCACCAACCTCTCGGAAGGACTTACAGACCCACATGTTTAACGTGATCGTACTCCGCGTAAACACGGCGTGCAATTTTGGGAATCGAACCCGGGCCTACCGAGTGCAATTTCCGCGCACTAACCATTGGGCTACTTTGCCCTACGCGACAATCTCCATAACTTTCTTTTTATTCATCCAATTTAGACCGTACCCTCCTTCCCCTACCACCAACTTCTCGGAAGGAATCACGGACCCACATGTTTAACGTGCTCGTACTCCGCGTAAACACGGCGGCAATTTTGGGAATCGAACCCGGGCCTGGTAACTGGTTGGACGGCCAGGATGTGCCACGCAATTTAGACCGGAACCCAGTGGGGGAGGCATCCACAGGGAACGTACCCTCCTTCCCCTACCACCAACCTCTCGGAAAAACATACGGACCCATATGTTTAACGTGATCGTACTCCATGTCAGTGGCGGAAATCGAATCCGGGCCTACCGCGTGCAATTCCCGCGCGCTAACCACTGGGCTACTTCGCCCTCCGTGACAATCTCCATAACTTTCTTTTTATTCACCCAATTTAGACCGTACCCTCCTTCCCCTACCACCAACCTCTCGGAAGGACTCACGAACCCACATGTTTAACGTGATCGTACTCTGCGTGAACGTGGCGTAAGTTTTGGCAGTGGCGGGAATCGAACCCGGGCCTACTGAGTGCAATTCCCGCGCGCTAACCACTGGGCTGCCGCGCCCTCCGCGACAATCTCCATAACTTTCTACATATTCACCCAATTTAGACGGGAACCCAGTGGGGGAGGCATCCACAGGGGCCGTATCCTCCTTCCCCTACCACCAACCTCTCGGAAGGACTTACGGACCCACATATGTAACGTGATCGTATTCCACGTAAACACGGCGGCAGTTTTGGCAGTGGCGGGAATCGAACCCGGGCCTACCGCTAACTTCCCGCGCGCTAATTTGCAATTTAAAATGACCATATGCTTAATTCCATCATCCTCATTCCATAGTTTCATTGTTCTATCATTTAAAATATCCATAAAATTAAAATATCCATTTAAAATATCCAAAAGTTAAAATATACATTTAAAAAATCCAGATCGTCCCATCATTTAAAATATAAATATAATAATTTATATAGAGCAAAGGCGCTCTATTCAGAACCGTGACGTCACTTCCACCTTGACGTCCCCACCCACCACCTTCCCTGCTTCAGCGGGGGAGAAACGAACGGAACGCCGAGAAATTTAAAATCATGGCGTCTTTAAAATTGCCATCCTGAAGGCAATTTTCATTATTTCTGGACCACATTAGACTTGTAAGAATGCCAGATATTTCAGCTTTCTAAAAATGTAAATTATTAGTCGAAATTATGAGTACTTTTCACGATGCGAGAATTTAAAAACCAAAAATTGATTTTTTGAGCCAAAAGTGAGTTTTGTTTTAAAATCTTTAAAAAATATTAGAAATCGAAATTCAGATTTGAAATTGATATATTTTTACTCGAAATTCTCTGCTCTTTCCGATGGTGTAATTTGTTTTTTTCTACGATGTCTGAATCGTGGAGAAAAAAGGGCAAAAAGGGCAAAAAACGGTCGAAATCGCATAAAACATTAAATAAATAAAAAAATAATTAAAATTTTAAAAATCGGTTTTCACGTGTCCCCTTCCCTCCCCCCCCGGGTCTCCGATTGCCAAATTTCGGTCGCGAAACGTATAGTGTATAAGACAGACACACAGACACACAGACATTGCCTTTTATTATATAGAAGATAATTCACGTTTAACATAATTTATTTCATTACACCATTTAAATTCTCCATATGGTAAATATTGACTCATAGCCCATCCATATAAATTATTAGCATCTAAATACATTAAATAATTGGATTCTTTACTTTTATCATAATTTTTCATATATTTATTATTTGCTTTCCCATATCTATTACAACATTGTGAAACACCTCCTCTTAAACCTTTATCTATCATGAGAATCATATCATAATCATTTAATAAATCTAATTTAACATTTGTTATTTTTAACATAGCATCCCAAGATAAACCAGGAGCAGTAAAATACCAATCTGGATCTAATTTATAAGTTTTTAAACAAACATCTCTAAAATTTTCAAATACATCTGTTAAAATTAATACATCTGTTTTGACATATAAATCTGTATATTCACCTAAATTTTTTATATTAAATTCTTTCCAAACACGTTGAGCATGTTTATATTCTTCATCAGTTATATTACATTCATTCAATTTATTATAAAATTTATCTTTTGAAGGTAATTCTGTTTCTTTGTATTTATCTCTAGAATCCATATAATCATAAGGATATACACCTTTTCTTGTAATGAGATCTAATTTATCATCAGGAAAATGTAATGATGTCTCTCTAAATTTTGATTTTAAGTATTTAATATATTTCATTTTTCGTATTTTTGGAGGATATCTATTTATTTCATTCTCTGGTCTCAAGTTTTTTGATAAATTATCTAAAGTGGAAGACATAAATTTAAATGAATTCATTTTCATATTTGATATAATAACAAAATGCATCTGCTACATGTTTTTGATATTTCACAGTATATGATTTAGTTTGATCTTGCTCACATGTATCAATTTTAGGTAAGAGAGATTCAAAATCAGCATATATAGTACTCTCATTTTTCTTTCATGATTTTTAAATTGAATAACTTCATCTTTTTTAGGCATATTAATTGTGACAGCATCTTTACAGTATTCCACATGTATCTTTAACCTTTCCTCAGAATAAAAATAATTTAAACATCTATCACATAAAAATATTTGATTATCAGTAATTTGTGATCTGATCAAACTATTCATATTTTTAATCCAACAATAATGATCTTTCATATAAAACAAGTTTACATGTTTTTCTAATTTATTGTTAGTTATTCTAAGTGGATAAATTGAACCATCATAACTATAAACATTTACAGATATATTATTTAGTTTTTCAAATTTCTTAATATTGTCTAATGAAACAGGAAAACCAATTCCTTTAAAATTTAATTCATCTTTATATTGTTCATATTTTAACACTCTTTGAGGATTTTTTTTACAGGATGAATTGCTGATAATATAGACCACATAAAACATTTATTATCTTTATTTTTTACATTTATTATAGCTTGTTTAGATTTAATGTTTTCAGGTAAATCAATATAACTTGATCCTCTCAAGGGTTGATACTTATTTATTCTCAATTCCAAAAATTTAATTTCTTCAAGACTCCAACCAGATCCTTTTGATATAAAATCATCAGATTCATTTATTAAGTTGTCAATAACATAATCATAAAAAGTATGTAAATCATTAGATTTTAATATAATTTGATTCTCAGTTTTGAATGTAAATTCTTGAATTTCTTCATTTAATTTATACAAACAAAACAATTTAAAATTTACCTTTATTCCATTACATTCTTTCATAATTTGCTTTATTTTTTCTATTACAACCTTTCTTTTCTCTTCTAAAAATTCTAGAGGGATTTTAATATTATTACAATTATTAATTCTGTATGATCTTAATCTAGATTTATAAGCAGTTTCATATTCCTTAATTTCTACATTACCGTCATCATTTAATAATGCTTTTTTATGTTTTCGACTTGATATGTGATTTTCTAAATGTTTATAATATATGCCGCAAATAATACATTTTCTTTTTTGTTTTGATCTTTTAATCATTAAGTCTTTCTTTATATGTTCTTCTTCATCTTCATAATATTTACCACATATACGACATTTTCTATCTTCTGTAAATAACTTTTCAAGATTTTCTTCTACTGTAAATACATTTTCTTCAGGAAAGACAGATTTAAAATCATTTTTATCAAATCTTAAACTAAAAGAATCAAAAATTTTCTTAATTTTTTTTACGTTTTTCAGGTTTATCAATAAATATTTTTTTCTTTTTTTCCAAGTATGCTGACAAATCTAAATTTAATAAATCTACTAAAACAGGTTTATATTCACCTGTTTTTCTGATATATTTAGTTAATAATTTAATTAAATCAACCTTCTTACAACCTTTAGGTTGTTTAATATTCAATTGTTTTACTACTTTTCTAAGCTTATTAATAGTCTTTGTTCTCAGTAGCATGTCCATTTATTAGGAAACATTTTTTGAAATACTTTTCACAACTCGCTTGATATGAAAATTACTTCTCAAATGTCTTTGTTTATGAAGATATGTATACTGTTTTCCACATTCACAGTTATATTTCGTATAACTAATCATAGATTTACAAATTTTACATACACTGTCACGATTAAATTTACCATAATTACGATGTTTATAGAAATCATCTATTGGTTTTATAATCTTACAGTGTGTGCATATTCTTGTCACGTCCATTTATTAGGAAACATTTTTATAAAAGGATTGTAAAAAATCATTCCATATTTTTTCATATTTCTTTTTAACTTTTTGGACTTTTATATTATTTTCAATATTAAAAATATCACAAATCTTTTTCATAAAATAGTAATAGTTAATTGATTTCTCATAATACATAAAATCTAAAAATTTTAAAAACATATCCTCAACTTCTTGAGAAATATTATATCTCCTTCTTAATCGATTAAAATAACAAACTCTACTATTATATCTTTCGTAATCGATAACATAAAAATATTCTTCTTCTTCTGAATCATAGATTAATTTTGTCTTTAAATCATTCATTTATATATGAACTAATCCAACTATTAAATTCATCTGGATATCCTAGCCATTTTACAAAATACTTATTTCCTTTCTTTTTTATGATTTTTTCAATTTTATATACATCATCTTTTTTATTATATTTTACCATTTCATTTTCATAACAAGAAAGATCAATCATGCATAAGCATTGATTATGAAACACTTTCCAACTGAAATGTAATTTCATTTAAAAATTTCTAAAATGTGATTCATTCAGTGGTAATATCTTTTACATTATCACAGTACTACAGTAATTTATTATACTTAAATATTTAAAACTGTATCGAAATATAAATCATCTGATTCTTTATGCAAAATCAATGAATATTTCATTCATATAACTTGTATTTCAGACTCCAGAGCTAAATAATTTTGTGTGAAAAAAATTCAGCAATTCTTATGTAATTCATCTTACAATCGCTTGAGATATTTGCATTCTGCATATGTTAAAATTAGGCTTCCTTGAAGAAATAATAAAAGTTTAGGGATCATTTAAAATCACAACTATTGTAATTGCATAGGCACGGAATTTAGATACACAGATAATATATATGTGTATGTGTATGTACTCAAAGTATTGGAATCGTGCCGAAGATCGGAACTCGAATTTTCAAAGGATCAACACGTTTTGGGACTTCTAGAACACGAAAAAACTACTTTTAGGAAGACGTCTGTGTGTGTAAGGGTGTATCTGTGTATGTTTCTGTGTGTCTGTGTGGATATTACATCCACTCTAATTGAAAAACTAATGGACCGAATTTCATACAATTTGGTAGGTATGTTTTTTGTGGGAAATCCTGATGTTCATTAGATTATAGTACGATTCGCAATAAAAGAATCTGCCTTCTTTGTGAAATGGCCGCAGAAATTGCCTTTATCCACTCTAGCTAAAAACTAATGAACCAAATTTAACAAAATTTGGAGTATAATATTTCAATAACCTACAAGTGATTTATATACCAAATTTAACAAAATTTGGTATATAAATCATTTGTAGGTTATTCTACTACGATTCGGGAAAAAGGAACGGGCTATTTTTGCGAAATGGCCAGCAAAAATCGTTATATATAAAAATAAAAGACTACGTGTGCTCAATTATATCAATTAAATTCCTATTTTATATGTGATTTTTGACAACAAAAAGAATAAGACTAACCCCATTACTCTAGGACTAGCCGTTCTTGAGATATTCTAGTTTTTTCGCGTTTTCGCTACGCCACCTTTGACAATAAGTCCAGCTATCAAATGAGAACCAAATTTAAGTTTAACGTGTAAATTCAATGTCATTTAAAATACTTATGTTGTGCAGATAAACTCAAATTATCCTTGAATAAATAAAGAGAACGAATATGAGTCTGCAGAGAAAGACATGTGCTGTCCACATCAGAATTTTTAACAATATTACACCAATGATTTATAGAAGTGAACGGGGATTATTTTCAGGCCATTTCGAAAAAAATGTATGATCTATATTTAAAGATCCATCAAATTTTTGTCGAATAAAATGTTCAACAAATTTAAGCTGTGTACCAAATTTTAACTCTCTAGGATGTAGGAAAGTGCATTTAAAATGCCATCAATTAAATTTATCAAGAAGAGTTATATAAAATTTAAAAAAAATGAAAAATTGTTATCTACCAAATTTATTTTAAAATATGAAGCCACTCCCATATGCAAAACGTTTAAACAAATGGAGAGATATTTATTATATAATATCTCTCTCTTTTCTTTCTGGAAGATATCCCAAAGTCAGAATTTAATTGAATTTGTTTTTTTCCCTATATTAAATAATTTTTTTAATTAAAAAACTACTTAACATATTTTACTGAATTTTTTTTTATATATTCTATGGGATAATGTGAATATTTCCTAAAAATTTCGAAGCAATTCGTTAATTTTAAATTTACTTAAAAAATGTTTGAAAAATTATGTCCCATAGGGTTCAATGTATTTCATTTTTTCAACCCGGGTTCAATAAAAAACTAATTGGGTGATATTATTTATTTATATTCCCATAGGTCCTACAGACCGTCTGAACAACATACTAAAATTTCATTTTGATAAACTCATTTTTACGGCAGTTATCGTGCTAACGGACAGACAGACAGACAGACAGACAGACAGACAGACAGACAGACAGACAGAATGAACAAAGTCATAAACACTTTTCAACTTTGTTGTAAAGTGTTAAAAAGTTCCTTCAATTTCTTTACTGTTTAAATCTTTTAATCGATAAGTAATAGGATCTGTTTTTAATACTTCAGAAACTATAAAAATCTCTTCAGTAAATGTAGAATCATCTACTTTCCTTAATGTTTTCTTAATTGTAGATATTCTAACACTATCCCCTATCTTAAATTTAGGTTTTTTTATGATCTTTTTCGTATATAAATTTTTATAAACTTCAGATTCATTTTCTCTAGCCTCAACAGGTGTCATTTTTATTGATCTATGATATGAATTGTTATAATTTTTAAGTAATTTGGGTAATACATCAATATATCTTTTAGTATTGTTAGCATGCATATATTTTATAATTTTTTCTCTTATACTTCTATTAAATCTCTCAGCTATTGCAGATTTTATTTCTTTATTTTTAGTTGTAAACCAATGTATATTATTATCTTTAAATAATTTTTGTGTCTGTTTTCCTGTAAATTCAGTACCTTCATCTGTCAAAATGAATTTTGGTATTCTTTCTTTAAAAACTTGTTTAAAACCTTGTACTACTTCTTCAGATGTTTTTCTTTTTATAGGAAAAGCCCAAGCATATTTATTAAAAGCATCTATAACCGTTAACAAATAATTAGTTCCATCATTATATTTGCTATAATTTTTTATAAATAACAAATCAGCGTCAAATTGATTATTACTGTTTGGAACATAAACTCTTCTTCTTTTAAATTTACGAATGACAGGTTTATATCTAGTATATACATCTTGTTCATGTAAAAATTCTTCAACATTAGGTAACCCTGTTTTTCTTTTCAATTCATTAATTCCACAATAACCTGTTTCTGGATTATAATAGACCTCTTTTAAATTCCTAAAAAAGTATTCTTTTTACTTCCACAAATAGTACAGATACCTTTACCAACAGGTTTATTATTTTTAGAAGTAGTTTTATGATAATTTTTAGTTGAGGTTTTATCTTTACACTTGACACAATATATAGAAAGACCTAATCCAAAAGTTTTTTTAGCTTTAATAATAGGTTTAATAATTCCTCTAGCTAATCTTTCTTGAAATGTTGGATCTTGTATAGCATTTAAATCATCTATTAATTCTTGATCAGCAACATGTCTCAGTTTTGTATCTTTTGTTTTATTGTATTCAATATCATGTTTTTTACATGCTTTATCAACTCTATTTATTCCAGGATCACCTCTTTTTAATCTTTTTTCTAATTTTGTAAATGGACCACAATATTGATATCCTGGTAAATGCAATTCTGGAGGATTTATTTTATCTTGTAACCATCCAATAATATCACCACCTCTAATTAAACCTACATAACCTCCACCTTTTATTTCTTTAAAAATATGAATATTTTTTTTACACACCATTTATTAATTTAGAAATTTATATCCATTCAATTGCATTTGTTTTACGTATTTTTCAACTGGATTAAATTTTAAACTTTTTATGAAATCCTTTTCACACATATAAATTTATTCTTCTGTCATATCCTTAGCTTTAAACGAATTAATGAGTTCTTTATAAAAATTATAACAATGTCTATATTCTTCCTTTCTTTCCGCAATTTTTAATGCAAGATCAATAGCTTCTACTATACCAACTGATAAACTTAAAAAAGCAAGTGGTAGAAAGGCAATAGCTGATAAACCTGTTCCACTTAAAATAACCTTACTTACTGATAATGAAATACTTATCTTTTGATACATATTTCTACTCTTTCTGTAAACATACAATCTTTTTTCTAAATATACATCCATTTATATAGGATTAAATTTTTTCCTGTATCTTATTTCTGGATTCACTAAATCTAACATAAAAAAATCGTATTTTTCTTGAACACTTTAATATATATTTGTTTGAATTCTTCAGTACTTAATAAACCATCTATCTCTCTTATAATCTGTTGATTTTCTTTTGGTTGTAGAGTGAAAAATATATCGTAATTACAGTTCCTTCTTATATTGATAGGTGTTAAAAAATATGACTGAGATAAATAAATGAAGGATGCGTTTTTCTTTCTACCTCTGATAAATAATTCTTCGATGTTTTTTTGATCTTTCTCAATCACACAATCATCAAAAATAACTAAATTCTTTAATGTAGGATTTAAATCATCTACAGTAATAAAATTTTGATCTGAAGAAAATAATACTTTTTTTTTGTATTTATCATATAATTTTAATAATCTTTTCTTATTCTTTATATTCTTACATTTCAAAATATCTTCTCTTTCTATATCTTCAAACAATGTATATATTTCTTGTAATTTAGAATATTTAGGTTCGTATAAATCTTTTGCACATATATATA
This sequence comes from Amaurobius ferox, assembly GCA_951213105.1. Taxonomy (NCBI): domain Eukaryota; kingdom Metazoa; phylum Arthropoda; class Arachnida; order Araneae; family Amaurobiidae; genus Amaurobius; species Amaurobius ferox. The sequence continues at coordinate 145,127,655 of OX578144.1, read as the reverse complement.
ATGCATCAAAAAATAATAAATCATAAATCAAATTTAACAGTAAATTTGTTTTACCTGAACCTGAAGATCCTACTATAAGCAATCTAAATGGATGGTTAGGTAACAAAGGATGTTGTTTAGGATCAGGTAATTCTTCTGGTTCTGTGTAATCTTTAATTTTTATCATAATTTACTAGCAGTAAAAATAAAATTTGCTGCAGTAAAAAATTAATATTATATAAATGAACTTAGAAAAAGAACGGAAACACAAGTTTTTAAAACAAATAAAAGATTCAATTAAAATAGTAAAAATAGAAAAAGAAATAAGAAAGAATAGTGAAGATCAACTAAAAGAAAAAATAGGTATTCAAAAGACCTTAGAGGAATTTCATAAACCAGTCACTCAAGAAATTGAAAAATATGAAAAATCAAATAAAGAGGTTGTAAAAAGTATTCAAAATGTTGTAGAAAATATTTCATTACCATCTATAGAAGAGCCTATTGAAGCTGTGAAAGAATTAGTATCTTATACTTATGATATCGATCAAAATTTAAATTTAAAATATTTAAAAGAGGAAAAATTATACAGACCGTCAGTATTTTTAAACGATCAAGAAAAATTAGAGGAGATGTATGGAAGAGCTAAACAGTTAAAAGAAGGATTATCTAAGAAAAGAGGCAACTTAAAAAGTACAATTTCTAGGGCTAAAAATTTTTCAGAGGAGGAATTAAACCAGAAAAAGAATGATATAAAAGAAATTAAAAATAAAGAAAATATGTTGCAAAATTATATGCATAGATTAAATATGATTCGAAGTAGTAAAGAAATGAAGGTAGGTAAAGGATTGAATGTATTATCAAATTTAACAGAAAAAATATGTAATGGTAGTAAATCAAAGAAATTATATAATCAAGTAGTTTTATTATTAGATATGTTATTAAAAAATAAAGAAATGACTTATAATGATGTACAATGATATCATAAACAATTTCTCTGTTAATAAATGATAAAAAATAAAGTTTATTTGAGTGAAGGTCAGAAAAATAAACTTAAATCAGCTTTTAGAAATAAAGTAGAAGTAACATTACAAATAGATAAATCTAAAACTCCTAATCATGAGATGTATTTAACTAAAACTCAAATTAATCATATTAATGATAAAAAAAGAATTACAAACAGTAAAACTCAATTAGATAAAAATGGAGGATTTTTACCATTTCTAGCGGCACTTATACCCTCTTTAATAACCGCTGCTAAAATTGCAGTTCCAGCATTAGCATCAGGTACTTTATCTGGATTAGCTAGTTCAGCTATACAAAAAAAGATGAAAGGATCTGGGAAAAAAAAAACTTGGAAAGGGAATATATCAACAGTGGGAATTAGCGACAAAATGATTAAAGAAAATATGAAAAATGAAAAAAGATTTAGAGGTGTGTTTACCTCCGATTTATTACCTAAAACAATAGGAAAATTTGAAAATGGAATCATTAATTTAGATGTATCAACAGGCCCCGGAACTCATTGGGTTTGTTATTATAATGATCCTAAATATAAATATGTGGAATATTTTGATCCGTTTGGTGAATATGACAATATGAAGAAGGACTATATTCCTAAAAATATTAAATCATTTCTTGTTACATCCAATAAAAAAATAGGTTATAATGATAGTTTTTTACAGAAACCTTCATCTGTGAAATGTGGTATATTTTGTATGAAATATATAAGAGAAAGGAATAAAGGTATATCACCTAAAAATGTTCTCAAATCATTTCCTACACAAAAACCTAGTGACTATAATGAAAATTTTGTTATGTATAAATGATAATATTAAAATCTGAAGGTCATGAGAGATCAGAGGAATTTACTGTAAATTTTATTACACCTCTTAAAATAAAAAAAATTAGCTTTACACTCATTCTCTATGGAAGTTTCCTGGTTTAATATAAGTAAGAATTATGGAAATAACATATTTAGATTGTATACATTAGGCACAGATATAACAATTACTATATCAAATGGTAATTATACTATAAGAGGATTAAATGAGTATATGATGAAAATATTCGGTGAGGATCCACCTGTCAAATTTGGTATTATTGAAGCAAGACAAAGAATATCTATTAAACTGAAAAATGGTTGGGTAATTGATTTTACAAAAAGTAACTTTCATAAAATTATAGGCTTTTTAAAACCGATATATGGAAGTTATGATGAAGAAACAGAGGTTGAAGGTGAACATATTGCTGATATATCTAATGGAAATGATAATATTTATATTCACTGTGATGTTGTAAAAGGATCTTTAATAAATCAATATAATTCAGAAGTTATATATTCTTTCACTAATAAAAACCCTCCAGGTAGTATAATTTCAAAAGAATTTAATAATTGGATATATTTTCCTGTTAAAGTGGATCCTGTTGAAAGAATAAAAATGAGGATTACTAATCAAAAAGGTGAATTAATAGATTTAAATAAAGGAGCTGTAGAATTTAATTTTATTTCTTCTTAAATAAATGAATAAACATAGATTATATAGAAAAAGTAAAAAAATACAAGGATTTTTAAAGGTTTTGTTACCCAATGTAATGAATAAATTAAATGAAATATTTTCTATGAAAAAGAAAGGAGGTGGTTTAAAAATTCTTCCTAAATAAATGATTTATGATTTAAGTGATACTCGTTATTATTATAATGATCACATTAAAAGTTATGAATTAAGAGAAATTCATCCAAAAGAACATAGTTCAGATGAGAATGCTACCTATGTTTTTCATATTAATGATACTAAAGCAAAAATTTTATATTCTAGAGGATATCTTGAACAAAAATTAAAAATTACAAAAAATGATAAATCATCCATTAGAAACGAAAATGTGAGTCTGGTAAATGGCGGAGGTTTTATCAAAACTTTAAAAGTACATATAGGAGATACCGAAATTGAATCAAATACACAGTCAAATTTTTCAATCATGAATCATGTTTTAAGATTAATTCATTATACTCCTGATTATGCAACATCACAAGCTCAAAATGAATTTTTTTATCTAGATACATCTGATTCAGCTGACCGTAAAGAGTTCAAATATGATGGTACTTCAGAAGATACTACTAAAATAACTGAATTTTTTAATAATTTGAAAATGAATAAAGATTATAACGAAGGATTCGTAAAAAGATGGGAACTAACGAAAGATAGCAATGTCATTAAAATATGGACACCTTTAAAAGATATAATCGATTTCTTTAGAGAATATGAAAAGATAATTTCAGGTTTTGAAGTGAAAATAGAAATTCAAAGAAATGAAAATAAAAATATGATATATACTAATATAAGAAATAAAAATTATAAGGTAGTAGTTGAAGGTTTAACCTTGCATTTACCTTATATAGAATTAAAAAATTCTGCAGAAAGCTTGTTTCTGGAATCATATCTTGTCGCAGTATGATAGACATACTGGACATATTTTGTGCAATTTATAAAATATAACATTTTTATTATTAAAAATATGAATTAATATTGTGAATGGATGGAAGAGCAAGCAACTGGCACAATGACATTGACCCGACCAAGGGCAACAGTTATTTCAGGAAGGTGAGAAACACACCTGAAACAACTATAAAAGTGCCACTGTACATGATAAATGTGAAACAGCTCGAGTCAAAAAGAGGCATCAAGTATTCCCATGCCAGACATCAAGATTAGATGTTACCCTGACAATACTCTCTGCAAAGTTGAGACCAGCCAAATAGAATACCAAGGGAATAGAAGAAACGCTCTTTCTTTTTTCATGCCGCTTTCCCACGAACGAAGAAAAGGGGAAAAGCACTGTCGGGAGATGATACAGACTGGTACGACACGGAGGGATACAAGAGAGAACTGGGTCAGAGTGAAGCCGAAGTACGGCTGTGTACGTCCGCAGTTTTGGAAGTGTACATATAGCCGAAGCTGTGAACTTTACAAAAATACTTAAAGAAGAGACTTATAGAATTCTTATCGATAGATTTTTTTAAAATAGATACAGTATCTTGACTGTGACTGAGGATGCTAAAAAGATGAACGATTGTGAGTTTTTTGAGCTACGGAGATGGAGACAATGAATAGAGTGAGTAAAGATTTACAATTTTGATGCAGCATAGATGAAAGCATTTATTCTACGACATTTTGCTTTGCAAATATGCTTCATTTTAAAGACTGTCATGAATTAGATTTAAAGTTCCTGAATGATGACAAATTAGGTGGTATTGGCTACAGTGAATTATACCTGACCTGAAGATAGAGGACGTAGCAAGAATTTATGTACGCCATAGCTGATAAAAGAGCAAATTGCATAAATGGAGTAGTACACGAAGACTGCATAAAATAGTCTACACCTAGAGACAATCCATAGAATTATCAATATAATGATTAAGTGAACTTACCAAGAAATTGTAATTGACCCTGCAAAGTGATGAACCCATTTTCACAAGTGAACTTTATCAGCAAATGTGAACTTTCAAATAAACAATAGTGTCTGGAACTTCAAGAGGAATAAAGTGCCTTTGATACTGAATGCTATTATGAGTAAAATCACAATTATCTAAAATGGGTAATTATTTGAAAGAAGACACGTAAGTGTAGTTTATTTTATTGACTTAAAATGAAAGTTAATATAGAATTGTCTTGGTCCATAAAAGTAAAGGAAGAGAAAACTCTTACCTATTTGATTGAGTATATATTTATATAAAGTGTGATATAATATGATTATCTTTTAAAATGCAAAATGATTGAAGATAAATTCGAATTTGATAATATTGATTGTGCATTAAAAAAATAGAATAACTGCATTAAAATTTAGTTGCAACATGTATTTATATAAATGAATATTTAATCAAGAAATTAACATTTTTCTAATAATAATAATTTAATTGTGCTAATATGAATAAAAGTCTTTGAAGTAATTTAAGATTGTCTTAATTGATACGGCCTAACTTTAACTCCTCACGAAACCAAAATTCTCTGGTATGCACTCAATTGAGTGATTAAAATATACTACGGTATGGTAATAGGTATAGATTTAAAAGTAACTTTTTCAAAATTACGAGAATTAGTTTTTTTTAAAAAAACTAAAATCTCTGTCTATTTTAAGGACTTGTTTGAAAATAGTAAAATTGAATCTAACATATATATTTATTGCCATACTAAGATATGGGGGCTTAACTCAATAAGAGGTCTCCCCATATTTTATGGCGCCGTGACTTCAGGAATGGAATCTGGTAGTTAAGATATAGAGTTTAACGTAAACTTGCATAAAAACTTAATTTAAAATTTGACTTGAAAAATTTAATGGTGCCTTAGACCAGTCACGAACCTGTGGATAAACTAAAAAAATTTCAAACTTATTTAATGGTGCCGTGACGGCAGGAAGCGAATTTGGTGGTTAGGATTTAAATAAAAAAAATAATTTTAAACTTGTTATATTCAATGGTGCCGTTGACCATTCGAACTTGAGAAATTGATAATGTAATGCATAGTAAATTGAAATGTTTTCAAAATTTAACTTGCATAGATAGAATGTTGATTTTAAATTGCTTGAACTAAGATAAATATTTAATGGTGTTGATTTGTGGAATAGTACTGAGTATGATACTTTAAAAAAAAGAAGAAAAAGAGAAAATTTTAAATTTAATACAAAGTAATAGTAAATGATAATGTGCACCCATGATTACAGTTGGTGCTGATGAATATATATTTGAAAGAAAAAAAATGTTTTTATGCAAATAGTAAAAATAATGTTGCACCCATGATAATATTTGGTGCTATTTTGAAATGCATTTTGAAATCAATGTGAACCCTTGATGACAGTTGGTGTCACTTGAAAAAAAAAAAAAAAAAACTGAAAACTAAAATTTAACTAAGAGGTTTAAGTAAAATAAAAGAAATTGGATAGAAATTAAAATCAAGAAATATTTGAAAGAAAGTACTAAAAGTAAAAAAAAATAAAAATAAAAAGAGTAAAATGCATTCTCGACTAATCTGAGACACGGTTTTTGAGTAAATGAAACTAGGTATGAACAAAATTTCGCAAAAGATCAAAAATTGTTTTCAATAATTCAAACAATAAAGCCAAATAAGGATTAAAAAGAAATTTTGCAATAAGTTAATAAAAACTTAGGAAATTTACAAAAAAAATGCGTATCTGAATAGTATGGAGGAAAGATTAAAATTCAAAATTAAAGAATGATAAAATATAATTGAAAGTGACATAGAATTTAAATTGAGAGCTAGAACAAAGTGTCAAAAGCACGTCACACTTGAATTATTAAGTTGTGAATAATGTTATTTCAAAAAAAAAAAAAAAAAAAAAAAATCTGAAATTTAGACTTTACCCAAAATCCACGCCAAAATTTTCAAAAGTACAAGGTATTGGAAATTTAAAAGACACTGATTTTTTTGTTGAACTGAACAAGCTGAAGTATAGATAAGGTGTTAGTAAAACAGAGAAATTTTTTAGATGCACTTTTGATTTAATGATATACATTATGGCAAATAATATGAATGAGAGAGAGAATTCTACAATGAATTCGGAAACAGACAAATTAAGAAAAATTGTAAAGAGATTGGTTACATCCATGAATGAGCAATCTAACTTGGCAAACATGCCCGCTTTACAACTGATTCCAAAATTTGAAGGAAGTGAACATGAAAATATCATTGTATTTCTAAATCAATTTGAAGAAATAGCAATTTTATCAAAATGGGATGAAGCACAAAAGCAAATTTTAATTAAGACCTTATTAAAAGGCAAAGCCTTAAAATATATTACTGAACATAAAAATTGAACTTGTGGAATAATAGTGAAAGATGGTAAAAAATAAAATAAAATAAAAAAAAGTAAAACTGGAGAAATTATTTATAGTTATGAATTAAGAACTCACTTACAACAGTAATGGAATTAACCAGACAAAGTGCAAATGAAGCAAATTATTTGTTTTCGTATCAAAACTTGCAGTATGAAAGAAAGGTAGATGCTATGAAAGCTGGTAAATAAAATTTTTCTACGCAACTAGAGCCAAAAATGGAATTTGTTTATTAACTCGAGGTAATAGATACGCCACATTCCTAGTCAGGAATATTCAAAAGAATTGATATTCACATGGTTTTATACATTTAGACATGGGGGAACAGGAGCTTTGCTCTTGGCTCGTTTTGATTAACAGCTGAGGCTATTGTTATGTACCGATAGTAGAGTTCAATAAGACAAGGTTGCACATCTTTTAAGGATTTATTTGAAAATTTTCAAAAAGCTAGCTGGAGGAATCATCAAATTTGTTTGCAATTCTTAATATCTGCAGTAATGAGAGAATGCAAGGTGTATTATTAATGCGGGCGTAAATAAAACATCAATTCAAAATTGAAATTTAAAATTTGCTAAAACACATAAAAGTGTCGAAACAAAAAAAATTCTAACTGAGAGGTGAACTTAGATCTAAACTTGAGTAATTTAGCAGCTATAAAATTAAATAATTTGTAAAATAATGAGTTAATAATAATGACTAAAAAAAAAAGTTAAAATTTTTCTTTAATGCATTTAAAATTTAAGGTAAAGGATTGTAGGAGTATGGTATGTGACTAGGTATAGTGATGAGGGACTGTTTTTGAAAGTATTATAGTGGTTAAGGATAACATGGTGATATTTACATTTGAATTACAAAAAAAAAAAAAAAAAGCAAATGAAGGAGTCAATGATATCTATTTAAAAAGGAAAATAAAAGTAAAATCATTAAGGTAAATTGTGATACATGATGGTAAAAAAAAATTGATTTAAAATAACTGAATGAACATAGAATCAAATCAAAATTGAACTGGTGGATAGAAATTGGTAAAATTGGGAAATAAATTGAAACAAAGGTAAAAGTGATTTAAGAACTGAAAGACAATGGTAAAATTCAAATTTTATTGAAAACATACAAACTGAAAGAATATGCAAAATTTAATGACATGGATACCGTAATATCAAAAAATAAATAAATTTTGGTGGAAAATGATTGAGTACTAAAGGCAATTTGTAATGGACAATCTGAACATGTATAAATATTGTATGACAGTGTATATGTATAATATGTAAAAAGGTGAAATGTTGAAAATAATATGCAATTGTATGTAGTGATATAATGACAATGTACTGTGAATATAATGTGTGATTAATAGATGAAGTAGGATTATTGAATGATTGGATAAATTGTGTCGACAAAAAAAGGACTTGAGAAATTTTTTGAAAATGAAGTAAAAAATTGAAAGAAATTGAAGAAAATTCAAAAATTTAACTGACGATAAAATGAAATTAGTTGAGGATAACTAAAATGAGTCTAGATAAAATAACTTAGTAAACATATAAGATAACTCAAGACATTACAAGTAAATTAATATTCATAACCGAGTAATTTTATGAAAATTAATCATGGAATGAAGTTAACTGAATAATATTAATGATTGAATGAAAACTTAGATTTACATTGTTGATAAGTATTGAATCTAAAGCAAACTCAATGATAAACGTTTAAATATCAATAGCAATGGAGTAGTTAACCTAAATAAGGGAATGAAAACTTAACTCTAGAGTTAGAGATATGATAACGAGGAAGGAACTCAATAACACAAATTGTTAAAGTAAAAATTTTTGCGAAAATTTGAAAATTTAAAATTTGAACAAATTGAGAGTAAATTTTGAATAAATTGAGGAAATGAATTAAAGATGAATGAGGATACAAAAATGGATAATGAAAAAATTGAATTGAATAACGACACTTGTGAAAAAAGAAAATTTTTTTTGAAATGAATTGGAAAATTGTAATGTGGAATTTGTGAAATAGTGATAAATTTTGAAATGGAATTGTGACATTAATAGAATATGAGTATTGTATTGAAACTGATATGAATAAGATTGATTAATTGGTAATATGGAAATGTATTGTTACGAATATGATATTGAAATTAATGAAAATTGTACAAAAGTTGAAAAGTGAATATTAGTGATGTAGTTTATATTTTGTGAAATTATGTTGTGGAAAAATTGAATATGTGTATAATATATGACATTAATGATTGTCTTACAATTGAGAGTAGATTGGACAGAAATGAAACTTGAATAATGGACGATCAGGAATTGACCATTTCTGGAATGATGATGGATGTTGTGTTCACATCAATGGGTGAGTTTGTTTTCTTCTTTTCTTTTGTGGACCAGAGGGATTATGTCGCAGTATGATAGACATACTGGACATATTTTGTGCAATTTATAAAATATAACATTTTTATTATTAAAAATATGAATTAATATTGTGAATGGATGGAAGAGCAAGCAACTGGCACAATGACATTGACCCGACCAAGGGCAACAGTTATTTCAGGAAGGTGAGAAACACACCTGAAACAACTATAAAAGTGCCACTGTACATGATAAATGTGAAACAGCTCGAGTCAAAAAGAGGCATCAAGTATTCCCATGCCAGACATCAAGATTAGATGTTACCCTGACAATACTCTCTGCAAAGTTGAGACCAGCCAAATAGAATACCAAGGGAATAGAAGAAACGCTCTTTCTTTTTTCATGCCGCTTTCCCACGAACGAAGAAAAGGGGAAAAGCACTGTCGGGAGATGATACAGACTGGTACGACACGGAGGGATACAAGAGAGAACTGGGTCAGAGTGAAGCCGAAGTACGGCTGTGTACGTCCGCAGTTTTGGAAGTGTACATATAGCCGAAGCTGTGAACTTTACAAAAATACTTAAAGAAGAGACTTATAGAATTCTTATCGATAGATTTTTTTAAAATAGATACAGTATCTTGACTGTGACTGAGGATGCTAAAAAGATGAACGATTGTGAGTTTTTTGAGCTACGGAGATGGAGACAATGAATAGAGTGAGTAAAGATTTACAATTTTGATGCAGCATAGATGAAAGCATTTATTCTACGACATTTTGCTTTGCAAATATGCTTCATTTTAAAGACTGTCATGAATTAGATTTAAAGTTCCTGAATGATGACAAATTAGGTGGTATTGGCTACAGTGAATTATACCTGACCTGAAGATAGAGGACGTAGCAAGAATTTATGTACGCCATAGCTGATAAAAGAGCAAATTGCATAAATGGAGTAGTACACGAAGACTGCATAAAATAGTCTACACCTAGAGACAATCCATAGAATTATCAATATAATGATTAAGTGAACTTACCAAGAAATTGTAATTGACCCTGCAAAGTGATGAACCCATTTTCACAAGTGAACTTTATCAGCAAATGTGAACTTTCAAATAAACAATAGTGTCTGGAACTTCAAGAGGAATAAAGTGCCTTTGATACTGAATGCTATTATGAGTAAAATCACAACTATCTAAAATGGGTAATTATTTGAAAGAAGACACGTAAGTGTAGTTTATTTTATTGACTTAAAATGAAAGTTAATATAGAATTGTCTTGGTCCATAAAAGTAAAGGAAGAGAAAACTCTTACCTATTTGATTGAGTATATATTTATATAAAGTGTGATATAATATGATTATCTTTTAAAATGCAAAATGATTGAAGATAAATTCGAATTTGATAATATTGATTGTGCATTAAAAAAATAGAATAACTGCATTAAAATTTAGTTGCAACATGTATTTATATAAATGAATATTTAATCAAGAAATTAACATTTTTCTAATAATAATAATTTAATTGTGCTAATATGAATAAAAGTCTTTGAAGTAATTTAAGATTGTCTTAATTGATACGGCCTAACTTTAACTCCTCACGAAACCAGAATTCTCTGGTATGCACTCAATTGAGTGATTAAAATATACTACGGTATGGTAATAGGTATAGATTTAAAAGTAACTTTTTCAAAATTACGAGAATTAGTTTTTTTTAAAAAAACTAAAATCTCTGTCTATTTTAAGGACTTGTTTGAAAATAGTAAAATTGAATCTAACATATATATTTATTGCCATACTAAGATATGGGGGCTTAACTCAATAAGAGGTCTCCCCATATATCTATCTAATAAAGATATAGAGGTAAATTGGGATCGATATAGATTTAAGATGGTAGGCCCTTATAGAAGCAACACTGGATCTGTGACAGCAACTACAGCGTCAGATGAAGTTTTAGGTGTCTATGTTATTCCTCAATATGTTGAAAGAGATAATAATTATGAAAAAAATAATATGATATTTGATAATATAGATATGGCAGAATGCTGGTTGATGATTAATAATAAACAAGTTCCTCTTATGCGTTATAAAACAAATTTTACCAATAAAGATTATAATAGAGTGTATGAAGCTCTTTTACATGAAGGATTAAACGATGATAATACAGAAACAGGACCTTTGATAAATAAGGAGAATTTTGGTAATCTGTATCCTATTTTTCCTTTTAACTCATCAAATCATAAAAACTATACCGATTTAAATAATTTAGATATTGAATTTAATTGGATAACGAATAGTCAAAAGGAATATAAGTTTTATTTTATTTTTAAAGAAAAAAAGAGATGTTTTATAAATTTGAAAAATAAAACTATAACAATGGTTAAGAGTTTAAAATCTTAAAATTAATAAATGAGTGCTTATTATCCACCTTATGATGATCAAATGAAAGAAGGACCTATTGGACCTCCAGGTATAGGTTTTAAATTAATGGCTGATGGAAATTATGATATGGAAAATAGAATTTTAAAAAATTGTGAAAATCCTATAGATGATTTAGATTTAACCACTAAAAGTTTTGTTTTGAATAAAATAGAGAATAATCATCATGAATTGAGAGATCTTATAAAAACTAAATATGATGAGGGTTTTTTAACCTTTACTGAAGAAACAGGCAAGAGAATAAAAGAATTAAATGATACAACTTTACATTCTTTAGAAGGAAAAGCTTTTGATGCAAAAGGAAAAAGAATAGGAAATGTTGCAGATCCTAAAGATGAAAAAAATGTTGTGAATAAAAGATATTTTGAAAAAAATTCGTTAATATTACAGAATGATAAATTTGATGCAAAAAATAAAATAATTACGAATGTTTCTGAACCTGAAAATGATAACGATGCTGTCAATAAAATATATTTAGACAATAGAGATATCTGGGTTACTATACTAAATGATTTTCATACAGATGGGGATTATAAAAAAGTAAATTTCAACATGATGAGCTCAAAATTACTGGATCAAGAGATGCGATTATCTACCGATATGTATATGAAAATTTCCATATATATAGATATGTATGATACAGTAGAAAGTAAATATGATAAAAGTCCACTGATATCACTAGAAATCAATGGTAAGGAAATTTTAAATGTTAATAGAGATGTAGTAACCTGTTTTGTTTATGGTAAACGTGATGATATCATCACATTAAAGATAAAATGCGATGGTAACGCTTTAAAACCTTATATGCATATTGAAAAAATTTCTTTCTAATAAATGGATATTGATTGGAATGAATTTTCCAGAAATAATTTATCTGAAGATGTAATTAGAAATCTTAAAGATCATGTAAATTGGGATTTAGTTTTACAATATTCAACACTGTCTGAATCTTTTATTGAAGAATTTGCTCAACTTGATGATTGGTCTAAAATTTCTAGATATCAAAAATTATCAGAAGATTTTATAGAAAAATGTAAAGATAAAGTAGATTGGGTAAACATATCTCAATATCAAACTTTAAGTAACGAATTTATCATAAAATTTTCTGATAATTTAGATTTATATAAAGTATCAATATTTCAAAATCTTACAGAAGATACCATGAGAGAATTAAAAGATGATTTAAATTGGCTGTATATAACTAGATATCAAACATTTAGTGAAAATTTTATAGAAGAATTTATGCATAAATTAGATTTTTGTTATTTGATTAAATATAAATTTGATCTATTACCTGATCACTTTTTTAATGTTTATTGGAAAAAAGTACAAGCTATACAGATGAGTGAATTAAATAAAAAGTTTGGTCATCATGAAATAGAACCTTACCGAGAGAAAATAATTAGCGAGATATATGAAGCTAAATCAATCTTGAGAGAGTGTGTTTATCTTTTGAGACAATTAACTAACAAAGATGATAAATAAATATTTAATAAAAATGTTTCTATATAAATGGATGTTACATATAATAATGGTATGGAAAAAAAAACTATGTCTTTCTTAAATATAGAGAATCCTACTGAAGTGAAATCTATTTCTTTATTTAATTGTATAGGAGATACATCTCTTGAAGGAATAGAAAAATTAATAAATTTAAAAGAATTATATTGTTCGAGAAATAAATTAAAATCTCTTGAAGGAATAGAAAATTTAACTAATTTAAAAAAATTATATTGTGCGAAAAATAAATTAAAATTTCTTGAAGGAATAGAAAATTTAACTAATTTAGAAACATTAAATTGTAGGGGAAATAAATTAAAATCTCTTGAAGGTATAAAAAATTTAACTAATTTAAAAGAATTATGTTGTGAAGATAATAGATTAAATTCACTTGAAGGAATAGAAAATTTAACTAATTTAAAAAAAATATATTGTGATGGAGATAAATTAATGTCACTTGAAGGAATAGAAAATTTAACTAATTTAAAAGAATTATATTGTGATAGAAATATATTAATGTCACTTGAAGGAATAGAAAATTTAACTAATTTAGAAATAGTATCTTGTGGATATAATATATTAACTTCACTTGATGGAATAGATAATTTAACTAATTTAAAAGTATTAGATTGTAGTGAAAACGATATTACATCTCTTGAAGGTATAAAAAATTTAACTAATTTAAATAAATTATATTGTAGAGAAAACGATATTACATCTCTAACTGAATTAATATTTTTACCTAGAATAAATGAAATATGGTATGATGAAGATAAAATAAATTTACCCCTGATGTTAAGAAGATTTAGTAATAAGGTATATAATAGCTCTTATTTTGAAGATGAATTCCATATCGCAATATGGGACAGTATTTTTAAGTCTTAAAAAACTCAGTAAGAATATATAGAGAGTCTGAAGACAGAGGTTTTTACAGATTATGAAGAATTTATAAAAAATGTTTACTAATAAATGGAAGAGTTCAATGACCTGAGTTATCCTTTAATAGTTAATATAAATAATTTAAATCCTGGGAAATATGATCTGATATCATTGAGAAAAAATTTAGACACTGGGAAAATTTTTGTAATCGTAAAATTATATGTGGAAGTTGAAGAAAAAGAGTATATCCTTGCGAGAAAACATGTAAAACTTTCTGATGAATCAATAAATGAAATCAATAAAGGAAGATATATATTTAAGTATTTGAGTGATGACGAATATGAATTAGAGGAAGCTTAATCACTTTTTTTTTTATTCTTTATCATTTTCTGAGACGATTTGGAATCGTCTTTTGACATATTTTTTTAATTTTGTTTAGTTAAACATTTTCTATTAAAAAATAGGGTGTATATATTTTAAAATGTTTTTAACTAAAAGATCTTTAATATATTTAGAGGATTCATTTGGAAGTCCTCTTTTTTCAAGTATTTATCTAAACTTGACTTTCATATAAATCCTTTTATTTTCTAAAAAACTTTGAAAAAATAAAATAATTTTTTTCACCGTAATTTACCTATGTATGGAGGGACTAACGGTCCCCCCATTTATTTTAAAGCTTAGAGGACTTCCATTCATTTGGAAGTTCTCTTTTTTCACGCATTTATCTAAAAAAAGTTAAAATTTGGTCTAAATGTAAAAAAGGCCTTATTTAGCTATAAAATCATGTTTTTAATATTAAAATGGATCGAGACCTTTTTTTTTTATATAAAAAAGATAAAAAATAAGCTATAAAATATAGTTTTTAGTGTATAAAGTACATGTGTGCTCGTACGGGTGTATAGATACTACTCACATGCACACACACACATACATACACACATGCATACATACGCATACATACTACATACACACCCACATACATGCACACATTCATACATACATTCATGCATACACACACATACATGCACTCATGTCCAAAAATTAAGCATAGTTGCTGCTTATGCGAAAATTTCAGGAAATCTACATCGGAATGGAAGGAAACGCGGTATGCGGGTGTAATAAGGTTATAGAAGAAGAAAACAATGTAAAACAAAGATAATAACGACTTTTATTATCCAAAGAAAAGGATTGAAGAAAAAAGGGCCACAATATGAGTGTCGTATGGACTTCTTGTACACCTTCTCAAGCATTTCTCTTTCCGAGCCATTTTGCCGAAATAATTATTGTTTTCCATGAGATTACACATAAATCTGTGGTTTTGTTCGGATACCGTTATTTCACCTAGCACCATTGTTTTTTGGAGATGACGTAGATTGTAGGTGTTAATTACGGTACGTCACGAATGCAGAGGTTCGTTTACCAATAAGGGCTCAATATAGAGTTCAATATAGGCTTAATGAGTGACGTTTGAGCGGTTCAAGGAACGCTCGGGGCTTTTTAGATGAGATTTACGGTGGGGACATATGTCCGAAGTGCACGGCGCGTGTAAATTAAAATATGTAAATGCGATTGGTGTTTATTTGAAATGTGTGACTAAATAGGGAGTAGGAGGGGAAAACAATAGAAATTATTGTTGATTGAAATTTGTGTTATCACGGTTTAATTCTACGGCTTCGAAAATGTGGATTATCGATTGTAATTTCGCGTTGGAATGTTCTGCTTGATGTACGGAGTACGAACTATGGACTTCTACTCCAGTTTACGTAATGTTTCCATGTGAGCTAAAGTTTTATCTCCAAGTGGCGTGAAAATTGGGAATGTTTGACATCATCCTTGGTCCCTTTGGTCTTCATGTTTAAAAGAACTGACTCGACTTGTTCTCCCCTCCACCTTGGTCCGGTAAATGACATTGGTATTTATAGACATCCAGAAAATTGTAAGTACAACTTCCTATTCTTTGTGAGCAGATAATGTTCCTAATCTCGAACAAGGTTCTTCATCAATGGAAATAGAACATTAGTAATTTCGAAAGATATTTAATTTCAGTGTTCGAATAAACATGTTTATATTTAAGTAGCTTGATTTGTATTGCTTTACACTAGTTGATTGTTTTAATGTATGATCTTACTTTTAGTTTCGAGTTTGTCTGCCAACCGGTTCATGGAATTGGCCGGAGGAACTAGAATCTGGATTAACTACGCTTATAAGATCACTACTAAGAAACCAAAACCGATACCGAATTTAGTAAGGTGTCATTTTCATACTTTACCACTTACAAGGAAGGTCTCCTGACCGACCCCCACCGATTTTAATGAAAAAAATACTGTGAATAGTATTGGTCTGTCACAACACATTGTGTAAGTACCAGCGGCCCTATAGCAATAGAAACGACACAATAAAATATTGAAAAAAATAGTTTTCATGGCCAAATGTAACCCTACTGTAGAAGTCGGCGCCAACGTTGGCGTACAGTATACCTCACATTCCCGAGTATAAGTACGGAAACAGTGCATCGGCTCGTTTGCTTTGCTCTTCGATTCGCTTACTGTTCGGTAATAGTGCACATTTCGTATTTTCAGCGACATTTTTTATAGTTTATTCCCCGTTACCCTTTTTTTGAATGCAAGCTTGTTACATGATTTTCTGTTTTTTTACACTATCAAAGGCTGGGGCGCGGTAGCCCATTGGTTAGCGCGCTGGAGTTGCACTCGGTAGGCCCGGGTTCGATTCCAGCCACTGCCAAAACTGCCGCACGATCACGTTAAACATGTGGGTCCGTAAGTCCTTCCGAGAGGTTGGTGGTAGGGGAAGGAGGGTAAGGTCCCTGTGGATGCCTCCCCCACTGGGTTCCGGTCTAAATTGGGTGGCACTTCCCGGCCGTCCAAACAGTTACCTTACACCTTTCTGGTAGGTCGGACGGTCTGGGTAACAACAACAACACTATCAAAGGCTTATAGAACAGTGTGTTTAAACTATTTGAATATTTTTTACATTTACAATATATATTTCGCATTGTTGTTTATTTTTTTTAGTAATTTTGAACTCCGTTAATTCGAAATGACTAGCATCAACGTAGCGTAATATGGATGCTTCGTCAGGAATATACTCAAAATGATTTTCAAATAACTCCTTTCGCCCAAGAAGAAAGATCTGAAAAACAGAATCCATGAAGTCACACATGAATGTGTGACTTCGATGCGAAGTGCGGGGATGGAGGAAGAATCCTCTGATTACGAGCTTCACGACGAAAGCGATCCTGAATATATTAGTGCTGATGCTAATTTGGGTTCTGATGAAGGTAGTACAGATACCGAAGATAAGTTTTGAATATAAGGAAGCTGCAGTGCAATATTGGAGAGATAGAAGTAAACGATCATGTCGCCCTCTACGACCTGTACAACATCGCTTTAAATTAGTAAAAAATTTGCACCTGTTAAAAAATTCGGAAAAACAAATTGGAAATTTAGGTGATCGAGGACACACATTAAAAGCCATTCAAAATTTTGTATACAAACAATTCCAGGAAACAAGACAAAAATGCATCGTTGTACTTATGTGTGAGACCAGAAATAGATCTCATATTGGATGAGACACTTTTATGTACAAATTTATGGTGGCCAAATCGGCGAACAATACTTGTAGTCTGGCTGGCACAGAGTTTCATAACCCCGTGAACCTAAAAGTCAGAAAATCACAAATTTAGGGGTGCCATGACAGAGGGGGTCGAGCTGGGCCTTACGAGATGTGGAAGGGTTCCATTGGTTAAAGGAGTAACCAATAAAAAAAGAAGATTGTTACGTCAAAATCCATACGGCAAATGGAAGGAAAGGGGGAGTTCCCCCCGGAGGGAACCACAGCCTGTGACCCGAGAACGACTACAAGAAGATAACTTGTGCACAGAAAGGGATACTAACATGACTTGGAACAGATAACTTCGACATTATGACTTGTGCAGATACTACAGCGATGACTTGTTTTACTAAGAGAATGCAATAAGTGCGAGTGCAGAGTTACAGCAATACAATATGTTCAACGAATTTATGTGTGGGAGCATTACACCAAGAGTTAATGCGGTAAATGAACGACATTAAATACAGATGCTGACAAAGTCCAAGACAGACTTGAAGGTGTGTGCCCATTGAAAATGATATCTGGGCATAACCACTATTTAGGATTTTCCGTTTTGGTTACATATGTCCCCTCCGCTGAAATAATATAATTAAATAGAGTCATTGAATTTAATTAAGATTTATGTTGTTAATAAATGTTTTATGGTTAAAAAAATGTGGGAACAGAAAAGGAAATAAATTAAGTTTATAATTAACATTAATTATTATTAATCATCTTATCTTAACATTGCCGTAAATTCTCATATTAGTGGACTTATTATTTAATCATACATTGCTAGTTGTACCGCTGTATAAAACCCTCCAATTATTTAACTTTCGTGTGAGTCCTGTAAAGGAGTTATTAATTATTATAATACTCATTGACTGCACCATTTAAACTTTAACAATAAAATATTTATTCACAACATAAATCTTAATTAAATTCAATGACACTATTTAATTATATTATTTCAGCGGAGGGGACATATGTGACAGAAACGGAAAATCCCAAATAGTGGTTATGACCAGCTATCATTTTCAATGGGCACATACCTTCAAGTGTGTGTTGTTGTAATTAATGTCTTTGGAGTTTTGTTTTGCTTTTGTGTGGCAGTGAGGTTAGTTAACCTTTGCGTTTCTACCAAGTTGGTAAAGTTTGCATTGTTTTCAATAAAGTTTTTTCTTTCAGTGGAGGTTGAGTCTCGGTGGAGAGTATAATGATGGTTGCAGGATTTCTTTTTAGCGTTTGTGCCGGCCTTGATTTGCTCACGTTTGTGACTGGACGAAGTTCGGCTAGGTGGCGCCGGCTGTAGTGGTTTTGTGCCGCTGATCGGATGTCGGCGCATGTGCTGAGACGAGTAGGCTCGCTATCGCAA
This sequence comes from Amaurobius ferox, assembly GCA_951213105.1. NCBI lineage: Eukaryota > Metazoa > Arthropoda > Arachnida > Araneae > Amaurobiidae > Amaurobius > Amaurobius ferox. The sequence goes on along the minus strand of OX578144.1, from coordinate 145,108,688 downwards.
CGATTAATTTTCTGAAGTATACCTTTGGGTGGGTCGGGGTCTAATTTTGATTTGCCGAATCGTATCAAAATCTAATTACCGCCAAGATTACCCACAAGTGATTTATCGATCAAATTTTGTCAGTTTATTAGCTAGAGTGGACACATACATTGCACACTATTACACACACACACATTGCATACGTTCGGGAGGTCTGGGTTTTCAACACATTGCATACGTGTTCTCGTACTGGCCAGCTCAAGTTCTACCGCTGAGCTGCTGGAACGGTTCCACGAGCTCTTATTGTTGACTCTGCAGGCCGCAACCATCGAGTTCGAAGTATCAAAATCTGTAAAATGAGAAAACTGCCGATTCACTTGAAAGTGTATACATGTATTGTACGAATGGCTAATTGAGTCAGTTACTGTAGGTTTTCAAAATTGCAATATGAAGCAAGTTTTCTTTCTGTCAAGAGAATTATGTGGTGATGAAAAACACAGATAGCAAAAGCGGGACTACGGTGACGGCTTCTAATTCGATTCCAAGCATTGGAATGCCTTTTTTTACGAGTTTTGCGTTGTCGTGTCGAATTTCAGGATGTCCCCCTGGGGGAAGGGGCACTCCTACAGGGTGGTGTATGGATTTTAACTCTGTTGCTCTTGTCTTCCTTTCCTGGAGGTGGGAGGGAGGGGGGGTAAACAAATTTGTGGACAATATACAACCATAGGCCCAGACTGGATTTGAGTTTCTTCAGGACTATCTTCCGGCTCCCGGTTGGTGAATGATTCCGCTGACTTCGCTTTTCGGGTCACGGTCTCACTTGGTGGCGATCCCCCTTGATCCTCCACCCTCATATGACATAAACCTCTGTACTGACACCACATGTACTGTGTCACATGTCAGGGCAACACGTGTACTGATATGGCCGGTCAGTGTATCAGTACATTATATGCTTCCAGTAGCATACAATTTAGCAATGGTGTGGGTATAGTGGACACGGAGTGCAAGTGATGCAGGTGGTCGACACCGGAACAGACGTGTGAAGACTTAGCGCATGGGGAAAGGTGAAAAGACGTCTATGATGATGAAAAAACACTTCAGGATTTCGGACAATTCTAATTCGTCGAAGTTGGAACATGAATAGCAGCAAAGGACGATCGCATATGGAGATAGCGGTGGATGAGTGGCGTGTCGGCAGGAATGATGAAAGACGACATTCAAGCAACTTAATTCTTCTTTATTTAAATGAGATTTCTAATTCCATATAATTTATAACAAAATTCCATGACTTCAAAATGATCAGAATAATGCTCGAGAGGTGAGCGCGAACTTTCAATACACTCGTTGACATTCATTGATCGTAATGAGAATCGAAATTAGAATTTATTACATACTTCAAAATTACCGTCAACATATAATTTCTTGAATTAACAACATCTCACACACGACTAGAATAATTTATTCTTTCATTAAATTAATATTCTTTATATTCTTTTAAGAACAAAGATTCCATTTCAAGTCTCGCGGGCTAAACGCGTCCTACCGCTAAGAAGTTTTATCGCCAACTGAATCAAATCAGGATATTCTCGCCGAAGCGTCTTAGTATGATTGCGCGCACTCATGACGGAACAGAAAGTAATTCCAATGCATCTCAATACGAAATGCGTATCGGCGGTATACGTAGAAAGGGCGGGATTGTATTCCAACACCAAGGTTTAGAGAAACATTCAGGAAAACATCAAGAAGCTAAAATACAGAATTGGCGCGTTATCAATTTGGAATAAAATATTTAAAAACATGTAGAATCGAAACAAAAATAGAATTTACGAATGTTAAATTTAGAAAGAAATAATTAATAGACACATGTTATGCATCTTATAACACCTCTAGGTTGCCGTGGAGAATGGACTGAACCTGTCTTGTCGAAATTCGCGATGCGATGACTTTTCAAGCTTCGCGATCATTATCGAGCTTCGCGATGCGATGTCTTGTCGAGCTTCGCGGTGTTTAGTATATGTAGTCTACATTTTTCAGGGGAGCATTTGTTGAAGGAGATTTGGCTACAATTTTTGTGTTAACATTTTGTTGCATTTCTTTTTCCCCACAAAGGCACACAATTTGATTTTTGTAATGGCGCCATAAGCGGTTTGAAACATATCCCTTGCCTAACTAAAAAAATATTTGTAAAAGTATTTTAGAAATCCCAAAATGCATTATGTTAGATTCATTTTTCGCTTTATAATCCTCCGCGAATGAATACAGCATTCATTTAAATAGATTTGTTTTTAATTTAATTTTTTTTCTCTCCGACTCCGGTAAGAAAAACCGCTTTCATTAAATATAGGATCCTCTTTCTAAAAATATAAGAAATGAAATGATTTCAACAAAGGAAACAATTCTTTGACAACGCATTCATAATTGGTTGAATAAACGGAGAATTGTTTCGAACGTCTTGTGTTTTATTACTTTAAAGTGTCCATTATATTATTTATTTTCTACAATTCCTTTAAATTGTATTGTTTGGTTTAATTGAACTTTTATATTAAAATGTATGATGTTTAAAAAGTGATATGAAACATGTACAAAAAATTCGATTTTCAAGTTCTCGTTTCTTTCAAATGTGCCTCTCAGACTTATTAAAACAAGAGGAAAGTGGAACCGCGTTCTTAAATTCTAACAAATAATAAAATTGAGATGTTTCTGTATGTTTTCATACATGAGCCACTTCGCATAGTTCGAATGCGATTTTGGCGTATGTCGCACACACAATTTTAAAAGAATTTTACTTCACGAAATGCATGAACTTGCCAATAGGCCCAAAATGAGCTACTTAGTGGATTCTGCATAAGCGCTTAACCAGATATAACTTAAGATGACCGCTTTGGAGTTATGACTAACTACTTTCCAGACATTGGACATTTTGTTGACTCCAGAGGTTTTCCTGAAGAGTGAGTCTTTTTCATAATACATCTAGGTGCTTGTTTTTTTCGATCGTTATGAAAGAGGTTTTTGTCGTCATCAGTCATACAAAAATTAACTTTTCGTTTTACCTCACAATTGAAACGCCTTACTTCTCAGTGAATGTCGTGTGCTGGGACTTAAATGGGATTCGATACATGCAGCGCATTCGATACATACTCGCAGTAGAACTATGGCATTCATGTACACAGATGTTACTTTTGCAATTAGGTCATGAGGTTGCAACGTGTTCAATTAAAGCCCCAATTTTACAAATGTTTTCGGTTCGATAAAGTATCCTGTTCGGTTATATTTTATTTCCTCCGAAATGCGTGGTCATGTGTAGGGAAAGTATTGAAATCGCAACTCAAGTTTTCGACGGATCGACACGTTTCGGGACCTCTAGAACACGAAAACACTATTTTAGCGTGACATGTGTGTGTGTGTGCGTGTGTGTCAAACTCAAAAACTAATTGACCGAATGCAATAAAATTTTGTAGGTAAGTCAGATGTGGGAGATCCTGGTGCCGATTAGATTTTGGTACGATTTGCGATAAAAACAAACCTGCTATTTATTACGAAATGACCAGCCAATTTCGTTTGTATTTACTCTAGATAAAAAACGAATTGACCCAATTGCCCAAAATTGGGTAGATAAGTCATATTTTGGTAGGATTCGGGAAAACTAAACCGTTTTTGCAAAATGGCCTGCACAGATCATCCAAATCTAAAACAAAGGATTACGGATGCTCAAATGCATCCATTAAATGTTTGTCTTATACGTAGAGATAAAAAGAACAAGACCTGCCCCATGACTCTAGGATGAGCCGTCCTCGAAATATTTTAGTTCCTTGGCATTTTCGCTACCCTGCCTTTGAAAATACGTCTCGTATCCAATGAAAGCGAAAATGCAATTAAAAGTGCCCATTCATTGCTATCTCAAATAAGTATACGTATTATTTCGTGCCATGAAACTCAATTGAATGAATGAATGATTGAAGAAATAAAGTGATCGTGAATATGAAGCTCCAGTGAAAGTCATGGATTTTTCAATTTCTCATTCTATAATGAAAGCTTGAGCAACGTATAAGTAAAACGTTCGAATAAAGTGATGATGAAGCATACAGCTGTTTCGGGGATACGTTGGATCCCCTACGTCAGTGTAAGAGAACCAACAAACCTTAAGTCCAGAAAATTATTGGGTGCAAAGAGAAGAAATAGAGAGATTTATGCACCGAAGACCGGATTAAGAGCTGACTTGAGAGAGAGCCAATTAGAAAGCAGCCTGAATGACAGTCCAGCGAATTCGAAACGTGAAGTAAAATACAAGATTGGCTTCATAACTGGAATATCCGGACAAGACGAGTCCAGTTCAAACAAAAATGAAACAGACCCAACAAGACGAAAAATACAAAGGGAATTATATATATTATATGGGGTGCGACAACCCAGTAGTTAGCACGCGAGGATTGCCCATGGACGACCTGAGTTCGATTCCGGCCTTTGCCCAAACTGTGTCGTGTCCACGCGGAGTACGACCACGTTATACAGGTGGGTCCGTAAGTCCTTGCGAGAGGTTGGTGGTAGAGGAAGGTGAGTAGGTCTAAGTGAATTCCGTCCCCACTGGGTTCCCGTCTAAATGGGGTGACACTTCCCGGCCGTCCAAACAGACACTTTACCCCTTCGGATAGGTCTGAGCTGAAGAACAAGATAGGGGATTACACACCTAAGATCTGGATTAAAAGGGGACCCATCAGAAAGCAGCATTAAGAACAATTCAGCCAATCCGAAAAGAGGCGTAACACACAGGATCGAACCCGATCAGACCTTAAAAGCCGTCCTATATCATCATATACAATCCCTCTCCCCCGTTTCTTTTATTTGCCCCTATTCCTCTTTTGGGCTTTGGGTTAGTTGGTCGAAAGAGGGTCGAAACAGCCGAATGCTGAATCCTCATTTTATTTGGGGTTATAAATAAAGTTTTCCTCATCCTTCACACAGAGCGGATTTTACTCATTGGTTTTCTCATACTATAATAGTTCCTGTCCAAAACCTCTGTTGTCGACCTCTGTCTGTTGTCAACTTCGCATAATAATTGATGTAATCGTAAGTATTCAAAAGTTCTTTATTCTAATTTTACTTATAAACTGGCAGTATTATGGCCGTTTCTTTACTTTCATACAGCGCTGTCCAACCTTACACTCACACCAAACGTTTTTATCTAAGTAGAAAAATGCGTTTGGTGTTCAAATCGAGATTGAATCATTGTAATTCGTCGTACCCCTTTAAATTCAAATATTTGAGAACTATAACTTTTAATATGTTTGAGAAATTTATCTTTAAAATAGAGCGTCCCTAAATCGAATATTTTTGCGTGAAACATTTTAAAATAATTGTGTTTCAAAAGTGCAATATTCTTTGTCTAACCTTTTACAATTTCAACATTTCTACATTTACACAATTTTCCTATTTCAACAGGAAATATGTTTGGTACATCATTCAAATAATTGGGAATGGAGTAAACAAATGCATTTCCATTTTCGCAAGGAAGCTTTATAATTGCGAATCATGTAGATGACTATTTTCAAATTTCTGGTTATAAGGTACTGAAGTTCGTTGTCTTCACTGAGCAAGTGTTTTCAGTCTTTTCCGCTGTTGGTTCTTATTATTACTGTGTTTATCCTATCAATTTTCTGATTTTCTTTCGACAACGCTTTTATTTTTGTGTCATGTATTCGACTCTCTGATGACAGACGCTATCTTTCCTTCCGCTCGTGTTGCAACTCGGTGTTCTGAAGGAGGCTGTTTTTCTCGCTGAAACCGGTTGCCACTTTTATTCTCTTTTATGCTGTAATATTTATCCAATTAAATGACTAGCAAACGATTTACCGTGAAACATTCTGAGATCAGGATTTTCCCTCCCTATTCCCTGGTCCGGAGAGGAAGTTATCTAGGGATCACGTTCCCACTGCATCCACCGACATCTTCTTCCAGGTTCTGGCTGTTCCGACACACTGCGCAGTCTAAACCTTAAGGGTGGATCGCCATTTCGTTACATTTAATAAATATGTGTATCAGTTTGAAGGTAAAGTTTATCGAAATAACATTTTTGAAAATTTGAAATGACAAAACTTTTGCTGAAAATGTACACATTATAAGAGTCACAAAATTATTAGGACTCGTATATATTTCTTATGAGCGTTCAATTTCAAACGAATGTAAACGGATGAACTACTTTGTAATAAGTATTCTGTCGTTCGGAGTGATTTTACCTTTTAAAATACTTACAAATTAAATTACAACTTATTTGTAGAATATATATAAATATATATATATATATATATATATATATACATATATATATAATAAGAAAGTCATATAATTTAAATATTTTTCTTGGATATAACAAATCTCATTTCTTTCAATTTTCCTTGCTTCGTCTATTTACAATTTCGAATGCAAAAAGATAAATATTAGTTTACACATTTCTTTTCCAGTGCAAAATGTAATTCCCACAGTTTGAAACTTTCAAAATTCAAAGTTTTTTCAAAATTCCCTTCTCGAAATACCGAGTTTATTTCCGGATTTAAACCCGGTTTTGCCCGTTTCTGCAACTCTAATGTGCAGTTCGACCCACTGCGCAGATAACATTGGATTTAAAGTGGATCTAGCAAAGGGATAAATAGTCAAGAATCCGCCGTAAGGAGGTGTTTCGAAATTTGAAATCGTGCTCTCAGTGCAGTGACCAGCATAAGGGTCGTCACTGTCAGCGTTATTTCAAGATTGGCTCAACTTTTTTTTAGAGATCCTCCGCGCCGAATAGCTAGGTAATTGCAGAAACGAGCAGGGCCCGATTTAGCCCAGCTGGGTCCCGGGGCACACATTTCTTAGGGTTCCTTTCAGGTCTCGACCAATATGAAATGAACAGAAATATGTTTTCCGTAGCATGATTGTCTTCTAGAGGAAGGTATATAAAATAACATATTTTAATGAGACTCAAATGACTGACAATTTTGTCATCGTAGCCAACATACTCCTCATCTTAAATGAGCGCGATCTTATACATCCCTAAAATGAATCTTTTGGCTAAGCAAACCTATTCCGCGTGAATTAGGGCCTGACCGTGGCGTCGAATTGACTTGATCGGCGACTCTATAGATGTGCATGCGTTGCGTTGCCGTGTTTCTTTCACACGTTGGTGTGCAAGAGTGAAAGATGTTGCATTTGGAGTATGATTTGAAGCATGGAGTTAGAAAGAAGGAGATGGTGCTTTGAGAATGACATCCAGGTGTCGATAGTGTCAGTCAAAGATTCGCCAGTGTTAGTGGACACAACAGAAAGGCGTAGTATTGAGTCTATGTATTACTTTCCCTGCAATACATGGTAATGTATAGGGAAAGGATTGGAATCATGTCGAAAATCGCAACTCGAGTTTTCGATGGATCTACACGTTTTGAGACCTCTAGAATACGAAAATACTGTTTTTAGCGTGACGTCTGTGTGTGTGTCTGTGTGTCCGTGCAATGTATGTATCCACTCTAACTAAAATACTAATGGACCGAATTTCATAAAATTGGGTAAGTAAGTCACTTGGGTGAGATTCTGGTGCTGATTAGTTTTGGGTAGGATTCGTAAAAACAGAACCCTCCCTTTTTTGCGAAATAGCCTGCAAAAATTTCATGTATCCACTCTCGCTAAAATACCAATTGACCCAATTTCACAAAATTTGGTAGATAAGTTACTTGTGGGATACTCTGGTGCTGATTAGATTTTGGTACGATTCGAAAAAGAACATCCTGCCTTTTGTTACGAAATAGCTCTCAAAAATCGCCAAAATCTAAAAAAAAGGACTACATATGCTCAAATGCATCCATTCAATTCTTGTTTTATACTCAATTTTTGACGAGGTAAAGAGTATTACTCCATTATACTTTAAGACTAACCGTTCTCAAGATATTTGAGATTTCTTGCATTTTTGTTACGCCGATTTCAGAAAAATATCCAATTACCACCCCAAAAAATTGAATTAAAAATGCAAATTTAGTGTTATTTGGTGCAATTAAACTCAATCTAATAAATTATTAAAGAAATAAAGAAGATATGATTTTGAGTCTGCAAGGAAAGTCGTGTTCTGCCCACGTCAGATTTTTTTTATTATTTTTATTCTCATGATCCGTATAATGAATCACTGTTTTTGCCACAGTTGTAGGATGTTGTACAGAATAGAGGGAGATCCAAATAAATGGAGAGGTAAAATAATTTTGAATGCGTACGAATATTCTTTATTATTTCAGATCGAATGGGCATATTCATTTTCACAAAATAGGCTGTTTAAATAAATATTTTAGGCCTTTCACCCCAGAAATGCATGCACGCAGTGCAGGACTGATTCATTGTCTCAAACGATATCGGCCTTTGCTTAATAGTATATATCTCAACTCCACGGTTTGAAGTTTTCGAATGCTCATCGCTGAGGATAGCAGAGGTTCCGCTCATCTCAATGGAAACGACACGCGTCCATTTCGACTCGTTTCGAGTCATTTTGTATTATTATGTTTCTTAAAATGGACAAATAATAGATAAACAGAAGTACTGTCATAATCAAAGAACTCGAGTTTATGAAAACAGCATGGACGCGTGTGTATTTCCCCTCAAATAGAGTTAGCAATGAAGCCAATTTTTAAAAAAACATTCCATTTTGGAAAGACATTTTTTCTTCACAACGCATCGCCTCTTGTTAAAGCCATTCGTCTACATCATTGAAGAACCACTCAAAGCAGGGAAGCGGCGAGAAATGATGCACAGGAATGGAATAAGGAGAACCGTGAGAGTGAAGAAAGATGCCGACCGAGAATCGATGACAACTTCACCCAGTTTATGGACGGATTTCTTTGCATCGGTGCATTTCTGTGGCTAGAATGGCTCATTGTATAGCCGCAAGGATGGGACGGCCCAGTGGTGATGGCACTCGAACGACCCGAGTTCGATTCCCGGCTCTTCCCAAACTGCGAGCACGTTAAATAGGTGGGTCTGGAAGTTCTTCAGAGAGGTGGGTGGTAGGGAAAGGAGAGTACAATCCCCCATCGGGTGCCACTTCCAGGCCGTCCAGACAGACATCGGTCGGACGGACTCGGTCGAAGAAGAAGAAATGTTGAGCCGCAGGCTGAAACGAATCTCTATGGGTTAGTGGTTGCAACATAGGTTCGTTGTTATAAGAATAGGTTAAGAGGACACCCTATCAACATTTTTTTCTATGTTGATAGGTTTGGTTGATTTTTACGTTGATAGGGTGAATGGATTATATTTTAATATTAAATTCTTATTGTATTATATTTTAACATTACATAACATTACATAAACAAAAATCGACAATTAAACATGCAGTGCAACAAGATATTTTTTTAAATTTAAATTTTCTTAGAAAAATTTAATTTTTTTAAATTCCTACTACAGATGTTAAAATTTTCGCTTCAACTTTTTCTTTTACATTCGTTGGAATATATTACACAAGTATGAGATGCTTCTGATATTAGATTTAATATATATATACTTCTTTACTGTAGTGAAAAAAGAGCAAATTTAACAGTTCTCAGTCTGACATGTTTTTAAAAATGACTTAAAAATCTTAATGTTAATTCCATGCATTGTTTTATTGAATACAAAATAAAAACCATGCACAAAAAATTTAAAACCTCTATCTTAATAATAAAAACCGCCTTAACATTATAAATCATGAATGTCGGAGAAAATCAAATTTAAAATTGTCATGTGTGTGTGTTGTTTTTATTATATCATCGTGCAGAAAAACTTTAATAATTTCTTAAATTATGAAGATACAGCTTTGAAATGTCTTCTACATATTTAATGTTACAATTTAACTACAATGTTACAATTATAATTGGAGCCAATACATTGAAAAAATTGATATTTTGACTCGTTTTAGGGTATTAAAAGCGTTAATATGGAATTGAATGGATGCTAGGAAGGGAGAGAATAACACCCGAAAAGGCACCTCCGTTTAATCATCAGCAGATGATATTCCAAAGGCCGAACAGTAGTTGCGAACGTCTAAAATGAACTCTTTTTGGAAAACCAAACAGAGAAAACACCTTCACATGCAACCTTTCCTATGACGTGAATCTGTTGTTGTTTCTGATGACCTCCTGTAATCGAATCCTAGCCGACACAGGAAAGAACGAACAAGACAAAGTTGAATACGGACAAGCATCACTGACGAAGGTCAAAGGGGGTGCAGCTTCAGATTGTAGATGAGGACCCAGTAGGCGGAAGACTGACTTTACCTCGATATACAACCATGCCTTGCTCGGGATTCGAACCCGAGCCCACCGGACAGCAGCCGACGACGCTATCCACTTCACCACCTGGGCGGCACGTGAATCTAGAGTTGCCATATGCTGTAGTCTGGAGGGTTGCCAGATTGGGCCGTTTACCGTCTATTTGGCGACTTTTCAAAGGTTCGAGGGCCACCTCCAAATAACGAATATTCTATGAAACACAAGAGATATTTATAAATTTCTAGAAAGTACATAAAAGGAGTCATCCACTCAATTTAAGAGCAGTTGATGCGATACGAGCTACATTGAACTGCGGCATACGTCCATGTTTTGGGAAAAGTAGCAGCTGTTTTATGAAATGTCAAAATATTTTGATAATAGTATCGTCTGTTTTGTGGAATTGGCCGAGCATTTAATGGCTGCACCTGACAGTTGAGTGACAGAGTTGTCGCGCCATTTGCTGCATACTGCCCTTGTTTAAGCTGTGTTTGTAAATACACGTGTTAGTTTTCCAGAAATTTGGACTCATTCTTGGAATCTGAGCGTACAGCCGCGATTTCGGAGGAAACAATTGTTAAAATATCCCTTTCGGATTTGCATAGCTTTGAGAGTCACCCTCTGAAGATCCTCAGTAGCTTATTTGTGTCATTGGGACGACTATTCAGCGAAATGGATGCATAGATATGGGAAGTGACTTTACATCTCTAAAGCTACCTAGATAATAGCATAAGCTTATCATAAGATTTCATGTGCTTATCTCTCTCACAAATCGCCTTTTCTTTTTTATCATCAAAAGCTTTATTTCATAGTCGAGTAATGCATTTTATGAAAGTTTCTTTTCAAAATATTTTGTTAAAATTAGAAACATGGATGTTGTTAAAGTTTCTAATGTAGCTCGTTGGGTTGTTGAGTCGGGCCGAAACTTGAGTCCTTTTACTACTTTTGTTTGGATTGGGTTTCAATACGAAAATAACGGCTCTTGTTCACTGGATTGGATCCATTCACGATTTTTGCACTACCTAATAGAGTAGTCTTCGACTTTTTAGAAACCCAGGACCAGGTTTAAGCCGCACATACGCATGCGTACTTAGACACAGACGTATCTACACACACAAACATTTCGTTTTTAGTTCCATCTGGGACAGGGGAAAATAATTAAAACATTTAACTTTGAAAGCTAGAGCAACGTAAATAAGCACAAATAATGCAATAAGCAACATATAGCTGTTTCGAAAATACGTTGGAGCAAAAGAACCAACCAACCCGAAGTCCAAAAGGGGAATGGGCTTGAAAGGATAAGAATCAGGTGGATTATACCCACCTGGATTAAGAGAGCAACCGCCCAGCCAATCCGAAACCATAAGTGAGAACACAAGGTTGGCGTGCGGCGAAACACAGCAGGGGTATTCGGTCAAGACGACTCCAGTCAGGACAAGAAGAAATCAGACCCAACAAGACGAAAAAAATATTAGAGACACATAAGAGCCCCGAATTGAAATGAAAGAAGAAAGTGGAATTTTTATAATTTTTTTCATGCTGCTTTCTGGTGGGCTCTCTCTTAATCCAAACCTTGGGTATATAAACAAAACACTCATAGTCACATAAGTGCGTCGGTTGATAAAAAAAAATCCGGTTCATGTTAGCAGATGATCCACACTGCAAATAATGAATATACGTATGCTAATAAATGGAAGCCCACACTTTTAGCTTTTGGCTTTATGTCACTAAACTAGATATAAATATATCGATACACGCCCATTACCTTTGCACATTTTCGTAGTCACACAAATACGCAACAGAAATGTCGTAGTCACCCAAATACGCAACCACTTCAAACACGAGACCATGGAAAGAAGGAGATAAAACTCCTATGGATGAAATGCTTGAAAATGCTATCACAATGCTTTCAGGATTAGATCGAGGTGTCGCTCGTGGTCAAATAGTTTGTTGGCCCAACAGAAAGTCGTAGCATTTTGGATCATTTTTAAATGGTTATTTCATTATCAGTATAATGAACCAGTATTTTTTCATAGTTGCGGGGTAGAGTACAGAAATGAGGGATATCAAAATAAATGGAAAGGTAAAATAATGTTGAATACGTAGGAATACTCTTTGTTGTGTCAGTTCTGCTTTGTATCGCACCCATCATTACTACGTGGAAATTCCCATACGTCCGGCAAGAACGCCGTAATCGTAAAAATAATCTAATTGAAACAATTTGACAAACACTTCAAATGAGGATACTTGATTAATAATAAAAACAATAACATTTATTTAGTGATAGTACGTATATTAGCTCGTCGCCTCTTGCGACCGACAGTCACTACTGCTTATTTTCAAGTTCTCGATTTTAATATTTTTCAAAACTTAAAACTTGTTCTCTCTTTCTTTCTGCCCCGTCTACAAGGTGCCCCTGTCTATTATTGGATATCTAAATATTAAAAACAAGCCTTTCGGCTATATTATTGGCCAGCTTCGCTCTTGAAATTTTAGAAACCTAATATTTTGTTTTACTCATGAAAAGTTCTCATGACAACTTTCCCATATTCATCATGATACTCCATTGACCTTTAGGTTCAGCTGGGTGAACCCCTTCCGTTCAGCCACCATCCTATGCCCCCTTAAAATTTAAGAACATCCGTTCTTCTGCGGATCCATGCCCCGTGCACATGCGTTACAGGGACCGTTATAACAATTACCTCGCTGTTTGAGGGGCCATCTTTTTAGGTCAGTTTCCTCCTCTGAAACTGCAATGTTACATTGCGAATGAAAACTTCAATGTAACCATTATTTATTTTTATAAAATGAACCGTTTAAATAAATATTTTAGGCTTTTCGCCCTAAAAATGTATACAATGCAGGACTCCTGAATGATTGTCTCAAACTTTCTATTAATATGGAGTTTTAACTCCTTCTTCTTACCTCCACGCACGAGACCCTGCTGCGAATGTATCCTAAAAATGGAGATCCTTTTTTTGTATGCTTGACGTGTTGTTGTCATAATTATATTAAAAATGAAAATGCAAAAAATGGGGTCAGAGAACATTAAAAAGTGATTAGCGTGGCTTGGATGAAAAACAATCGCATCACCATTAGATATCCGATGTAAAATGAGAGCTCAGCCATTTCGATACATACGATAGTAAAATGGGCGGGAATTAAAAAGGATTTGCTTTTGTTAGGCTGTTCAGAGACACTTTGAGAGTACTTTGTGGCTAATAAGCACATTGACTTCTCAAATCATTTCTAGTATAAAGCTTTGAGAGGTGGGACAGCCCAGAGGTTAGCACTCGAACGATCCGTGTTCGATTCTCCGCTCTGCCCAAACACCCCGTGTTCACGTGGAGCACAAATACGTGAGTCGGTAAGTCTTTCCAAGAGATGGGTGATAGGGGAAGTCGGGTATAGTCTCTGTGGGTTCTGGTCTAAATTGTGTCACTTTCCGGCCGTCTAATCAGATAACTTGTGCCTCCGGGTAGGTCGGACGGTCTGGGTGCAAAAAATCCTCCTGCAGCTTGCGCAGGAGGACAGGAGCTGGAGTTATAATTCGAAAAGAGAGATGTGAAGTTTATAGAACTCGCGAGCCTGAGCTCGTAGAACGTGGGATTCCATTTCCAGCATTAAAACTAAAGCTTCTTCGAAAATATATATGGATTGCGACACCCATCACAATTGGATCCCAATGATTTTAAACGTTTTGGGTTCAAATTTCGTAATATCATAAAACATAAAATACGATTACTTATGTAACTATTAATAGTTTTGCCTTCACTTTTATAAAAATGTATAATTCCATTCTTCTAATATAGTTAAACAAAATTATGTTTTAACTAATGTATTCATTCTGATTAAATACTCGGACATGACAAAGTATTTTTTTGAAATGAACCACTTTTTTAGGCCCAGTGCTTATCCACGTGTACAGCTTTAATGCTTAGATATTTTTTGTTTCTCTACTTTCGAATCCACACCATTGAATTCTGTTGATTATGTTTAGCTTGATGACTAGAAATATGCATTTTATTTTCCTAATGATTGATGATTCTCTATTTAATACTTCTTTTTAATTTCTAGGCATATTTTAAGTTAGGGTTATTTGGGTTAACTTCTTTCTATTCTATCATTGGATTTTCATACACACACACATATATATATATACACACACACATATATATATATATATATATATACACACACACACATATATATATATATACATACACATATACACTGCTCAAAACAATTAGGGGATATTGTGAGTTCGGTATGAAACAGCCGACTCGATATAATCGACTCGTTTTTTAACAAAAATGAAAGAAAAGGAAAATTATCACGTTTACAAACTTCAGAATATGCAAATTTTGTGTGTAACTGTGAAAATGACGTGCTTTAGATAAGGAGGGAAAAGCATTCTTCATGTAGGAAGAGATTAGAAAGCGTTGCATGCTTCGTAGCAGTGAATACGATGTCTCAACAACATGCGGTAGCCAGGAGGGCGTTTAGAGGCGGCACCCGTTGTAGCGAAAGTACTTGGAGTGTCTCAAAGTGGATTATGGAATCGTTTTTGAAAGCTGGAAATGTTAGTCGAAGACCAGGCATTCAACAACACATCGTAGGCATTCAACAACACAAAATGAGGACAGGTATTTAACACTAATGGCCAGAAGAAATCGCAGTATGAACGCCAGTCTTTTGCAACAGCACCTTCGGAGGATTACGGGTACCAGCGTTTCAACTTAAACTGTTCCAAACAGACTACATCGTCTTGGTTTGTATGCTCGCAGACCTATGATTTATGTTTCTTTAACAGCGGACCACTGTGCTACCCATGGAAGGTTGGGGCACAAGAGCATCTCAGATGGAGACGATATAAATGAAGTGATGTTCTCTTTTCAGACGTGTATAACCTGACAATAGGTGGATTATCATTTGGAGAGAAAGTTGCACTCTGAATAATCCTGTATTTGTGAATAATAGTGTCCGATTTGGAGGAGGCTGAGTGAGGGCTTCGACCGGTATCTCTATTAATGGCCATACCGAACTGTACATCACCAGAAATTTATCACTGACTGCTCACAGAAATAGGGATGAGATCCTTAGACCTTTTGTCATTTCTTAAACTGCAGCCATCGGGGATGAATTCATTTTCATAGAAGATACCGCGGGGTGACATCGTATTCGGCTAGTGGACGACTTCCATTTCGACGAAGCAATCCGAATGGATTAGCCAGCATGTTCCTCAAACGTGCCATCCATTTCCCAATCAAACATGTTTGGGTAATTCAAGTCTGGTCACTTATCACTTCCGGAATCAGTTCAGTAGTTAGAAACCGCTCATCTACAGGAATGGGGGAGAATACCCCAGTCTCTCCTTGATAACCTCAATCATTCCATGCCTCACAGGTGTGCAACCATGCTAGATAAACCATACACCTTATTAAAGCTCATTTTTAGCCGAGAAATCACATTTTTCGTTCTTTTTATAATATGTACAAAATATGCATTTTTTATTTTCCGACAAAAACAAGAATAAAATTCCTTGTTCTATGCGTAATTTTCATTTCTAATAGCGCATATATATATATATATATATATATATATATATATATATATATATATATATATATATATATATATATATATATACATACACACATGTATGTATGTATATATATATAAACACATATACACACACATATATGCCGGGTGTCCCAAAAACATTGACCTCGGCTTTTATTCCTTAAATATTAATCTTAGACATATATAATAAATTACAAAGTTGCGTAAAAAAATATGAAATCGATTAAAATTTTCAAATAAGTTTGAAGAAATACAAAATTTAAATTTTTATACAGCCCCCGTACAAAAACATTTCCAATGAGTAATATGAGCTCCATACACTAATAAGGTGATATAAAAAATTTCAGCATTTCATCATAAAAAGTCCCAGATATATGAAAAGACAAAAATGCTGACTTAAACCATTTTTCGATACATCGACATGGGTTCTCAGAGGGGAAAAATCATGTCGGCTTATTACGTTTCAGAGGCAATTCACAAATTCCGAAAGAAAACTATGATTACATAAATAAATATTAATTTTGCTATTTATTGGGGCAAAAGTATCTACACTGTGTAGCAATAATAACTTTACACAAAACTTACAAAGCTTGTTCAAAATGTTTTCCATCCATGCCAATACAGAGCTGTATTCGCCTGATAACATTTCTGTGCACTCGATCAAGTTCTTGTTCGGTGATGTTACGACAGCCATCTTGAATGCGTTGTTGCAACTTTGCTTTATTTAAGGGAGGTGACAGATAAACAGTTGTGCGTAAACGTCCCCACACATAAAAATCCATAGTCGTTCAATCAGACGATCTAGAGGGACATTCGACTGGCCCATGCAAGCCAATCAACTTGTCTGGAAACTCGTTATTTAACGAGTGTTTCACAACTGTAGTATGGTGAGCTGGAGATCCGTTCTGTTGAAACCATACATGTGGAAGTACTGTTAGGGGCAGTTCATCCATAAAACCAGGAATAACTGCATTCAGAATCTCATTAATATATCTGTCACCCGTCAACGTACCACCATACAGTATGGGTCCAAGAAAACGGTTTCTGAAAGTACTACACCATACATTCACAGAAAATTGCTTCAGATGATGAATATCACATACAACAAATGGATTTGTGTCGGACCAGAAGTGCTCATTTTGAGGATTTATGCATCCATCTTGAATAAAACAGCATTCGTCAGTCCAAATTATGATTATTAGGAAAGAGGGATTTGCATTTTCCTGATTTAAAGCCCAATTACAAAAATCTAGACGACGTTGATAATCTATTGACTCTTATCCTTGCACACCATGAATGATAAACGGATGCCGTGTATTCAGTCCCAGTAATCCCCACACTGTTGCACGTGGTATGTTCATTTCTGAAGCATCGGTACGAACACTAGTATGTGGATGACTGCAAAAGTAAGCGCCCTGGAATTTTGGCGCGAAAGTTAGGTTGAATTACGTGTCGGTAACGCCAGGAACGCTTTTGAAAATCGAGGGGCTTTATCTCTGCATTCAACGTATGTGTAAAGGAGAACTTAAAAACCCCCCTTTGATAAGAAATGCAGGCGTGTATTTCCGAATCAAGGAAAAAGTCATAAAATGCCGCCCGGTTAGGTGGAGAAAGCCCAGACCAATTCGTAAGAGGCAAGTCCCTTAGATAAAGAGAAGACAGCGGAGCGAGATATTGAAAGGATGTTATTGTGGTCCGTCCGCGAGGTCTTGAAAAGCAAGGCGTGTGCGTTACCCGCCTTTCATGCTGTAACGGGATCAAAGGGGGTAGCGACACGTTTTTCGCGCGCTTTTGAGGCTATATAGGTATGAGTGGCCAAAAAGGGGGGTAGTTGGTGGTAGTCAGTTGTGGTTAGTAGTTGTGATAAGAGAGAACTAGGGAGCCTGTCCAGTGTGCCGTGAGAGTTTCACAGGCAATGAGTACGAGAAGTTAAAGTGTGTGTGTTAATTATGTACGCTTAAATACTTTTCAATAACTTTTATTTAAAAAAGAACCCCAGCAAACATATCAGTTATACTTTCAATGTTATTTGCGTGCCCCTTTCGAGTTTGGGAACCACTGTATCAGGAAACACTCAAATGAAGCGAACCAGGAGCTTTTCCAAGAGAAATGTGGCGTCATTGTATGATTTGAAGTTTCTGATATAAAGGTCCCATCGCATTTTGAATTTTATTTTAAACTTTTATGACAGAGTCCTAAAAAACATTGTAAAATGTTATTATACGGTATTTACGTAATATAGTAGAGAAAGTACTGTTTTCACGGAAATTTTGGAATTCGAGATTTTGGAAACCAATATATGTTTTAAGACCTTCTGAATATGTTTCGACAATTTTCTCCATTTCTTGCGTACAAGATAGCAACCACAGATATGAATGGATTTTCACAAAATTTTGTTATAAAAACATCTAGAAATAGATAGACTTTTTTTAATTCGAGTGAAAACTTTTAAATGTATTTGCAATTTTCTTAAGATGGCAGCATAGGACAAAGTTTGACATACTAAATCATGACTCAATGCTCACGAGACTTAATAGTTTGTCTGCGGTCGATTTCTGGTGCACACGATAGCAGCCATAAATATTAATAGATTGTCATGAAACTTTATTATTCGGCTTTGTTTAGATAGACTCTTTTAGAGTTTTTAAAAATATATAGAATTTGAAATTTAATTAGAAATAGATAGAATGATAGAATTGGAAATTCGATTTGAAATGGATAGAATGATATATTTCGAAATTCGATTAGAAATAGACAGAATTCGAGCGAAAACTTCGAAATTTATTATATTACTAGCAGCATACCCGTTCTTCGTACGGAGTATAAAATATAAAGAAACTTATAATTCAGAACCATATGCAAATTATGTTAAAATATTAAATTTATTGCTCCTAAAGAGAAGTTTATGAATATCTGTTCTCATCATGCAAAATTATCGTCACGGACAGATCTGAAGAATAAAATATCCAGGTCCCTTTCGAAAGCAAATATACTATGAAATTGAATCAATATATTCAAAATAACAGTGCTAAAATCGCATGGGATCCGTAGTATTTATATACTCGAATATTAGAAGATATAACCTGTATTAGTATATTACATGTATAAATTGAAAATATCAATAAACCCGTAATTGATTCCAATATATGCCAGAATGAAAGCACTAAAATTATATGGGAATATATATATATATATATATATATATATATATATATATATATATTATATATATATATATATATATATATATCCCCATACTACTTATATTGTCGCAGATTAGAAAATATGCCTGTATGTTAGTAGAAGATTACCCTTATCACAATATGAGTCTAAAAAATCTTTGCCGAAATAAAACAGATGACATTATAAATTGAAAATTTCAATTATCCCCGTAATCTTTATACCAGAAGGTCGTAATTGATTCCAATATATGCCAATATATATCAAAATATATGCCTATATACCTGTACTACTTATATTCTCGTAGATTAGAAGATAACACGTGCATTTATAGAAGATTACTCGCACAACGTACAATATGTGAGTTTCAACAATTTTTGTCATAATAAAACAATGGTATAATAATTTGAAAATATCAATAATCCCTGAATCAATAATCCCCGAAAATATCAATAATAATAATAATGTGTAACCTGAAGACCGTAATCGATATTATCCAGTCAAAAATGCAATGCCAATGAAATTTATTTTATATACATATCTTTATTGTTCAAATCGGAAAAGATTTAATTAAAATCGTATGCCACATAACACATTGGATTTACATCCATTGCTAAACGACATGATATCAGTTGCTTCAAATAAATTGATGGAAATCATATCGTCTGAATAATGCTATCTCCATGAAAGGTTTGGCGATATTTTCTTCAATTTAGCGATAACTTAAAAATTGCCAAATTTATCGCCAAGTGGGACTGTAAAACTGGTCCCATTTTGCGACAAATTGACGAAACATCATCATAATATTATCCCCTAACAAAACACAATTAATTTCATTTATGAAGCGCAATTTTATCAATTTCATGACATTTTTATAGATTCACAAACATTTTTATCAACTTGGTGATATTTTTAAAATTCGATAAATGTGTTACTAAGTAGGATGGATAGACTGACCCACAAATGCTACCGAAACATCATTTCAGTACTGTCTTCTAAAAAAACGAATTTTAATTCCATTGATTTGCGTCGTTCTTAGCAATTTGGCGACATTTCCGTCAATTTGGCAAAGTTTAAGAAAAGTTGCCAAGTTAGTGATATTCCGCCAAATTCGTAGCTCTGAAATTGCAGATCTGAAGAATAAAACATCCTGATCCCGTTTGTATATACTAAATGCAAGCACTAAAATTGTATTAGAAGATATACCCTTTCTACTCTTTTCTGTTTCAACAATCGGATAAATGAATTTATTGGTAAACACAATATGAGTTTATTAGCTAAACACAATATAAAAGCTTAAAAACTCTTTGTCAAAATAAATGAAAGTGATTTACGCAGTCCGTAATTAATATAATTAAAAGAAAAATCAAACCGTTCATTTACAAAATATATTTTTACATCTATTTATTTATTATTCAAGTAGAAAAAATAATAACAAATATTAAGAAACACATTTAATTTAATTGCGTTGCTGAGCAACATAATATAATAAAGAATCTTCCTCATAAACTGCGAAATTAAATAACCATTTTGATCTCTTCCCCATAAAATGCAAAAATAATAACCATTTTGATTTCTTTATACTTTCCATTGTTTAGTAAATGCTTGACCATGGAATTAGATTTTCCATTTAAATTCATGTTTCAAACAATTCATGCTTTCAGATAGTGACTAATTAATGCAAAAATCCTGCACTAAGCTCAGAAATGAAGTTTTAATTCACGTTGACGTTTTAAACAAACGATTTTCATCCTTTCCGTTTGGATAAACCACGGAGTTAGAGAGTAGATCTCCTAGGATAAAGTTCCGTTTTTCATTAATATCTCGACAACCCCTGGTATTAGAAACTCGAAAATTGGTCAAAATTTATGGGGGACTATTTTAAGGCTACTCACAAAATTTCATTAAATTCGATTCAGCCGTTCTCTCGTGATGATGAGACAAACGAAATATTCGTTTTTCACTAATATCTCGAGAACCACTGGTTGTGGAAACTCCAAACACGGACTAAATTTTAAGTGGGGTTATTTCTAGGCTACCCACAAAATTTCATCAAATTCGGTTCAGCCGTTCTCCCGTGATGATGGGACAAACAGACAGACAGATTTTCAATTTTATTTATATAGACTAGCAGCATACCCGTTCTTCGTACGGAGTATATAATATAAAGAAACTTGAAATTCATAATCATGCCCAAATTCTTATAGTATACTAAATGACATGTTTAATCAAAATATTCTGTTAAAATATTTAATATAATGCTCCTAAAAAGAAGTTTAAGAATCTCTGTTCTCGCTATATAAAATTATCTTCATGGACATATCTGAAGAATAAAACATCTTGGACCCCTTATGTAAGCAAATATAAAAAAAAATATGGAATTGAATCAATATATGCAAAATAAAAGCGTTAAAATTGTATGGGACCCGCACTAATTATATACGCGAATATTTGAAAATATAACCCGTATTAGTAGATTACATGTATAAATTGAAAATACCAATAAACCCGTAATCTTTAAATCTGAAGACAGTCATTTATTCCAATATATGTCAAAATGAAAGTGCTAAAATTATATGGGAAGATATACACGTACTACTTATAATGTCCGATTATTAGTAGAAGATTACCCATTTTGCAATATGAGTCACAAATGTTTTTTGGTAAAATACAACAGACGACGTAATAAATTGAATATATAATTAATCCCCTTAATCTTCATACCAGAAGACTGTACTTGATTCCAATATATATGCCAATATACCTGTACTACTTATATTCTCGTAGGTTAGAAGATATACCCGTGCATTCCTAGAAGATTACTCGTACAACGTACAATATGCGTGTGTCAGCAATTTTTGCCGCAATAAAACAATGGCGTAATAACTTAAAAATATCAATAATCCCTGAATCAATAATTCCGGAAAATATCAATAATAATAATGTTTAAACCTGAAGAGTATAATTGATATTATCCAGTCCAAAATGAAATGGCAATGAAATTTATTTTATATACATATCTTCATTATTCAAATCGGAAAGGATTTAATAAAAATCGTCTGCCGCATAAACACATTGGATTTAAATCCGTTGCTAAGCGACATGATATCATTTGCTTCAAATAAATTGGTAGAAAAAATATCGTCTAAATAGTTATATTTCTATGGAACATTTGGCGACAGTTTCGTCAAATTAGCGACATTTTAAAAAATCGCCAAATTTATCGACAAGTGGGACTGTAGAACTGACAGTTCCACTTTGCGACAAATTGACGAAATATCATCACAATACTATCCCCTAACAAAAAACAATTAATATCATTTATGTAGCGCAATTTTATCAATTTCAAGATATTTTTATAGATTTGAAAACATTTTTATCAATTTGGTGACATTTTAAAAATTCGCTAAATGTATTACTAAGTAGGATGGTTGATCTGACAGAGAAATGCTAACCAAACATCATTTCAGTACTCTCTCCTAACAAAACAAAAAAAAATTTCATTGATATGTAGAAGACCCAAGCCACACGACCAACCCGAAGGTTTATGGCAGCTGTTTGTGTGTCGTTTATATCAATTTGGCGACATTTCCGTCAATTTGGCAAAGTTTAAGAAAAGTTGTCAAATTAGCGATATCCCTCCAAATTCGTAGCTTTGAATTTGCAGATCTGAATGAAACATTCTTATCCCGTTTCAATATACTAAATGAAAACACAACAACTGTATTAGAAGATATACCCGCTCTACTCTTTTTCTGTTTCAACAATCGGCTATATGAATTTATTGGCTAAACACAATATATGAGTTTAGTAGCTAAATACGATATAAGCATGAAAACTCTTTGCCAAAATAAATGAAATTGATGTACGCAGTCAGCAATTAATATAATTAAAAGAAAAATCAAACCGTCCATTCATAAGATATACTTTTATATCCATTTATCCATTTATTTATTATTTAAATCGAAAAAAAATAATAAAAACATTAACAAACACATTTAATTTAATTGCGATGCCGAGCAACATGATATATCCTCCTAAAATGTTAAAATTTATTAACCACTAACAGCACACCCGTTATTCGTACGGAGTGTATAATTTAAAGAAACTTAAAGTTCGCAATCATGTGCAAATTCTGTTAAAATATTAAATTTATTGCTCCTAAAGAGAAGTTTAAGAATATATGTTCTCACTATGCAAAATTATCTTCACGATCCGATCTGAAGAATAAAACATCGTGCTCCCTTTTGTAAGCAAATTTACAGAAGAAAAAATAGGAATTGAATGAATATATGCAACCCCGTACTAATTATATTGTCGCAGATCAGAAAATATACCAATGTGTTAGTAGAAGATTACCCGTATTACAATATGCGTCTCAAAAATATTTGCCAAAATAAAAGAGATGACGTAATAAATTGAAAACATCAATAATATCCGTACTCTTTATACCAGAAGGTCGTAATTGATTCCAATATCTGCCAATATATATCAAAACATATGTCAATATACCTGCACTACTTATATTCTCGTAGATTAAAAGATATACACGTGTATTTGTAGAAGATTCGTACAACATACAATATATGAGTTTAAACAATGTTTGTCATAATAAAATAATTGCATAATAACTTGAAAATATCAATAATCCTTGAATCAATAATCCCCGAAAATATAAATAATAATAATTTTTAAACCTGAAGACCGTAATTGATATTAACCAGTCAAAAATGCTATAAGAAAAATCAAATCGTTCTTTTCTGAAATATATTTTTATATCCATTTATTTATTATTCAAATCGAAAAAATAATTATTAAAATTAACAGACAGATTTAATTTAATTGCGTTTCTGAGTAACATGATATAAGATAGAATCTTTTAACATGTTAAATATGTCATGTCTTATAACATAAACTGCGAAATTAAATAACGATTTTGATTTCTCTATACTTCTCATTGTTCCGTAAAAGCTTGTTTTAAATAAACCATGAACCATGGAGATAGATTTCCCCTTTAAATCATGTTTCAAACAATTCATGTTTTCAGAAAGTGACTAATTAACGCAAAAAATCTCCCATCAAACTCAGAGATTAAATTTTAATTCACTTTCAAACGATTTTCAAGCTTTTCGTTTGAATAAACCACGGAGTTAGGGAGTAGAACTCCTAGGAAAAAGTTCCGTTTTTCATTAATATCTCGACAACCCCAGGTCTTAGAAACTCGAAACTTGGACAAAATTTATGGGGGGATATTTCAAGGCTATTCACCAAATTTCATTAAATTCGGTTCAGCCGTTTTTCCGTGACGATGAGACAAACGAAAATTTCGTTTTTTACTAATATCTCGAGAACCACTGGTCGTAGAAACTCAAAACACGGATATAATTTTAAGTGGGGCTATTTCTGGGCTACCCACAAAATTTCATCAAATTCGGTTCAGCCGTTCTCCCGTGATGGTGTGACAAACAGACAGACAGACAGACAGACAGACAGACAGACAGATTTTCATTTTTATTTATATAGATTAACCCGGCTGCTTGTGATAAAATTTGAAATAATCATGCATAAAAGGACTTATTTATGTCTCAATGATAACGATCCGTCATGGTTTCAATCATTGTTGCAAAAAAAAAATAGCCGCAATACAATTTATGTCATGTGTCCTCATCGGGGGCAAGTGCCCCTCTGCCGGGTACATTGTCAAGTACGATATTTAAAGGGCTCGGAAGATTTTTTTCAAACCCTTTAAAGTGAAGGGTAAGACGCTATCATTGGAATCATTTGGACTCACGATACCGAGTTTTCAAATTTTCCTTGTAAGTTTAGAGAAAAGGGATTCTGGTATGAGAAAATCGTGTTCATTTGAATTTGGACTCTAAATACGACACAATAATTAATTTCTCACAATATTACGACTTCTCAATGTTTTCTCCTAATTGAATAATATGTAAATCAGTAAACTAAAATTGTACTGATTTTTCAGGGATGAAAAATGCCTCTAATCGTCGCTTGTTTATAACTATTACAAAATTTTACAAAAGTCTGTTATAGGAAACTATATCTAGAATATAATAAAATGTTTAACCCAAAATACTCAAATGGACGATTTCCAAGTGGATGATTGACATTGTCATCGCACATTTTCACAATTTTAATGAACCTGTTTGCTTTATTTAATCTTGAATAAACTCTGTTCCATTCGAGTTCATTTAAACTTTAACCTTCTCAACATTATGTTATTCGTTTTCTAATGAAAAACGACACAAGAAATGATCCCTTACGTAACATTACTAAAGGCTCTGATTTTCATACGGTTATTACAAAATTTCATTTGAAAATTGCGGCAGATGGGGGCCTCCCAAACATTCGATTCCGATCCAAATCAACAGACTTCCGGAATTCACCCACTGTAATATGTGTTCCATAGCACGCTACAACGGATTTCTTATGCAGGATTTAAAATGACTAGGTGTAGCTCAGTTATGAATCCGTATTACATTCGTACTATTTCGTCATTCCATACTTTTTTGTACGTTTATTTAAATATTAATAAAATAATATATTGATTATAATTAGATTGAAAAATTGACTCGGGAATTCATTCTCGGGCTTCACTATTCAAAACAGTTATACTAAATTTATAATAAGAAAGATCCATCATGCATAAAGCATTGATTATGAAAGACTTTCAAAGGCCTATATTGATTTAAACTGTCCATTTTGTAAAAATAAACGATGAGCGCAATGCAAAGTAGAACTAAAACAATAAATAATATTCCTACGTATTCAAAATTAGTTTACCTTTCCATTTATTTTTTATCTCCTTATACTCTGTATTCTATCTTACGATTATGAATAAATACTGGTGAATGACACCCATAATGAGGGAACCGTTCATTTAAGAATAATCAGAAATACATATAGTAAATACTATGCCTTTCTGCTGTGTCAGGAATACTCAAAGCATTATGGTGTTTTTAAGCGTTTCATTCATAGTAGTTTTATCTCCTCCTTTCTAACTCCATGTGCAATGCATTCAGGGGTGATATTCTAGAAATTATCACAGTACGACAATCGTTTAGTTTACTTGGAAACTTAAAATTTCATAAAAAATGAACTTTATTCAAATGGCGTCATCGAACTATAAATCGTCTGGTTCTCTATGCAAAAGCGGTGAATATTTCATTCATACGCTTTTATGCCAGACTTTAGAGCTAAATAATTTTGCCAGAAAAAAAAATCAGCCATTCTTATACAACTCGTCTTACAATCGCTTGATCTGTTTACATTCTGCATGCGTTAAAATGAGCCTTCGTTGTAGAAATAATCAAGTTAAAATGAGGCTTCGTTGTAGAAATAATCAAGTTGGAGGAGCATTTAAACTCAATTGTAATTATCTCAGATGCACAGAAAAAACGCAAAAATAAAGCGGTTTTACGACGGATGCAATATTCAATAGAAATTTAAAAGAACTTTAAAATGTAAGATTTTGACACTGAAAAATGATAGATGTCCTATTTTATTTTGAAGCGGGTCACGTGATCTCTTCCTATTATGTGGGTGTCATTAATATTTTTATTTTTATTTAAAAAACTACCGAACCCATTTTGCTGAAATTTTTTTATATATTTTATAGCATAATTTGAATATTTTCTAAAATTTTCGAAGTCATTTGTGAATTTTAACTTCACTTAAAAAATGTTTCAAAAATGAGGTCTCATAGTATTTCATTTTTTCAACCCGGGTTCCTTTCAAAACTAATTCGATGATATTATTCATTCACATAGGTCCCACAGACCATCTCAACGCCATACTAAAATTTCATTTTGATAAAGTCATTTTTACGGCAGTTATCGTGCGAACGGACAGACAGACAGACACAATGAATAAAGTTGTAAAGTGTTGAAAACGAAAGAAAGTATTAAACTCCACAATTATTGAACTTTTTTCCAGTTTCTTTCACCGGATCCTCTTGAAAGTCAATTCCACCCAAGATTTTGCACACATAAAACGATTGGGATGGGCATTCAAAAGTTCGAATGGTTTGAACTAAAATTCGACACTCGCATGAGTTGCTATTCAAAAAGGAACTGGATTGTGGCTCAGCTCGATTTTCTTATACAGCATTGTTTCATTTTTAAGCAGTTTGTAGTGTTTATTTATTTATATATTTTGAAAATTTTGAAAAATCGATATCGCGGGTCGAAATGATTCCAATTATAGCGTCTTACCCTTCATTTTAAAGGGCTTGAAAAACTGTTGATTGATACCATATTTGGCATTAAGTTCCCTCCCGAGGGGGCTCATGACGTCACGAACACAGAATTGTATAGCCGCTTTTTTCACTTGAAACCATTAAATCTCGTGAACATTGTACTCCTTTGATGCATGTCCCTATGCTGTCATGTTCCATTTTATTCTACTCTGCCATGTTAAAAAATATAACATTTCGAATCAATTAAAAATAAATTCTATTTAATTCTAGATATATCGATAATAAAGCTGGATATAAAGTTTCGTGGTAATCCATTAATAGGCGGGGCCGCTATCGTGTGCATCAGAAATGGACCACAAACACACATACAGATATACATCCTATACATACATTCATACATACACAGGGCTGTTCTGAAAGGGTACGCGCTGTATGCGCCGCGCACTCTCAAGAAATTTTGAAAAATACGGAGTACGCGGCACGTACTCTCAAGGTCTCAAGAAAGTTTTT
The DNA here is from genome assembly GCA_951213105.1 of Amaurobius ferox. Classification (NCBI taxonomy): domain Eukaryota; kingdom Metazoa; phylum Arthropoda; class Arachnida; order Araneae; family Amaurobiidae; genus Amaurobius; species Amaurobius ferox. The sequence continues at coordinate 145,080,971 of OX578144.1, read as the reverse complement.
GTATTTGCTGGTTTTGGGGCAACTTTCTACAAAGTTCGGCCCTTTTGTTTTTTGGTCATTTACAAACTTGAATGGAAAGAAATGAAGAAATGAAGAAGCCCTGACCCCCCCCCCCCTCCTCAAGCCTCAAATTAATATTCTGCGTACGACCAGGAGGGGGATAAAAAATGGATGAAAGTGGCAACAGCCACCTTGGGATTGGATAGGCGATCCGTCTTAGATTTATGTATGTAGGTAATATTAAAGTTAGTGAGTAAGTGTATGTGTGTGTGTGAAAAGTTACAAGAAAACAAAATTAAGTGCAGGAAAAAAAATAGAAAGCGTTCCAAGTTACAAAATGATTCATATCTGTTAATCTATTAATATATATATATTACACATATATATTAATATATGTCCTGTTAAACATTAAGCTATTAATATTGCAAAAAAAGTGATTTATGGACTTAAAAATGGCAATTATATGGCCTATATGATTCAAAAATTTTCAAGAGGGCACCGTCCCCTTTCACGCTCCCGCCAGGGGTTCCACCCTTTGGAACCCCGTAATTTCAACACTCTTTAAATTAGACAGCCCCGCATACTCTCAATAATTTTCTGCAGGACAGCCCTGTACATACATACATACATACAGATAGACAGACAGACAGATTATTATTTACAGACAGATTATCATTTTTGAGTTAGAGTGGATACATATATTGCACAGACAGGTTATTTTCCTCTTGAATTGTACCAAACATAGTCAAAAGTTGTTTAGGAGGCCTTAAAACATACATTGGCATCCAAATCATCCATTCGAAAATGTCCGCGTAAATAACTTCTTTACATTGTATGAGAAAATAAAAATGATTCTGACGACATACGACTTGGAATAAAGTTTTTAAATGCTTGAAGTTACAAAGGAATGGATCACAGACGGATGTCACTCCAAAAATAGTCAAAACGCGTCCCAACACATATTTTGGCAACATAATCTCGAATTCGAAAGTTTTCGTGACAACGAAACTTTTTACTATATTATAGTATGAGAAAGTAAATAAAATCAGTTTGACACTTTCGGTATTCATTAAATAAGCTTAATTTCTCGTGAAGACCAAAGTAAATACAACTTCAATAGCTACCACTATTTGAGACATACTTTAACATACATAAACATGTACTTACATTTCGATGCCGATGAGCAGACGACCGTGCCCACCCAAATGGCTAATGTATAGGTTCTATACAACATGCTTCGAACCAGTGGAGAGACGCCTCAGAAGAGAATCCGCTCAGTTTTAAACATAAATCCGACACTGATTTTCTGACACACCTTGACACTTTTTTTTTTTACAGGTAAAGTGCTATCACAAAAACAGGATGCAAATGAATTTCTTAAAGAACTCAAATATCTGCATGGTGCACACTTTTCAACGTTTTAAACTCATTTTTAAAAATCTAAAAAAAAAAAAACTTTAAAATGAAGCATAGTCACTTTGCCCGGTCATTCCCCGTCAGTGACTTTTTGAAAGCGATACCATGTGGCGGGAAGGTTTTTGTACCGTTTATTGAAGCAATGGGCCGCCTCACGTGCTGCCAGAAACAGAGAAATCAGAGTGGAGATCTTTTCGGTGAAAAGGTTCGCTTTACAGGCTGATCAGCCGAGAGTTTGTATCTAACTCGGGGAAACAAAGTGAAAGGAGAGTCTTTCTGCGCATGCGTCCGCTCTCTGATGACTTGCCAGCCCTTTTAAGGGGAGCTCCGAGCCAATGGCCATCACCAACATTCTTCGGGAAAGATTGATGTGGAAAATAATTTGGCCACCGCGTACAGCGAAAACTGAGAATCTCATGCGGACAGCACACGCCTTTCCCTACAGACTGAAATTTATTTTCTCCTTACTTCGTCAATACATCCATAAATTAAATTGAATGGCACACAATAATACGCATCATTATTTGAAATAGTACTCAGTGGCCGCTTTTAATTCAATTTTGGTTTAAATTGCGCGACGAGGCGTATTTTTAAAGGCGGCGGAGCAAAAATGCCAAAAATATCCCGAGAACAGGTAGTCCTAGAGCAATAGGGTTGGTCTTGTTCTTTTCATCGTCAAAAATAACGTACACAACAAGCATTTAATGGGTACATTCATGAGCACACGTAGTCTTTAATTTTATATTTGGATAATTTTTTCGGGCCATTTCGCAGAAATAGACGGGTTCTTTTTTCCCGAATCGTACCCAAATCTAATCAGCACCAAAGTCACCCACAAGTAACTAACCTATCAAATGGTATAAAATTGGGTCCATTCATTACTTTCCTTATATACATAATGTATAAGGAAAGTATTGTGACGGTGTCGAATATTCGAAATCGAGTTTTCGACGGGAGAGCACGTTTCAAGCATCCCTGATCACGAATCAAACATTTTTGAAGTGATGTCTGTGTGTGTGTGTGTGTGTGTGTGTGTGTGTCAGTGAGTCTGTGGAGACGATAACTGACGAACGAATGGACCGATTCGAACCAAATTTGGTACAGAAATCACAATCCGTAAACACTGGAAGTCTATTGTTTTTATACGCAATCGAATGTTAAGAACACCCCTAAATTTTCGAATGAAATTTTGAAAAAATAGTCAAAAAGTCAAAACCACTAATAAAGTTACGTAAATAGACATTTCTTAGGTAATTTTTCATTAGAAAACGATTGACATAAATTTTAGAATGCTAACATGAACCGTTCTAGAGATATTGCACATTTTTCAAAAAAATTATCAGAAAGTTATATAAAATAAAAAAAAAATATTTCCTCTTGAGAGACATGTTTACTTTTCAGTAATACCATGCGATAAATTGTATGACATCATTCTCGTGGATCTAGCTCGTTCCATTCATGAAAAAAGATACTTTTTGTAATACTTTTGTATTTGAACGCCAATAGTCATTTATCTACAGTAAGAATAACTTATTTCTTTGTCCATTATACTTGGCGAGATTTTAGCGACGAATTTGGCGGAATGTCGCCAACATGGCGACTTTTTGAAATGTTGCCAAATTAACTAAAATCTCGCCAAATGGATAAAAATGACGCTAAATCAATGAAATGACGACTAATTGTCGAAAATTCAATATCTTGGAAAGAATATTAGTATCTACTATAAGAAAAACCTATTTCTTTTACTGTAAAAGTGGTAAATTCATTACATTATATAAGGAAAGTCATGTGTTGCCCACATCAGATTTTTTTTTAATTAGAGTGGATACATATATTGCACAGACAGACACACACATACACAGGTTATTTTCCTCTCGAATCAGCACCATCCAAAATCGAATCAGCGCCAGGGTAACCCACAAGTGACTTACTTAGCTACTAAATTTTGTGAAATCGGGTGAATTATTTTTTTAGCTAGAGTGGATACATATGATTTTTGCAGGCCATTTTGCAAGAAAAGCAAATTCTATATGGTGAATCGTAACAAAATCTCATCAGCACCAGGGTTGCCCATAAGTAACTTACCTATAAAATTTTATGAAATTGAGTCTATTCGTTTTTTAGTTAATGGGGATACATACATTACACACACACAGACTTTACGCTAAAATACTTCCCTATAGTGTATCTTCAGTATTAGCATGCATTGCAGGGAAAGTCATACTGAAGGTACAACCTGTAATTAATCAATACACCGATTTTTTTACTTTCCTTATATACATAATGTATAAGGAAAGTATTGGGACGGGGTCGAACATTCGAATGCGAGTTTTCGACGGGAGAGCACATTTCAAGCATCCCTGATCACGAATCAAACATTTTTGAAGTGATGTCTGTGTGTGTGTGTGTGTGTGTCAGTGAGTCTGTGGAGACGATAACTGACGAACGAATGGACCGATTTGAACGAAATTTGGTATAAAAATCATAATCCGTGAATACTGGAAGCCTATTGTTTTTAAACGTTATCGAATGCTCAGAACCCTCCTAAATTTTCGAGTGAAATTTTGAAAAAATCATCAAAAAATCAAAAGCTTTAATAAAGTTGCGCAAATAGATATTTCTTATGTAATTTTTCCTTAGAAAACGATTGACATAAACTTTAGAACGCTAGCATGAACCATTCTCGAGATATTGCACATTTTTAAAATAAATTTATCAAAAAATCCCATAAATTAAAAATATATATATTAACTATTGAGAAACCTTTTCACTTTTCATATGTAATATCATACGATACATTGGGTGACATCATTCTTGTGGATCTAGCTCGTTCCATTCATGAGAAAAGATACTTTGAGTAATACTTTTGTATTTGAACACCAATAATCATTTATCTGCTATAAGAATAACTTATATCTTCATTTATAACGCTTGGCGAAATTTTGGTGACGAATATAAATTTGACAGAATGTCGCCAACTTGGCGACTTTTTTAAATGCTGCCAAATTAACGAAAATCTTGCCAAATGGATAAAAATGACGCTAATTCAATGAAAATAACGACTCATTGACGAACATTCAATATCTTGGAAAGAGTATAAGTATCTACTATAAGAAAAACCTATTTTTTTTATGTAAAGGTAGACAATTCATTGCATTATATAAGGAAAGTCATGTGTTGCCTACATCAGATTTTTTTTTATAAAGATTTGTTTTCATTTCTTTCATAGACTGAAGAATCATTTCTCCTTCTGCTGACCATTGTGTTTTCCAAGAGCGTATTAGTTTTAGTTTAGGTTCGAAATGCCTTTGACTGGGGAGGAGGGGTGTCATGATGTTATTTTGGAGAGATCAGCTAAAATAGATGGTGCTTTATATCGCCTCTTGTGGTGTCTGCTGCTTTTTCGAGTTAAATGATTTTTAATGCAACCCATCCATCTTCACTGGCAGCCGAAAGTTTTTTAATTTTATTAAAAGCTTCTCAACTTTCGCCGATATAAGATAAATAGCGGGTCATCTTTTGGATTTTAACCCCTATTTCTCTCTTACTTTCCCTGCAACACAGGGTATAGGGAAAATATTAGGAATTTTGTTGAAGATCGAAACTCGAGTTTTCGGCGGATCTACACGTTCTGGGACTTCTAGAAACGTCTGTGTGTGCGCCTGTGTCTGTGTAATGAATGTATCCGCTTTCTCTCAAATGCTAATGGACTCGATTTCATAAAATTTTATAGGTAAGCTACTTATGGATGACCCTGGTGGTGATTTTAATACGATTTGGGACAAAAGAACTTACCTTTTCTTGCGAAATGGCCCGCAAAAATCGTATGTATCTACTGTTGCTGAAAAATGAATTCACCCAACTTTCGCACAATTGAGTAGGTCAGTGTGGTTTCCCCGTGGTGACCCACCCATTGTGGGACACCTTAGTGTCGCTTTGATTTTGGTACAATTCGGGAAAAAAGAACTTGCCTGTTTTTGCGAAATAGCCCGCAAAAATTGTCAAAATTTAAAATAAGGCTACATATATTCAAATGTGTGCATTAAATGCTCGTTTTACACGCAGATTTTGACAATAAAAAGAACAAGACTCACCCCATGACTCAGGAACTAGCTGTTCTCGATATATATATATATATATATATATATATATATATATATATATATATATATATATTTAGCACGTCGTCTGTAAGTATACGTCCCGTTACCCAAGGCAAACGAAAATTGAATTGCAATTGTACATTCAGTGTCATTTCAAATAATGGATGTCATTCAACTCACTTTAAGGGGGCTCAGTGCCATAAACAGGATGGATTTCCATGTTTCACGCTTTATTGTGTACCTCTTCTCCTATACATCGATAATACCTAAAAGATGTATGGTTAATAAGTGAATACCTCTAGAATATAGGATCATTTTTTCATTAAGGTGAATCTTGTAATAATATTTTAAAAAATTGTATAATGTTCATGAATATATTAACATTTTACCTTGATATAGGTTGCTTGCGAGCATGATTGCAACAAAACCATTACTTTCAGAAACAAAAATAGGGCTGATGGGGATGCAAAAGCATTCATTGAAGAAGACTTAGATCCAAATCAAAACATTTGCATAACTAAAAAAAAGTAAATTAAAAAAAATTAAAAATTTAAATAAATTTTAAATTCATTTTTAAAAAACTTAAACGATTCAAATGTTTTAAGTTGGATCTTTCTTGAATGGATATTTTTGCATCCTAATCAACCATATTTTTGTTTCTGGAAGCAATGGTTTTGTTGCGATCATGCGCGCAAGCAACCTATATCAAAATAAAATTTTAATAAATTCATGAACATTATACTATTTTTAAAAATATTATTATAAGATTCACCTAATTGAAAAATGTATCATATATGCTACAGGTATTCACTTATTAGTTATAAAAATTTTAGGTATCATCGATGCATAGGAGAAGAGGTAGAAAATAAAAGATGAAACATGGAAATTCACCCTGTTCATGGCACTTTTGAAAGTCCCGAGTTCCCTTAATGAATTATAAAATTAAAAAAAATGAGTTTGAGTCTGTAGTGGAAGTCATGTGCTGTGAATTTTAAAAATGCAGGACTGCGACAAAGTGAAGGAAACCCGGACTGATCCCATTTCTTTCATTCTCATTCGAACTCAGATGGATTTATTTTTCATATTTTCTCTCCCTATAAAGGCCAACAAAATGCACCCAGTCTTACTTTCTCCTTGCTTTTGTAATCCAGACATATGGCTTCCAAGAAAGAAAAAAAGATCTTCTCTGTGTAGCTTTAGAAGAAACGAAAATATTGGATGCATTTGTTTCGGACCGATAGGTGGTATTTCAAAGAATCATTCGAATATTACACAAACGCAATGAGCACAGGATGCATATAGGATTTATTTAAACACGTTTTTTTACTTTCCTGCAATACAGGAAAAGGGTTTGAAATCGTGTCGAAAATAGCAACTCGAGTTCTTGACGGATCGACACGTTGCAGTGCAGGAAAAAACTATTTTTATGGAGATGTCTGTGTGGCGATAAGCCCAAAGGTATACCAATTCAGAAAGCTTCTGGTACACTATTTTTGCAACTCCTGCAAAAGCGGAGAGAAAGACGATTGTTATTAATCCGCGATATTGTTCATGAAGACAGATTAGATACATTTGTTTTCCATTATTTAAATCATGTTTTATGTACATTTTGGTTTTAAAGTAATACTATGAAAATACATGTATTTAAGACCTTTTTGTACTGCACACAGATTCTTTGCAATGAGTGTAAGAAATGTTCCACCCACATTATTTGAATTTATTATTTGAATAAAACGTTTATATGCGAGATTTTGGAGTAAATATATGTGTAGGATCCGTATGTTGTTCAATACTTATATAGTACAACAATCAGTGACGAAAATTGAAGATTATTTGAAAGGAAGGAATATTTGTCATTTTAAAAATGCAAAATTTGTGACATTTTAAGGAAATTTGCTTGACATTTTCGGTTTGTTGGAGCAATAAATATTACTTTTCTAACATACCGAGAATAATGCATCGTTTTTCAAGGTGGACTTTTCAAGGTTTTCGGATCCCTTGGGATTCCGCGACGTGATAGTTTCATGCAAATTGTCTTAAATTTAAAAACGTGTAAAATTTTGATGCATAATTTGGACAAACGGGGATATTTCTTATTTTGGGGTTCTACCATCAAATTAAATTTCAAAAGGGTTTCGTGAGAAAATAAATTTGAAAAACAGTGATATAATGTATAGGGAAAGTATTATGACGAGGTTGAAAACTCGAATTCTACTTAGTGTTTTCGACGGTAGAGCTTGTTTCAAACATTCCTGAAATCGAATCGAATGTTTTTAAAGTGATATCTGTGTGTGTGTGTGTGTGCATGTATATTAATGTATGTAGTATGTGCATGTATATTAGTGTGTGTATGTGTATTAGTGTGTGTGTATGTATATTAGTGTGTGCGTCCTTGAGTCAGTGGATGCGATATCTAACGAACGGATGGAACGTTTCAAACAAAAAAAAAATTCGATTATTACAATCAGTGAATACTGGAAGTCTATTGATTTTATAAGCAATCGAATATTTGGAAACCAGCTCCAAACTTTCAAATGAAATTTTGAAAAAAATCATAAAAAATAAGAACCTTTAATATTGTTACATAAAATATCATTTTTTATTTAATTTTTTATTAGAAAATGAATAACATAAACTTTGGGATAATAGCATGAACCATTCTTGATATATTGTACGTTTTTTAAATAAATTTTAAAAAATACATGAAATTAAAACAGTGCTAACTACCGTAATATGTTTCCATTCCATGTACAATATTATGTGACAACGGTGTTAGCATCATTCTGGTAGGTTTTATTCACGAGACACTGTTTTACAATAGTTTTGTATTTTGACATTGTAACGAATTCCGCCGCTTGCTATCAATTTGTAATAAATCCCAGCGCTTGGCACCATTTTGAAATGAATTTACCATTCTCTTCTGCTGGATACTCTGTATGGTTGTTGACTCAGTAGCGTTATTCCGGTCCGCGCACATAAAATGGAATGTGCCGACCTAAATACCAGTAACCGTTTCCTTCTGAATTCGTGAGTTTGAATCTGTGAAAATATCATGAAAATATCGACTTTCTCCAAGTCTGGATAAAACAGGCATCGTTGTTAAAGAAAATAAGCTTTTATTAAAGCATGACAAGTAATATCAAAAAGGTTACAGAAAACATTCCGGTGAGGGCGAGAACCTGTGCATCAGGAGCACCAAACGTGCGACCTGCCTCTACGAAAATTGTCTCGCCTCTCTCGAAAAGCGTCTCTTTCATGTATATATTCTGGTCCAAAATCTGAGGACCACCCTGACAAAGCTCTGGAATGTCTTTTTCCAAGCTCTGCATATCCTAGACCACCTAACGTCCCCCTCTGGGATTAGTTCTCCCTTCTCTGATGACGTCTCAAATTGGGTGCATTTCTCCGAAATCAGACTGTGATGACAGAGTTTTATAGCCTTGTTTTCCAAAAACTGCAATGCAGGCGGTCTTAAGGTGTATGAACTCTGAAACTGTTCTGAAAATGGCTGAAATAGGCTTGAAAAAGTGACGGGTTCGTCACATGCCCCACCCAGAGAAAAACTAGGGTTAAATACCCAGCTTTTTCCAAAAACACAATTCACTTATAATAACACTACAACATTGCACTCCTTGAGGATCGTCCGAACACAGGTCCATTGATCCTTATTACCCCACACAACTGTCTGGTAATGAGCAACCGCTCGTAAGCTACCTCACTCCGGCTATGCCGCATCTGTTGTCAGAATGCACTCACAGTTTACGCATGTTCAGTTCTTATAGTGCACACCTAAAAGTTAGAGTGTCAGAGTCTGCATACACAACACAATTTTCTTAAGTCCAGAGTTTCTGGCATTCTTTCACGGGTTTTTCACTTCTACATAACTGATTGTAAAACACATGGTTGCTGGGTATACGCCTGCTATATAGTGACTATTTACTTTGGCTGCCAACCAGGATCTCATATTATACACTTCCATTGCAACATTATAACTCTCCCAGAATTCCCAGCCAAATAATATAATATCACAATCAAACCCAAAAAAGACAACTACCATAAACACTAATAGATAATCTAATATTACACTACCCAACACATATATCTTTACATAAATTAACCATTCAAAAAATCTTCTATCAAATTTATACTATATAAATCCTACACTTATCCATCCTATCAGTACCTATCTATAATCTCATCAATGAGTTTACCTAATCTATCTTCCTAAATAATTCCCAGTTCCTTTAGAACCGTCTACACTGTAATCTCTCCCTACACTCCGGTAAGAAAAAAAAAACCGTACACTAAATATATAACCACTCCGGTAGAATTTGTGCACCATTATATAAAAGTTTCTAATGAAAGAAAATCCCATAAACCATAAAATCAGTACACTAATATAAAATACCCTCATGCAATATTTGTACACTACTACACATAACCACTCCGGTAAACATAAACACCTATACATAAAATCTGAACTAACTCTCCCTCCGTTCCGCTTTCACGTAAAACTCCTGCGATATCGAAACTAACGTCTCTTCTCTTCGCTCCCCCGCCCCCTGCATCAGTCAGCTGGGAGGTTGCGGTTCCGAGCCCGGAGGAATATGCTCTGACCCACTTTCAAAACACATCTCCCCCTCCCCCCCTTTCTGGGTTCTGCCTTCTGCTATCCCATACCTCTCTTCCACCGTGTGGAAGAATCATAGTATCTCTCCACCCCTTCTTTCCTGCCATAGCCAGGGGTTCGCATCTTTTTGCCGGGGTACTCTCGAACTGAAGCTCTTTCGTGGAATCTCGGAGCTTTCCGTTTCGAAACCAAAAGTCCTCGCTCCTTCATTCCAGTTTTCGCGTTTTCACTCCCTCGGTCCCTAATCTCGTTGGGATATTTCTTCCTCTCGCCATCCGGTACATCTACCTGTCCGTTATTCACCTCTTGACTATCGGGGATGCCCCACCCGGTCTCTGCTTGTTGCAAAAGAATTTCCAGTGGTCTGACTTTCGCTTGTCGCCTCCTTTCCGCCCTGGTTACCTTCGGGACGACTAATTGGCCTTCTCTCTCTCCTAACACATTTATTGTGTAAACCACATATCCTCCGCATATCTTGGCTCGTTCCTCTAACTCTGCACACCTTATTTGTTCCTTCGCAGACATCTGCGATTGCGGGAACTCAGCTTCCTTTAGTTTTTCGCTTTTTGCGGCTTCTCCCCCTGCTTCTACTTCAAAATTCGAAACTGACCCTCTCTGGGGCTCATAAACGGTTTCGCTTTCATTTGCGCCCTCCGGAATCGGTTCGCGCCTACCTGGGTCTATGGCGTTTGCCTTCCCAGCTCTAGAATTTTTCTCTAATTCCTTCTTTACCTGTGGCGGTAACAAAACTTCCTCTACCATATCCTTCACGACCGCGCATAAAACTTCCTGTTGGGGCGCACTATCGCTCTCCCCCCTGACCATTCCTAAAGGGATATTTATCAGTGGACATTCTACGGCCGGCCCGAATACTCCTTGTAAACGTATAGCCGCCTCCGTCCGCGATTCGCCTGGCGCTACGTCGCTCCTCACGACCGTAATTTCTGCGCCCGAATCCAGTAGAGCCCACGCCAACTTACCGTCGACGCTCACCGGTACCCTCTCTAATTTGCATAGCGGTTCCCTCTCCGTAGCTTCCGGATACTCCGCCCTAACTGCATCCACCCTGGCTACGACTCTGTGGTCAGTAACTCGTGGAGCCTCCCTTTGGTCAGCCGCGCGTCTGTCTTCCCATCTCCGGCTAGTGTCCTTAGTACCATTCGGCCTCCCCTGCCTCCTTTGAGGACAGTCCCATTTAAAATGGTTCTTCGACCCACATAAAAAACATTGGCCCTTCTTTCCCCCATTTACGGGTCCCCCAATATTTGTCCGGGCTCTTTCGCCCTCGGATCGGTATTTACCCCGTTCCTCTTTCTCATTTTCACTAGCCTTGCCACTTCCTGGCCCCGACGCCGCATATGATTTTCCCCTGGCCGCGAAGTACATATCGCACTCCTTGGCCAGTTCCCTGGGCTTAAACCACCCATCACCTTGCCGTATACCTATATGGGCATAGGTCTCGACGTCCAGTCCCTGGGTAATTTTGTCCGCTACCACTAATTGGTTTACGGTCTCAAAATCCATTGCCCCCTTTAATTTGCAATAATAGTCCCACATGGACGTCGCCCGAGTCGCGAACTGAACGAAATTTTCGTCCGCCCGACGGCTCGCTTTCCGGAATTTTTCTAAACATACCTGAGGCGAGGGTTGAAAATTTTCTAATACAACTCCTTTTACTACCTCATAATTTCCGTATTCCTCTTCTGAAACCTGAGTCAGCAAATTCGCCGCTCTGTCCCCCAGTAAATTTAACAAAATTGTCGCCCTGAATTCAAGCGGTACGCTCTCAGAAGCGAATGCCCTCTCTAGACTTGAGAAAAAATATGCCCACTGGTCAGACCGTGTGGGTACTTTGACTGTTAGCAGTCTTATTATTCTGACCGTCTCCTCCACCGTTCGAAACCTCATCTGCGCCCCTGCCTCTACGCTTACAATCGGACTCTCTGTGTTATTGCGACTTTCCGCCCGAATTTTCTCTAACTCCAATCTTTCTTGGGATTCTAAATTTAATTTAAATTTATCTAGTTCTATTTTTTCCTTTTCCAACCTTAAGTTTGCTTCAAATTGTTCCCGTTCTGATTTTGCTTTAGCCTCCAGTTGTTCTCTCTCAACTCTTTCCGATATAATAGCTGTTAACATCCCTTCAACGACATCTTCCTCATAATCTGGACTTCCCAAAATTAATTTCCTTAACTCCGTAATTTTTAAATTTAGCGGTACCGACTCTACCAGCTCCATTGCTAACATAGCAAGATCTGTTTTCCGCGCTCTCGCCAAAAATGCCATTTCAATTGGAAATGAAAATTATAACTATATATAAAAGTAATGTATTAACACTGTCTAAATCTGACTCTTCTCTATCTCAATACTGTATTTCCAGTATTCGAATTATTATTAAAAGTCTATACCTTAAATATAGATGAAACAATACATTAAATATCTTTAAAATTCACCCTAAGCATTACTATCGCTATCTTGAGCTTTGATTAAAATTTTGCCTAGCCCTCTCTTTCATTACCAAAACATCCTGAGTAACATAAACCAAAAGTAAAAATTATCACTCACCCCACAGTAGATTCTTGGGGCTACGTTACACATCGGTGAAGGATCTGGTGTCGGGTTACTTTCTGGATGGTCGGGGATGTGGCTCCTCCGTCAGTAGCTGCGGGAACCTTGGATTTACGGAACTTTCTTCGGTTGCGGGTGGGAAAATCATTCAGTCCTTCCTTCTCTGCGGATTCTGCGTCCGTCCTGCGGTCATCGACCTCTCTGGTGTTGATCCGTAGCTCTATTTCAAAGGCGCTTCATTCGTTTCAGACTCCGATGGTTTTTGACAGTCCAATTATCATGATATGTCACGTGCTGCCACCAATTTGTAACGAATTCCGCCGCTTGCTATCAATTTGTAATAAATCCCAGCGCTTGGCACCATTTTGAAATGAATTTACCATTCTCTGCTGCTGGATACTCTGTATGGTTGTTGACTCAGTAGCGTTATTCCGGTCCGCGCACATAAAATGGAATGTGCCGACCTAAATACCAGTAACCGTTTCCTTCTGAATTCGTGAGTTAGATGGCTGAAATAGGCTTGAAAAAGTGACGGGTTCGTCACAGACATCAAACAATTTGTCAAATGTAATTTATTAGTTTGTCTGTATGTCTGTAATGCTTGTCGATAAATTAACAAAATATCGTCAACTTGACATTTTATTTAAAATGTTTCCAAATTGGCAAAAATGACACTAAATTAATAAAAATGATGTCAAATTGATGATAGTCAATATCTTGGAAAATGAAGTTTAATTTATTTGCTAATTCCTGTCCCTTTGGGGAAATTAATATTCTTGATTTAAGATATGTTGAGTTTCGCGGTTATAATCGTTTCAAATACAATATTTGAACAAAATAAAAGTTAATTCGGTTAAGCTGTGAAGGACTCAAAGCCATTGATTGATAAAGTCTTTTTGACACTCCCACCCATTTTATTCGCCCTCGAGTGAGAAACAAAAATATTAAGCTCCGTTAGGTTCTGTCCCGTTGTCGATACTATAAGCATGGGCGCCCATAGCACTTTTTTAGAAGCTAAACTCAATGATATGTACAATATCGACTACCTTGATCCCCACATTTGGGACACTGAATGTCCAGGGGAGCGGAAGTGCCTCCTTTCCCTCCCCTATGGGCGCTCATTGAAAAAACTCCCTGCTTATACTAGTAACCTCAAGACAGAACCTAACGGAGTTGAGTTTCGATTTCCCCAGGGGTGGAAAAATGGAGTCTTTCCAGATCCCACAAAAGTTTCCGTGAAGTCTAAAGCTTTACACACTTATAGCCATCCCGCCACTCAAATAGCTGCTGTAAGCCCTCTGGGTCAGCCGAGTAGTTTGGGTCTGCAACACAAAATACTATATTAGTCTGTGCTTATAGCCATCTCTCCCGGCCACTCAAATAGCTACTGTAAGCCCTATAGGGCTAGTCAAATGGTCTGGGTCTTCAACACTTATAGCCATGGGTGCCCATAGGGGCGTTCAAAGTCACAAATGTAGGTATCAAGTTAGTCAATATTGTACTTCTCATCCATGAGTTTACCCTCTGGAAAATGGTCTATGGGCGCCCATAGGGGAGAGCGAGGGGGCACTTTCGCTCCCTCGAACGTTTAAGGTCAAAAATGTAGGTCTTACTAGATATTTACCTCCCATCCTTGAGTTTGGCTATCTCAGGAATAAGTTTTATGGGCGCCTTTGAATCCTACTCGTTCGAAACAAGGTCGACCTCTCCTGCAGTTACCACACTATATTTTGATCGTACTACATTTTGACACACACACAACCACACTCTCCCTCTCGCTCCCTGTGTCTCCCTCCCTCCTTTCCGAGGTCGTGTAGTGTTTGCGTATTTTTTCTGAGCACTCCCAGTCGTCCAATGAAAACGAGGTTTGAATTCAAAGGGACCATTTAGTGTCATTTCAAATGAACGATGCGTGCCATTCAACTCAATTGAATGAATTATCTTCTTCTTAAATAATAAAAGGCAATGTCTGTGTGTGTGTGTGTGTGTGTGTGTGTGTCTGTGTGTCTGTCTTATACACTATACGTTTCGCGACCGTGCGTCGGAGAGCTACGAAATTTGGCAATCGGAGATCTGGGGGGGAGGGAAGGGGACACGTGAAAACCGATTTTCAAAATTCTAATTATTTTTTTATTTATTTAATGTTTTATGCGATTTCGACCTTTTTTTGCCCTTTTTGCCCTTTTTTCTCCACGATCCAGACGTCGTAGAAAAAAACAACTCACACCATCGGAAAGAGCAGACAATTGCGAGTAAAAATATATCAATTTCAAATCTCCATTTCGATTTCTAATATTTTTTAAAGATTTTAAAACAAAAGTCACTTTTGGCTCAAAAAAACGATTTTTGGTTTTTAATTCTCGCATAGTAAAAAGTACTCATAATTTCGACTAATAATTTACATTTTTAGAAAGCTGAAATATCTGGCATTCTTACAAGTCTAATCTGGTCCAGAAATAATGAAAATTGCCTTCAGGATCGCAATTTTAAAGCCGTCATGATTTTAAATTTCTCGGCGTTCCGTTCGGCGTGTCGCTTCGTTTCTCCCCCGCTGAAGCAGGGAAGGTGGTGGGTGGGGACGTCAAGGTGGAGGTGACGTCACGGTTCTGTATATGCATAGCGATGGGTGGGACAATAAGAAACCGAATTAGTTTTTACTTTCCGTTTCCCGCGCTTCCGATTTTAAATGAAATAAGAGCTTAACATATGCACTGTAGAAATTATTATATCTTCTTCTTAAATAATAAAAGGCAATGTCTGTGTGTGTGTGTGTGTGTGTGTGTGTGTCTGTGTGTCTGTCTTATACACTATACGTTTCGCGACCGCGCGTCGGAGAGCTACGAAATTTGGCAATCGGAGACCTGGGGGGGAGGGAAGGGGACACGTGAAAACCGATTTTCAAAATTCTAATTATTTTTTTATTTATTTAATGTTTTATGCGATTTCGACCTTTTTTTGCCCTTTTTGCCCTTTTTTCTCCACGATCCAGACGTCGTAGAAAAAAACAACTCACACCATCGGAAAGAGCAGACAATTGCGAGTAAAAATATATCAATTTCAAATCTCCATTTCGATTTCTAATATTTTTTAAAGATTTTAAAACAAAAGTCACTTTTGGCTCAAAAAAACGATTTTTGGTTTTTAAATTCTCGCATAGTAAAAAGTACTCATAATTTCGACTAATAATTTACATTTTTAGAAAGCTGAAATATCTGGCATTCTTACAAGTCTAATCTGGTCCAGAAATAATGAAAATTGCCTTCAGGATCGCAATTTTAAAGCCGTCATGATTTTAAATTTCTCGGCGTTCCGTTCGGCGTGTCGCTTCGTTTCTCCCCCGCTGAAGCAGGGAAGGTGGTGGGTGGGGACGTCAAGGTGGAGGTGACGTCACGGTTCTGTATATGCATAGCGATGGGTGGGACAATAAGAAACCGAATTAGTTTTTACTTTCCGTTTCCCGCGCTTCCGATTTTAAATGAAATAAGAGCTTAACATATGCACTGTAGAAATTATTATATTTATATTTTAAATGATGGAACGATATGGATTTTTTAAATGGATATTTTAATTTTATGGATATTTTAAATGATGGAACGATGGATATTTTAATTTTATGGATATTTTAAATGATGGAACAATGGAATGAGGATGATGGAATTAAGAGCTTAGAGAGCATATGGTCATTTTAAATTGTAAATTAGCGCGCGGGAAGTTAGCGGTAGGCCCGGGTACGATTCCCGCCACTGCCAAAACTGCCGAAGTGTTCACGCGGAATACGATCACGTTAAACATGTGGGCCCGTAAGTCCTTCCGAGAGGTTGGTGGTAGGGGAAGGAGGGTACGGTCCCTGTGGATGCCTCCTTCACAGGGTTCCCGTCTAAATTGGGTGAATATAAAGAAAGTTGCGGAGGGCGCGGCAGCCCAGTGGTTAGCGCTCAGGAATTGCACTCGGTAGGCCCGGGTTCGATTCCCGCCACTTCCAAAACTGCCGCCGTGTTCACGCGGAGTACGATCACGATAAACATGTGGGTCCGGAAGACCTTCCGAGAGGTTGGTGGTAGGGGAAGGAGGGTACGGTCCCTGTGAATGCCTCCCTCACAGGCTTCCCGTCTAAATTGGGTGAATATAAAGAAAGTTGCGGAGGGCGAGGCAGCCCAGTGGTTAGCGCTCAGGAATTGCACTCGGTAGGCCCGGGTTCGATTCCCGCCACTTCCAAAACTGCCGTCGTGTTCACGCGGAGTACGATCACGATAAACATGTGGGTCCGGAAGTCCTTCCGAGAGGTTGGTGGTAGGGGAAGGAGGGTACGGTCCCTGTGAATGCCTCCCTCACAGGCTTCCCGTCTAAATTGGGTGAATATAAAGAAAGTTGCGGAGGGCGAGGCAGCCCAGTGGTTAGCGCTCAGGAATTGCACTCGGTAGGCCCGGGTTCGATTCCCGCCACTTCCAAAACTGCCGCCGTGTTCACGCGGAGTACGATCACGATAAACATGTGGGTCCGGAAGTCCTTCCGAGAGGTTGGTGGTAGGGGAAGGAGGGTACGGTCCCTGTGGATGCCTCCCTCACAGGGTTCCCGTCTAAATTGGGTGAATATAAAGAAAGTTGCGGAGGGCGAGGCAGCCCAGTGGTTAGCGCTCAGGAATTGCACTCGGTAGGCCCGGGTTCGATTCCCGCCACTTCCAAAACTGCCGCCGTGTTCACGCGGAGTACGATCACGATAAACATGTGGGTCCGGAAGTCCTTCCGAGAGGTTGGTGGTAGGGGAAGGAGGGTACGGTCCCTGTGAATGCCTCCCTCACAGGCTTCCCGTCTAAATTGGGTGAATATAAAGAAAGTTGCGGAGGGCGAGGCAGCCCAGTGGTTAGCGCTCAGGAATTGCACTCGGTAGGCCCGGGTTCGATTCCCGCCACTTCCAAAACTGCCGCCGTGTTCACGCGGAGTACGATCACGATAAACATGTGGGTCCGGAAGTCCTTCCGAGAGGTTGGTGGTAGGGGAAGGAGGGTACGGTCCCTGTGGATGCCTCCCTCACAGGGTTCCCGTCTAAATTGGGTGAATATAAAGAAAGTTGCGGAGGGCGAGGCAGCCCAGTGGTTAGCGCTCAGGAATTGCACTCGGTAGGCCCGGGTTCTATTCCCGCCACTTCCAAAACTGCCGCCGTGTTCACGCGGAGTACGATCACGATAAACATGTGGGTCCGGAAGTCCTTCCGAGAGGTTGGTGGTAGGGGAAGGAGGGTACGGTCCCTGTGAATGCCTCCCTCACAGGCTTCCCGTCTAAATTGGGTGAATATAAAGAAAGTTGCGGAGGGCGAGGCAGCCCAGTGGTTAGCGCTCAGGAATTGCACTCGGTAGGCCCGGGTTCGATTCCCGCCACTTCCAAAACTGCCGTCGTGTTCACGCGGAGTACGATCACGATAAACATGTGGGTCCGGAAGTCCTTCCGAGAGGTTGGTGGTAGGGGAAGGAGGGTACGGTCCCTGTGAATGCCTCCCTCACAGGCTTCCCGTCTAAATTGGGTGAATATAAAGAAAGTTGCGGAGGGCGAGGCAGCCCAGTGGTTAGCGCTCAGGAATTGCACTCGGTAGGCCCGGGTTCGATTCCCGCCACTTCCAAAACTGCCGCCGTGTTCACGCGGAGTACGATCACGATAAACATGTGGGTCCGGAAGTCCTTCCGAGAGGTTGGTGGTAGGGGAAGGAGGGTACGGTCCCTGTGGATGCCTCCCTCACAGGGTTCCCGTCTAAATTGGGTGAATATAAAGAAAGTTGCGGAGGGCGAGGCAGCCCAGTGGTTAGCGCTCAGGAATTGCACTCGGTAGGCCCGGGTTCGATTCCCGCCACTTCCAGAACTGCCGCCGTGTTCACGCGGAGTACGATCACGATAAACATGTGGGTCCGGAAGTCCTTCCGAGAGGTTGGTGGTAGGGGAAGGAGGGTACGGTCCCTGTGGATGCCTCTCCCACTGGGTTCCGTTCTAAATTGGGTAAATAAAAAGAATGTTATGGAGATAGTCGCTGGGGGCGAAGAAGCCCAGTGGTTAGCGCGCGGGAATTGCACTCAGTAGGCCCGGGTTCGATTCCCAAAATTGCCGCCGTGTTTACGCGGAGTACGAGCACGTTAAACATGTGGGTCCGTGAGTCCTTCCGAGAAGTTGGTGGTAGGGGAAGGAGGGTACGGTCTAAATTGGATGAATAAAAAGAAAGTTATGGAGATTGTCGCGTAGGGCAAAGTAGCCCAATGGTTAGCGCGCGGAAATTGCACTCGGTAGGCCCGGGTTCGATTCCCAAAATTGCCGCCGTGTTTACGCGGAGTACGATCACGTTAAACATGTGGGTCTGTAAGTCCTTCCGAGAGGTTGGTGGTAGGGGAAGAAGGGTACGGTCCCTGTGGATGCTTCTCCCACTTGGTTCCGGTCTAAATTGGGTGAATAAAAAGAAAGTTATGAAGAATATCGCGGAGGGTGAAGTACCCCAGTGGTTAGTGCGCGGGATTTGCACTTGGTAGGCCCGGGTTCGATTCCCAAAATTGCCGAATAAAAATAAAGTTATGGAGATTGTCGCGGATGGCACGGTAGCCCAGTGGTTAGCGCGCGGGAATTTCACTCGGTAGGCCCGGGTTCGATTCCCGCCATTGCCAAAACTGCAGCCGTGTTCACGCGGAGTACGATCACGTTAAACGTGTGGGACTGCAAGTCCTTCCGAGAGGTTTGTGGTAGGGGAAGGAGGGTACGGTCTCTTTGGATGCCTCCCCCATTGGGTTCCGGTCTAAATTGTGTGGCACTTCCTGGCCTTCCAAGCAGTTACCTTACACCTTTCTGGTAGGTCGCGCCAACGAGTTTGCCACGGTCAGAATTTTCAAGGGTAGCGAACAGGCTGGTCGCCAAAGGCGGCTAGTTAACAAATAAAAGGAAGAATGAATTTGAGTCTGATTTATCAGTCAGCTTCTAAGTCTCTTCTGTCCACATCAGATTCTACACGTTTTAGGACCTCCAGAACATGAAAAAAAAAGTTTTTTAACGTAACGTCTGTGTGTGTGTGTTTAGCATACAATGTATCCAGTACACTGTGTGTGCTATACAACTTCAAAATATTACAGTCAATAGTTTCAAAAATGGGTCTTTTTTTTATAATCCGGTTTCCTATTTTTTCAACTACGGTAAAAAAAAAAACGGTTTTTAAATATTTTACCACATTTTTCAGAATGGACGCAATCTTTTGATAAAATGCATTTTGTGACAGCGTTTAGAAAGTAGGAGAGGATGCATTATTAAAACGAGACATCCTGGGGAATTCTAAAAGCTTGAGAAAATCGAGTGGAGCCTCCCACTCCAGGACGATGAAGAGCTACAATCTGTCACCCCTTCCAAACAGAAACCCATTATGTCCGTTCAAGCCCGAAATCAGAACATCTGGGCGAGGAACAAGACTTGAAATAATTTGTATTGCACTCAGGTAAATAACGTGTTACCATTGTTTGTATCACAAAAGAGTGCCGCATTAACATAGACCTAATCATCTAATGGTTGCTTTTGCATGCGATGCCACTCAAGCAGTGTAAAAGTAGAGTTAATGTTTCTGCAGATAGCTGGTCGGTGCATTAATCTTATTGGCGGGAAAGGGTATTTGGGCTACCTTTTTTCTAGCAAGGTTTGCTTTTTATTATAAAAATGGAAGCAAAACTGCCTTTTAATTACATTCATCCAGACTCGCTAGAAGTGCTTTAGCGTTAAAATAGACGTATTAACGTAAAAAATCATTTCTAATGCCTGAGGGAGCGTTTATTAATTTTTCGAAGTTCATGCAGAGTCTTAGCTTTGTAAGTTCAAATAATAAAAAAATCGGATGCGAGCAGCACGTAACTTTCCCTACATACTTAAATTCATTGTATCTTATTTCTTAATTGAGTTTTATTAACACAATTAATTCATTAAATTGAGTTTTATTGCACACACACACACACAAAAACATACTTATTTGAAATCACATGGCACTTTTAAAGAAATGGATGGACACCTTTAATTCAATTTTCGTTTTCATTGGGTAACTGCACGTATATTCAAAGGCGGCGCAACAAACATGCGAAAAAACTAAAATATCTCGAGAACAGCTAATACTAATGGGGTTGGCCAAAATAAACAGTTAATTGATATATTTGAGCACGCGTAGTCTTTAATTTTAGATTTTAAGGATTCTTGCGAAAAAAAAGCAGGTTCTGTTTTCCCGAATTATACCAAAATCTAATCAGCAACAGAGTAATCTACAAGTCACTTATCTATTAAACTTTGTGAAATTGGGTCAATTGCGTTTTTAGTTAGAGTGGATACATACATTGCACACACACACAGACGTCGCGTTAAAAATAGTGTTTTCGTATTTTAGGTCTCAAAACGTGTAGATCCGTCAAAAAATCCAGTTGCCAATTTCTTCATGATTTCAATACTTTTCCTCTACATTACCGTAATGTCTTGCAGGGAAAATAAAAACGGAAGCGAAACTTCCTTTTAATTCCAGTTTTAGACTAGACAAAAATCCTTTAGTATTTTTTAATAATATGTAGAGATTAACAGCATTTAATGCATGTGGTGGCTTGTAATAATTGTTTCCCAATTCTAAACTTTAAGGTTCAAATCATGGAGCTAAAAGTAAGGAGTTAAAATTTCCTATTAAGAAATCGCCTTTATCGTTTGAAACGATCATTCAGGTGGCGCTGGGTTTATATATTGTTGCGAACGCGTAATATTCCCTCCTTGGCGCCTTCTCTTTCGTCTGCCTCGAAGGCCAGGCGAAGAAAACACACTCCATGACGTGAGTCCAGGGTTCCAAGGATTTTCCAGTTAGAAGAAGGGTTGATTTATCGTCCGTTTGGCGACATTTGGCGACTTTTCGAATCTTCCAGAAGCATCTGGATAGAACGATTATTCTTTGGGATATAGATATTTCCAGAAGTTTCTATGGAGAGGCTCTAAAAAGACTCACCCCTCCGTTGCCGAATTGACAAGATACGAGCTACAGTGAACTGTGACTTTACGTCAGTATTTTGAGAATAATATCGCTTATTTTGTGAAATGAGTGGAGCATTGAAGTGCTGTTGGATTGTATACTGTTCCTGTTTACGTTGTGCTTGTGAATAAACGTGTTTAGTTATCCAGAAATTTGGACTCGTTCTTGTATCCGGAGTGACGTTCCTAACCATATGTAGTCCTGCATTTTTATGGTAAATGGCCGAAGATATTTGTTCAAACTATCCAATGCAAAGTAGAACTGAAACAATAAGGAATATTCCTACGTATCCAAAATTATTTTACCTTCCAAATGACCTCCCTCCATTTTGAACTCTAGCCTACAACTGTGAACAAAAACTATCTAATAATCCTAATAATCCAACTAATAATCCAAACTACATAGACTCAATACTACGCCTTTCTGTTGTTTCAATGACACCTTCACTAACACCTCGATTTAATTCTCAGAGCATTATGGCATGTTCAAGCGTTTCATCCATAGTAGTTTCATCTCCAAAGCCCCATGGTTCAAAGAATAAAACAGAGCATTAGTGTCGAGGATGAAAGCATACGAAGTTATGTATAATCACGGAAAAGAACATTTTAAAGTAATTATCCAAATAACATCTGTTTTGCAATCTTTTCGCATCGTAGTGGTAGTTGTAAGGCTGATTTTCGGTCCGGGCGATTTTAAGGTAGCGGCCCCAATAGTTAAGTGATGATGGGGGCACAATTTGGAAAACGATCGCGAAAGCACCTGATTTTTCAGTGAAAGTTTCAAATGCTATCTGCATAAATAAATGAAGGGAAATATTGATCATATTTTGCCCCCCCCCCCCTTAGAGCTTGTTTCCAATTTTCCTTGCTTGTATTGAGAGAGATAGAATTTGTTGGGAAGAAACATACTTTCCCCGCCAATCTTCTATTTAGAGATGAAATATTATGTGCGTCTAATTTTACCCCAACTACAACAGTTATCGGATAGCATATGTCTATTTGCTTTAATCATTTGTTGCTTTTCAAATTTTTGAGTCCTGCTATTTATTATGACTTTAAATGTAGCATATCCTTGTTTTTGTGGTACATTTTGATTCTTTGGATTTTGAACATGACCTCGTCTTGGGCCCACAGCAAAAGGATGTATGTTTGAGGGAAAATAACTCGAGATTCGGAGCAACTGAAAAGCTCAAATTATAAGCAGATAGTTAGTTGCCTTTCGTAGTATATTGAAATTCTTTCGATTTTAACCCTTAAAGGTGCTGGACCTCAATAGAAATATACATAACGAGAACCGGAGCAGCTAGAAAGCTCAATTTTGGTACTCGTTATCTTTCGTGGTAGGGCTTCGTGCATCATCACAAAAATCTTAACACATTCGGAGTTCAATGTTTTATATTTATATGGACTTATGTGAAAAACAATAGATAGAAAGTCGAAAATTCCGAAATCTTAAAATTCTGTTTTTAACCATCTATCCCTTGGAGTCCGGGTTAGATGGCCAGAGGATCGTGGGTCATCTCCATTTTAATGGTAAACATGTACTAGTTAAGCTTAAGGGAGACTTCGCATTTAATTTGAAAGCGAGCTTTTAATTCAAGAACAAAATACTACAAATAATGTGTTACAAAAATTACGTGAAATGATGACTTCCAAAAATGCTAACTAAAATAAAAACATTACTGGAAAATTTAAAAAATGCCACTTCTGTTTTGATATAATAATACCACAGGACTGGCATACATCGATGAGGATGTTTCGTGCAAACAGGGATGGCAACGGACACACTCAATCAAGTCATCTTTAATCTTTGTGCTATTATATTCTTCTCCGCATCCTACACATTCGTTAGAGTGATCAAAATCAGCACTGGATATGCCACTGGATACATATTGAATCCCGATATCTTTTTCAGAGCTGGAAAAAGTTCTACAACAGCGCTTCTTTCCATTTTCTTTTTTCCTAGATAGAATCCTGTAGGAAAAAGAACTCTAAAGTGAGTGACTTCCCACATATTCCTTAGCCAGAGGTGATAAAATATCTGAAACATAGCTAAGGTAAAAAAAAAGTAAAATCCAAATTGGAATAAACTGACAAGGTCAGTCAACGTGTAAAGTGACGAGGCCGTCTGCACTACCTTTCTGCTCCATTAACCTATATAAAATTCCTTATCTGTTTTATACGCATTCATATTATTTATAATCCACAAATAACTACTCCATTTTTGTTGGGGTACCATCAATCAACTTTTTTATTAAAACATAAAATTTCTTATTCAATCAGATCAAAAGGCCTTATTAGGGTGCCATTAAAATTATCATTCCATTTGATCATTATTTCATTTATCATATTATTAACTCATGAACCTTTACATAGACACACCGTAGATATGATTATATCTCTACACAGAGTAGATATGATTATCAATCTTTGTTGAGACACAGTATCTTTCTTCAAATTATCCAAAACACTCTTAAACATCATATCATCTTAAACTCATGTATAACTTCATTTTATCATTCTATTTAAATCCTCATAACTCAAAACATGTTTCATTCTATAATTATAATCCATCATAATATGTTCATTTTCCAATTATCATATTTATCCTTCTCATATTCAATTAACTCATGTGTGTTTATCATTTTTAATTTAACAAGGTAATCGACTTTATACTTAATGACAGGTTACATTTAGAATGTCCTTCTAAGCCCTTTGGCTTTAGTACTTAGCTAGTGGTTGTTCTAGTGAGAGGTACTTGCATAACGCAGTAAAGGAAAGCACCTGTTTCTCCTGTTCTGATAAAGCAATGTTATGTTAGAAATTAAAATATAATTTACACCTTTAAGTTATCTGTATTTTAAAATTCATCTAAGAGTTAAATTAGTGTTGTGTACAATTATTCCTAATTATAGCAATCAGCTAAAATTTATATTCTGTCTGGGTTATCCAGTATGAAAATTTGCCTTAGCAAACGTGGAATAAAATTGTGTATTCACTCTCATTTATTCTGTCAGAATTAATACATCAAAGAAAATGACTGATACTGTATTTTCTAAATTTAAATTCATCCTCATTGTATCAACATAAATAATTATTCTCAAAATCTTCATCTTAAATTCAATAATCCCTTCTCAACATTAATATCCTACTTGTGTCATGTGATCGTTTTAGGTCATCATCAATTAGTAAAATTTTTTATATAATCAATCATTAATTACTGATTATTATATAATCAAATTCTATATCAAAATTTAGTTATTATTCATGGTGAGATTGAGCTTCTTATCCATTTATCACAATCATTAATTTAAAAGCATTTCTCTAAATTACTCAAAATAAATTATAAATACATATAAATACACTCTTATTCATATTACCACAATTATTATATATATCAAATATTACACTAAAAAAAGCTTCTCCATTTGCTCATCCTTTTTAAGGAATCGTTTTTATAGGCTTAATTAAATGGGTGCCCATATTTATGAGATTTCATACTTTCATTTTATAAGAGTACTCACCCTGTTTGTTCCATAACTTATATGTTATGCAGACACTTTTTTTTTACTCATTCACTATAACATCGTTGCTCGTTTGCGTTAAATTCGTGCACTTCTTGAGATGTGTATGTCACTTAAGTCTGGCACATTTCACACTAACCGAATCATTTTGTGAATTTATTGCGCTAGGTTTCTTCTTTCGGCACATGGATTTGATGACTCTGAAATCGATGTGATACTGGATCTGATCTCTGGGTTCAGCTGGAGCATATCAATTCGGGTCTCTGGATTCAATATCATCAAATGGATCCGGTCAGCCTGGAGAAGTTGTTAGAGTTTGCTTGCAAAGATTTAAGTATTGTCTCTTTTCCGTTTGCAACAATGCCTCGAGCATCCGTAAACAGGGATATGGCATTCCCATACTTTTGGGCCGGCAAACTGCTGCAAACCTTCCAATAGCTCCTTGAAAACAACGTGCTCTGCTAGATTCGCCATTTTACAGTCGAGGTCAATCTTCTTTAATCGTCGAGTACAAAAATAATCATCGCCTCGAATTAAATGTCTTTAAAGCTTTTCACAGTTATTGTTGAAAATAGACATTGATTAAAATTGCTCTAGTACATTATACTATGAATTCATCATACCATTTTGGAGGGAGTCGGCAGCCGAGGCTAACCGCTCCGCCATACCAGATGCTGCTCCTCAGAAAAGCGACCTTGCTCGTAGCGGTTCTTCGAGAGAGTGTCCAAGAGAGTCGTCCTGACCTCTCCGTTGCCGGGTCAGAGTTCGTCCCTGATTGGCTACCTCGCTTTCTCCTTCTGACCTCTGTCAACAACCTTGGATGGCTAAGAACGTTCTGGAATCTTCTGGAAGAAAAGGGGGTCTGGAAGAAAAGGGGTCTTCTGGAAGAAAAGGCTATGAGCCGCACCTTCGTTCCTGACGATGATATTAAAAATGGAGAGTTTTCTTTGCCATGCAGAATGTCTGATAAGTCTTATCATGACAAATCCTAAAGTCCTTAATTTTTGTTTTCTGCTTTACTTTATTTATATTTTTGGATGATGTGGAATAGTAAGATGGCGTCTCTGACGTTTGGATGTAGTGCGAGTTTTGCTAATCAATGGTGCAGGTGCAACATTTGTCAACCTTTTTGTGAGGGACCGCTCATTCGTCCCGCTCTGCTTGGAAGTGATTCAGCATCTTTCTGAGTAGAGATTCAGCGAGCTAAACTCAGACCATCGAGCCTTTGACTATGTTTCCAGTTTTCCATCTCCTCTACAGTATTTTGCACTATACACGAAATTCAATGGAAGCTTGTCGGACTGACGTGCCATTATGTATTGCTTTATATAAATCATCTTGTTTCCATTTCCCCCGTTTTTTAACATATATATTTGTCACTTGAAAAGAAAGCGAGAAGCTGCCTGACATATATGCCAAAATAATCTATCAGGTAGAACCACCTAACTCTGAAAAGTGTGGGCCATCTATCCTTAACAAACAGAAGAGATGGCCATGCCACTTATCCGGAAAACGCGACGTCAATGAAGCACATCGAGGTTAGGCATACATATACAATGTTTAGTTCCACGTTTAAGCTCGATTGCAAGATTTTAACGCGAAATAAACCGTAATAAGCCGCGAAGTAAACTGCCTTGTGGCAGTTTACTTGACGGAGGAAAATTTTGAGGCAATGGAAATATAAAAGATAGTTACATACAGGGTGGTCATAAAAAAACTTCCCCGATATATGAATCCCTAGAGGCCTATCTGCTCAACCAATTGAAAGGAAATTTCAGATATTGTTATTTGAAGGTATGCGGTCGATAATTGTGATGATTTCAAACAATAGAGCTCTCACAGTTACGGTTACAGCGAAACAACACACACTTTTCTCCTGCGGTTATACTACATTTGTGCTTGGGTTTTTTTCCCTTCGGGGTTTTCCCCTCTTTTCTTTTTTTCCTTCTTATGTCTCTCTTGTATTGTATTGTATTGTATTGTTTTTATGTTTTGTTTTGTCGTTGCCATTCTTTTATTTGTCTTGTTGTAACTGTGTTGTGATTCAATTTTATTCTGTTTTGTAATGTTTTGGATCTAAAATAAAGTTCCCGGCCACACACTTAGCTACAGTAAACCTTCGGGTCTGTCGTGTGGTCTGGGTTTTCAACATTTCAACACTTTTCTCCTGCGCAAATTGATCAGCGCATTGAAAAACCATAAATTTCGTTGGAACGATACACGTATGACGAAAATTGGCGGCGTAAACCATTTGCAAAGAAGAGCATTGTAAAGGACAAATGACAACACAAGAGAGGAGAGGGAAAAAACTTTTATTGGAATTACAAGTTTTC
Organism: Amaurobius ferox; assembly: GCA_951213105.1. Classification (NCBI taxonomy): domain Eukaryota; kingdom Metazoa; phylum Arthropoda; class Arachnida; order Araneae; family Amaurobiidae; genus Amaurobius; species Amaurobius ferox. The sequence goes on along the minus strand of OX578144.1, from coordinate 145,053,399 downwards.
AAGGTGCCCACTTTCGCAGACGATAACGCATTGCATGCGGGAGATTGTTGACAACAATGACGAACGTAACATCTCGGGAGGAATCTGCATAACTTCACGTTTTATTTCATTTTTCAATTCTGACAAATCTCGTCAATTTGATGTGTACACCTTAGATTTCAAATAACCCCAGAACCAGAAATGCATCGGAGTGAGGTCGGGGAATCGCGGTGGCCACGAAACTGCAAAGTTACGAGAGATGACTCTATTACCAAAGTTCTGTTGCAAAACCCTGTTCTGTTGCCCTGTTTTAATCCTTTGGATTTGGAGCATTACAGGTCCATCCCGTCTTGGTCCCGTCACATGAAGGAACTCAATTTTCAGGAATAATTCGATAAGCAAAGTGAGTCAGAGAGCATAAATTACGCAGATCATTGTCTTTCGTGATACATTGCACTTCTTTGGATACCGGTCCAGTCCGTTCTGGGCCAGCAATAGGTGCATGTTTTGGGGAAATGATTTGAGATCTGGAGCAACTTGAAAGCTCAAATATGATAACTCATTATGTTTCGGGGTACATATTTCAATTCTTTGGATTTTGAAATTTACCACAGCAGACCTTTCTTGGTCCGCCATAGATGGATATTGATCTTTTGGAATAATTCGAGAATCGGAGCTGCTAGAAAGATCAAATTGGGTGCTCGTTGTCTTTCGTGGTGTCTTTTAATTTTAGATTTTGTATCTTTTAGTCCAGTCCGTTCTGTGCCTGCAATGAACAGGTTCATGCTTCTTGGAAACATCTTGAGAACTGGATAAGCTGGAAAACTCAAATTTAGTGTTCGTTATCTTTTATGATATATTTGAATTCTCTGGATTTTTAATCATACAGGTCTATCCCGTCCGAGGCCCATTACGGGAAAGCACATGTTTTGAGGAATTATTGGAGAACCAAAGTAGTCAGAAGGCTTAAATCGGTACCTTATTAGTAGCAATTCGTAGCTGTTATCGTTGTCTTTCGTAGTATATTTTGATTGTTTGGATTTTAAACCTTACCGGCCCAGACCGTTCTTTGCCCAAATAGGAAGTTACATGTTTGGGATGGAATAATTTCATAATACCATAAAAGTAGATACTACGTTAGATTTTGAACCTCACCTGTCTGGCCCATCCAGGGCCCGTCATAGGAAAGCATATGGTTTTTAGAAGTTCATGCCAGCAAAAAACAAATTTTATAGATCCCCACAAATATTTATTTTAAAACGTAGTAAATACAAATGTAGTAGTAAACAAATTAAAAGCATTTTATTTGCTAATTTTGGTCCCTGGTTTCTGTGTCTTCTATTTTATCGCGCTTTGCCATGGATGGTCAAAAGTTAACATTTAATTTAGCACTGTAGATATGAAATCATTAGTAAAATTTCGTGTTTCTAGGAAATTTAAAATGAATGCTTTCAACGAAAGCAGCCCGGCAAAGTCAGTAACAGTGCAGTAAAGTGATGTGGCAGCCTGTGTTCTGCCTGAGGGTCAGACTAGTCCAAAAGTTAACCTACTAGATCATTGAAAAACCTCTGTTAGAAGGCCAGCTCGATTCCTCACTGTTTAGTGAGGTGTTAGCCTGTAAAAGCATTTAATTTTCGACGGTACTGACCATCTCGTTGCTGCATGGCAAGGTGCCGACCAATATCCAGTTCAGAGACTAAATCATTCAGAAACACATGGATGCTGCCAGTTTGTCAAAATCTCTATATTAATTGGAATGCTCTTGATATTAGAAGTCTGCAGGGGGTGAAATTTTAGACATACACACGGCCTGTCCGTAAAGTACTAGTGAAGCCGTCCCGAAAACCATTGAGTCTTAGCCCGTTTCGGCCCAAAACGATTTGTATTCAAATGTATTAAAACATGAATTTGTGAAATTTGTGTACGAAGAATTAAGATAGAAGTTGTTTTCTTTTGAATAGTTATTTTTACATAGCAAACTCAACAGAATAATTTTATATATTCTACTAAAATTCATTTTAATTCTTTTCAGAATTAAATATGTCCGACCGGATCCGTCTCAGCCCGAAACAGTGTTAAAAAACTCGGGGCCATGGGTCGAGTCGAGCTCAAGTCCGTGGGTCAGATCTGAGCCCGTGCTGACCTCAAACACGTGCTGACCCCATCCATCGTCGCTCGATAGGCCTGTCTAGCCCTGCTTCGTAGAGATTAAGAATCAATGTCAGTTTTTAACAGGAGTGTTTGGCAACATACGTATTTCACGCACAAATCGATTCCATTCCTCAAAGTGTGACTAAAGGTGTTGTGCAGAGTGTTTGAATATTTTACATAAATAGGGGACTCCGCCAACAACAGTCATTAGCATTTAACTTCATCCCCTACTTGCTTCTGACTTCACCCTTTACTCGATGCGCGGGGAATTGAGTGCTGCCTGTTATGCGAGCGTAATAAGCCCGTTGCGAACCTGCTTCTTGTGCACAGTCACCACCACTCGGTACATCTATGTCCCTCGCTCTTCCAATCGGCTCAACCCATTGAACCTTTGCCCCTACTGAAGATACGTTTTCACTTCAGAAGTGTATAGAACTATAATAACTAAAACGAAATCGAAAAAACAAAAAATAAATAAAGGCTTCGTTCCGCAAAAATCCCATAATGCAGGAATGTTTGAAACCCATGTTACTAAAATACGCGGCTATCCATTCTAATCCACGAGAATATAAGGAGTGCTAGTCTCATACAATTTCAGCGCTTTTATTTTGGGACATATAGATTCAATTTCATATATCGTGTAAATTTGTTTACAAACGGTATCAGGATTTTTCAGGTTTGTTTGGGACGATCATTTTTGTAGAGTTAGAACAGAGATTCCTAAAACTTATTTTCACATACAAGCTTTCATTTAAATATTATAACTGAGTGCTTTGAATAACCATGTCATTTAGAATACTAATGTCTCTTTGTTCATGATTGTGTACTTTATTATACATTCCGTACGAAGAACGGGTGGTACTTTATTATTTCTTATTATGCAATTTAAATATATTGCGATATTTCGTACACCACAGATAGAATGTTGTCCAACTTTTGGATTTACCAAAATATTCATGAGCTCGAGAATTTAGCAGGTACTAAAATGACTGAAAATTGAATGGGATTTGGCCACAGTTCGAATGTTCTCCTAAGTCGAGAGAAAATAGAGTGCCCATTTCCTGAATCATACGCCTATTATACATCCACGGCGCTATGACGGCTTATTAGTATCCATTTGCTCCCAGGCTTCACATTAGTTTGAAATTTACTGACTACACATCTTAGGAATACGTTCGCTTGCAGACATCGGAATTGAAAATGGAGTCTGCTTATAAACACTTTACATAGACGATTAAGCGAGGAACTAACTATAAAGGCATTTCATATAATAATGTAGACATACTCTCAGGGGAATTCTTTCAAAGAGGACCCTCTGGGGCGCAACACCGTATTTTCATGCTGCTGTGTCCACATACGATACTGAGCATCGCAGCCTGTTTAGGGGGCTCGTAACAGCAACTGTCGTGTTTCGCGCTTTTCCCATCAAACAGGGTGTTTATAATTTAATAATACTGTTACGAACTTGTAAAAGCTTTGGAGTCCCTCCTCCGTACCGTCCTCACTTTCGTCTCTTTCGAAGACCAGACGGAGAAAGCACCCTTACAGGAATCCTTTTCCATAACGTGAATCTAGGGTTGCTAGGTACTTGGAATATCGCCCATTCGGCGATATTCGTCGACTGCCCGAAGGTTCGAGAAGCACCTCGAAATAACGATTCTTCTACGATGAGGTGATATAAGATATTTTTCCAGAGAATTTATAAAAGGAGTTGTCACTCAGTTAGAGAGGAGTTGGACGGGATACGAGCTCCATTGTGATTTTCGTCAATGTTTTGAGAATGTAGTAGGGGCTATTTTGTGAAATGACTTTCGTCTATATTTTAAGAATAAATAGGACCGGATGGTTATTTTGTGAAATGAGTGAAGCACTCCAGTGTCGATATACTGTAGTGTCCCTGTTTGCGCTGTGCTTGAGAATAAACGTGTTAGTTAACCTGAAATGGGGATTCATTCTTGTATCACGAGCGCACACCCACGATCCCAGAGAATACATTGTAACAATACGTATTAAGTGCTTCTTTCAGGTATACATCCGGGATAGGGAGACATTTTGCATTCATTTATGTGACAACATTTATATATATTTATAGAGGGGAAATAGAAACGTGGCCCCCTAAAGTTCCCCCGCCGGTCGAAAAGAGCTGAAAGATTGCCTATGTTGAAGTGTTAAACAGTAAGTAAAAAAATAGAAAACTTATGTATAAAACAACAGAAAATATACAAATAATGGTGTCAATCCGTTTCGAAGGCACACACCAGCCTTCTTCGTCGGGACTAGAAAGCAGAGCGACCCATTCAGAAAAATCCGCACGAAACATTGAAATACCAAACGTAGCTGAAGTAGGGAAAGGGGGTACGAAAAGGAAAAAAAAAGAGAAAGGAACGAGTGGCGGGATACTATGAATGAATAGAAAAAAAACAAGGAGGAATGCTCCAGAAAGACTCCATTCGCTTGTTCAGTGAGTACTAGGAACGTAAGCCTTACTGTGAACGTGTCGTGTGATAAACACCTCCAACGATTCAAGACGGGGTCTTTAAGTGAAGGAAATGAACTTATATATATATATATATATGATGTTTAAATAACACCTAAAACTGAAAGGTAGTGATTAAATAGTACAAATACTCATATTATACTACAGTATACCCGTTCTCCTAAGAAATTCACTTTATAAAGAAATTTGAAATTCACAATCATGTGCCCATTCCTAGTATTCTAAATTGTTATTCAACACATTCTATTAAAATATGTAAATGAAGGTTCTAAAAAGAAGTTGAAGAAACTCTGTTCTCGCTCTGCAAAATAATCTTCACAGGAAGATCTAAAGTATAAAACCTCCTGGTCCCATTTGAAAACAAATTTATTAAAAAAAATATGAAATTGATTCAGTATATACCAAAGTAAATGCACTAAAATTCTAGGGGAAGATCTACCCGTACTACTTATAATCTCGTAGATTAGAAGATTTACCTGTGTATTAGTAGAAGATGATCCTACTAAAACATATGAGTTTCAAAAGTATTTGCCAAAATAAAAAAGATGATGCAATAAATTGAAAATATCTATAATTCCCGTGATTTTTAAACTTGAAGACCGTAATGGATCAAACCCCGTCAAAAATTCAATCGGAAAAGATTTAATACAAATCGTCTGCTGCATAAACACATTGGATTTAAATTCGTTGCTAAGCGACAAGATATAATTTTCTTTAAATAAATTGGGAAAATAATATCGTCTGCATAATACTATGTCTATAGATGGTTTAATTATGTGTTTTTAATTAATATCTAGACATGAAACACAAAACATGACTTGAAACACAAAACATGGACTCAATTTTAAGTGGGGTTGGGTTACCAAGGCTACCCATAATATTTCATGAAATTCTGTGCAGTCGTTCTCCCGTGATGATGAGACAAACAGAAAGATTTTCAATTCTTATTTATATAGATTAGAAAATAAACATGCCACAGAAGACATCGCGGTAAATGTGAGACTTTTTAAAATGTGTTCTAGATATGGAATTTTAAAAAATGCTTAGAGCTATTATTAATGAAAGCAGCAATAGACGTATATTAAGTTAAATGGAGGCTACTTTGAAATATTTTTGTAAGTGCTTAGTATTTTTGTGTCTCTTACACTATACTGTGTTTCTACTGTCTTAAAAAAATGAGGTATAAAAGAATCATTTTAAATTTTGAACTAGAAGAATTAATCTAAAGTTTGATCAAAAAGAATCATTTTAAATTTTGAACTAGAAGAATTAATCTAAAGTTTGATCAAAAAGAATCATTTTAAATTTTGAACTAGAAGAATTAATCTAAAGTTTGATCAAAAAGAATTATTTTAAATTTTGAACTAGAAGAATTAATCTAAAGTTTGATTAAAAAGAATCATTTTAAATTTTGAACTAGAAGAATTAATGTAAAGTTTGATCAAAAAGAATGATTTTAAAGATTAAGCGAAAGGAATGATTCTAAAGATTGAGCTAAAGGAATCATTTTAAAGATTGAACTCAGCCTTTATGTCGTGGGATTTATGCCAAGACTAAATGTGTTCAAAAAATTGCGCACATGCAATTTCTCTTGCTGCATTAAGGGCTGAAGAGTGCAAAACTTTCTCACGGCTGTGGGTATCTGCAATGGGAGAGGGGTCTGTAAGTCCTTCCGAGAGGTTGGTGGTAGAGGAAGGGTTTCGGTCTAAATTGGGTGGAACATCCCGGCAGTCCAAACAGATTCCTTACACCTTCAGGTTGGTCGGATTGAAGAAGAAGAAATTAAATACTTCAATATAGTATATGATTTAATGAATACAAATTATTGAAATGACTGAAGTTAGCTTATTCCATCCAATTTTGGGGGGGTTGTCAAACTCTACCCCTTGCTCAAGTTTTTGGGTTAAATTGATCCTTTAATAGGCTGAAAAATCGGATGACTTTCCCTGCAGATTGAAATTCATTTTGTTATTAATTATTTCAGTATACATTAAATTGAGTTCAACTGAAGAAAATAACATGGATGCTTTTCTGATATGACATCCAATTTGTTTTTTTATGGCATCTTCGTTTCCTGTGGCAACTTAATTCACTTTAAATTCTTCAGGTCATCCAAATTCCAAAAAACTAAACTATCTCGAGAACGGTTCATCTAACAGTCATGGGGCCAGTCTTATTCGCTAAGTTGTCAAAATTTGCTCGAGAAACAAGTACTTCATTAATGTATTCCAACAATTTTAGTCATTTATTTCGGATTTTCGCTATCTTTGCGGGCCAAGTTACACTTTTCCGAATCATATAAAAATATAATTGGCATGACTATAACCATCGAGGGAACTTAACGACTCAATATTAAGAAATTTCATTAAACCGTTTTGAACTACAGTGAAAAATGTTTTTCAAAATTAAAAATTTAAATATGTCTAGAATGTAGTATTCCCCTTAGAGTAATGGGGTCGATCCCTTTGGTTGTCAAAAATTAAATATAAAACAAGCATTTAATGGATACATTTAAGCATATATAGTATTTTATTAAAGCTCGGATATTTTAGATGGGCGGGCTATTTAGAAAGAAAAAAAGCAGATTTTTTTTCTAAAATCATACTAAAATATAACTAGTACTACAGCATTCCACAAATGAATTACCTACCTAATTTTATGAAATAAGGTTAAATAGTTCGAGTCAGAGTGAATATATCCAATGCGCGTGCACACACACACACAGAGACGTCACGCTAAAAATAGTTTGTTCGTGTTTTAGAGATCTCGAAACGTATAGGTCCGTCAAAAATGCGATTTTCTACATGATTTCAATCTTTTCCCTATACTTTCCATGTATTGCAGGGAAAGTAAAAAGAAAAATAAATTGAGTTATTTTTTTCCCGTTCTAATCTTGGTTCCAAGACACATTCCCATTCCATAATCATCAGTGATTGCAAGCGCGAACCTCCTAGAAAGAGCATTTAATTCGCGGGAGTGAATGAGAGTTTAATATCGTCGAGTTGCGAACGATGTAAAGAGAGAATTCATTAACAAGTTCGGAAAATGTTTGGAAAGGCGCCCATCGCACTGGGCTCAAACCCACCGGAGATTCAGAAACGTCCAGTCTAGTATTACAGGAGGGAAAATTGATTTTGTAATTATCACTTCCCTCACATCTTCCGATCTTGGAAACCGAAATGAAGTCTCGGGAAATTTTGATCCCTTTTCACTTGAGGCGACAAACAATGTTATCAAAATTCAGAGAAACTCTTGAAATGGTTCGCGAGAACATGGATTGCCCCCTTCTGGCTCATGCCATCCATCCTTTCAAATGAATTAACAAATGATGAATCGATGCGATCCGCGGATTAAATGCTGCGAGGTTTGCAGCTGCGTTTTCTTGGGGCTATTAACTTATGGGTTGGGGAAGGAGTTGCTTTCATAACGGTGCCTCAATATTCGTTTCGGCAGATGGAGACATCTCGATTAAGTTATGTGAAAGAAAAAAAAATCGGATATGAACAACACACGACTTTCATTACAGACTCGAATTCATTTGCTCTTGATTTCATTCAATCGAGTTGGATGGCACTCAATAAATATTTGAAAGGACGCTGAATGGACACTTTTAATTCAGTTTTCATTTTCATTGGGTAAATGGACGCATTTTCAAAACGAGCGTAGCAAAAATGCAAAATAACTAAAATATCTCGAGAACGGTGAGTCCTAGAATAATGGGGTGGTATTATTATTATTTTCCTTGTTTAAAATTACGTATAACACAATCATTTAATGGATACATTGGAGCATACGCAGTCTTTTATTAAAGATTTGAACGATTTTTGCGGGCCATTTCGAAAAAATAAAATAAAAACAAGGTCTTTCTTTTTGACTCGTACCAAAATCTAATGAGCACCACAGTAACCTATAAGGAACTTATCTACCCAATTTTGTGAAATTGGGTCAATTAGATTATTTAGCTAGAATGGATACATACGAATTTTGAGGGCTATTTCACAAAGGTAGCTTCTTTTATCCCGAATTATACCTCAATTTAATCAGCACCAGGATCACTCGTAGCGAAAATGCAAAAAACATTAAAGAATTTTTGAAGTGGCGAGCCGTCGGTCGTTTAGAGGCTGGGCAGACTGGTGATTTTAGAGACTGGTCGTTTAGAGACTGGTCGTTTAGAGACTGCACAGCCGGTGATAGAAGTGGCAAGATGGCTGCACGAAAGACAGTCTCTGTCCTCTGGAAACAATGTCAAGACTCTGAAACTGTTGCTAGGAAACTTAGACAAGGGCGTAGAAAAATAACAATTGCTTCTCGAAATCGGTAACTGTCCGTAACTGCCCGTCGCAGCACGAAGTCGACTATTAGGCAGACGAGTTTAGGGCTCGCAGCTACCACTGGAACTTTAGGATCTCGACAAACTGTATACGGAAGGCTTAGTGAGAAAGACCTTTATGTAAGAAAGTCAGTTGTATATATTTCACTGACCTCACAACATAACGGGGTCCATCTGATGGGGTACTGAGCACACTAGTGCTAGAGTCAACAACAACGGTGTTCTCTTCAGTGACGAGTCGAGGTTCAGTTTTACCTCCTATTCTGAAGGCGTTAACCCCTGGAGGGAACCAGCAACTCCCGTAATCTCCCCAGTTTCCCGTAATCTCTTTCTAGACATTACGGAGAACGACCGTTTTGAGGAATTTTTGAGAAAGGGCGGCTTTCTCCACTCATGCACAAATAAAGGAAAAAACTGCAAAACAATCAAAGGCTTTTAACTGGACTTGGGCGTCTAAACAGATGCCTTGTACCTCTAAGAAGGTACAAGGCATCTGTACAAGGCTACCTTACACGACATTTCGGGTAGGTCGGACGGTCTGGGTCGAAAAAGAATTTTGCATTCGTTCCAAAAATTGGAACATTCCAAAAATTTAAACATTTACAACACATACGTATTGTAGGTAAAAAGGAGCAGCGCCACCTACACGCAGTGTCGGCACATGCGATAAGACAGGGGTCGTTCATCGACAACACGAATTAGAAAATGTTCTCTCTTTCCAGCCATAGCCACTCATTCTATTTTAATACCAGAGAGCTGTGAATGATCGAGTGGTATTCAGTTGCATATTCTTGTCTATTTGGAAAGTGGCCAATCCATGCTGAAATGAGTTTTAAATCCACAGGAGATTTTGAATCCACAGAGGTGTCCGGTCGAGTCAGAAAAGTGATTTTGCAATTAGAACTGTTCTCTCAATTCCCAATAAGTAAATTCACTGGAGTGAGACTCCACTCGACTTTCTCACACCAGAAGCTACCTTGTAGTATCTCTTTTTTCGAAATTTTACAAGAAAAAAATTTAAAAAATCGGCATGATGGATCCAAATGATTCATTCCAGTTACACCCTTCGCTTTAAATGGTTTGACAAAATATTTCAATGGATGCCTCAGTTGACAATGCAGGCCCCGGGAACAGGGGTAACTTGGATATGGACGTCACGAACCAAAAAATTGTATCGGCTATTTTTACCACCCATGATTGAAACTATGAAGTCTCGAGATGCATTGCTCCTTTTGTGTCAGACTGTGTTCTATGCTGTCATGTTAAAAGAATATAAACGTTTAGCTCGAATTAAAAAAAATTATCTAATTCCACATTTTTTAAAAACAAAGTCGGATAAAATTTCCTGAAAATCCATTAATATGTGGAGCCGCTATCGTGTACATAAGATGCAAAGACATAAAGACAGACAGACAGATAACCCCGCAAAAATAGTCAAAACGTGTTCAGAATGTTAAAAGATAGGGTGGCATTAAAATCTCGAAATCGATCATTGTCGTAAAAACGATACTTTCTCAATACTATATCATAGTAGGAGAAAGTAAAACTATGGGATGGCATCTTTAACCAAGAAAATGAACTATCAAAATTCTGGAGAACTGAACGAGTCCCAACATTTAATGGCGCACCACTGGCTAAACAGCTTATGTCCTCTTTGCAATGAATGAACAAACCTATCGCTCTTTCATTCTCGTAAAGATCTGTACTATCGGCTGGAAGTGTGAATGACTGATATTATTTCACAGCTTTGTCATATGATTATATACTATATCACCTGAATAATATCTTATATATCCTTTTCTCACTGGGAAATAAATCAATTTATTGCATTACATAGGGGAAGTCATAGGCTGCCGATTTTTACTTTCTCGTATTGAAAAAGTATTGTTTTTACAAAACTTTTGGATGTCGAGATTTGGATATCATTATATGTTCTAAGATTTCCTAAACACGTTTTGACTCGTTTTGAAGGGACGTCCGTCTGATGTCTGTGGTCTATTTCTTGTGAGCATGATAGCAGCCGCGAATAGGAATGCATTTTCACGAAACTTTATATCCGGCCTTGTTATCAACAAGTCGAGAAGTGGATTGAATTTCTTTTACATTTGTGGAAACTTCGAAACGGATTCGAAATTTTATATTTTTATAAGGTGGCAGCAGAGGACACAATCGTGCGTAAAAGGGTTGGCGGATCACGAGAATCATTGATGAGAAGAACATTTTGGGTTCGTGACGTCATTTCTCCTCTTGCGATTCTCAAGTATGGTATTAAAGATTTTTTTCAAACCTCGTAATGGGAAGGGAAACACACCATAGTTGTCATCCTTTTAACCCACGATACCGATTTTTCAAAACGTTCCTTGTGAAATTTGAAAAAAGAAAAAAAATGGATTGCGGTATGAGAAAGTCGAGTCAATTAATCAATGTACGTAGATAGCGGATGATGTGACAACCTGTGAGCAAAATTGGAAAATCGCCAGTTGCAGTAGGTGCCGAAATGAATATTAAATGATTGCATTGTCCAAAAACATTTGACCGAAAACATTAGGAGAATATTTAGGATTTTTAGAAGACTATTATTACTATTTTACTGCTATAAATTATTACATTATTACTATGATTACTATTGAATTACTATATTATTACTATTATTATCATTTTAGTACTTAAATTACTATATTATTAATATAAATTACTATATTATTACTATTATTAACATTTTATTAATATATATTGTTACTATCTTATCACTATAAATTGCTTTTTATCTTCCAAATAGGATAATTGGAATCAAGTCTTGACGACCTCCCCTCTCCCCCCCCCCCCTCGCTTCAGGGCATCTTTGATCTCTTAAACTTTGATCCGTTTTCGCCTTACAAGAGTAACCAAATTATGGAAATGCATGTGGAATGAGCGCTGCAGAAAGTTTTATGGCCCCCACTGGTGAAGAAGTTGATATCACCCCTTCAAAGGCATTGCCTTTTGATTAATAGATATTATTCGGGGATTAATTATCGTAGGGTTTCAAGGGGGAACGGACGAGGGAATAATACTTTATAACGTTGCTAGATAAAGTTATTCACAGGATAAAGTCGCAAAATTTAATGATCTGTTGAAAGTGGAGCAAATTACTAAATAAAAAGTTTTTGTGAAAGCTGAATAAGCTTTTCAAAATGAACAATAAAAACAGTAGTCATTTGGTGAGAAACAGTCTTGTTGTGTGTTTTATTATCAAAGTACATTTTGTTATGATTGATCCGACAAGAGAACCCCCCCCCCCCCCGATACAATGTTTATAAGTTCGAGCGAAAACTTCGAAATGAAATCAAAATTTTATATTTTTTCAACATGGCAGCATAGAACACATTGGGACAGAATCATGCATAAATGGGGTTATTGATAGCTCGATCATGCATAGATGCGGTTATTGATAGCTCGATCATGCATAAATGGGATTATTGATAGCTCGATCATCAAGAGACCTAATAGTTTTTAAGTTGCGGTGAGTGCATAGGCACTGCCTGAGCTACAGTGCTCTCTCTTCCTCGCAGCCTAGCCTGCAGCTTCCTACTTGCGCATGCGCACAACAGTCAAACACCACGCCTCTGGAACTGTGAAGCATGGTGTTTGACTGTTGTGCACATGCGCACATAAAAAGCTGCACGCTAGGCTGCGAGGGAAAGAAAGCACTGTCGCTCCCGCAGTGCCTATGCACGCACCGCCACTGCGATCATTGTTGCGATAAATAGCCGTGATACAATTTTTGTGCTCGTGCTGTCATTGGTTTCCATAGGGCGCGGGGGGGGGAAGTTAAAACGCGAGGAGGGCGTTCAATTGTCGAGTATGGCATCAAACCTTTTAAAGTGAAGGGTAACACGCTATAATTGGAGTTATTTGGACCCACAACACCGAGTTTTCAAAATTTCACTTATAAATTTGAAAAAAAAAGAAGAAAAAAAAGACACCCTCCCCCCTCACAACCACAAGCTACTTAAAAATGAATTCTGGTATGAGAAAGTCGAGTGGAGCCACATTTCAGTTAATTTTTGAATGTGCTAAAATCTCAATTCAGTATATAAGCAAGTGTCCGTTGAGTATCCAAAGAAATTTGAACCTGTATCGTCGACATAATCTGAGTAAAGGTACAAGGAAATAAGTTAAATGTCGATATAGGACTTTCTTGCTGCCCCTAATTTTTATATGTGTCTTAAAATACCAGACCCATTCTCATGCAAGCGAGCAAGGTCACAGCTGAAACAGCTTCTTAATAGAGTGAGTAACATTGTCAATGACTCGAAGATTTGTGTTAGAGGGTCAATAAGACAATGGGTAAACTCGCGATGGAGATAAAGTTAGGACCGTAATTTTTTTCTCACAAAACTCATAACGGTCAATTATATTTTTATACCGCTCAGCTGCAAAGGATAAAATCTGATGTGGGCAGCACATGACTTTCACTACAGATTTACATTTCTCTTCTCTTTATTTCTTTAATGATTTATTAAATTGTGCTTAATTGCACAAAGTAACATTGAATTGGCACTTTTAATTCAATTTGAGTTTTTATTTATTACCTTATCAAAGTTAACGTAGAAAAAATGCGAAAAAACTAAAATATCTCGAGAGCAGTTCATTTCAGAGTAATGGAGTTGGTCTTATTCTATTTACCGTCAAAATTTAAGTATAAAACAAGCATTTAATTAATACAGTAGCAGCATATATATACAGAGCACACGTCGTCTTTTATTTTAGTTGTTGACAATTTTTGCAGGCTATTTGAAAAAAAAAACGTTCCCAAATATAATCATAGTACCAGAATCACCCACAAGTAACTTATGTATAGTTTTTTTTTAAATTCGATCCTTTAGCTTTTGTGCGAGAGTGAATACATATGGATGAGTGGATACAGTGGATTGCACAGACAGACACACATACAGACACACACACAGAGGTCACGCTAAAATAGTGTTTTCGTATTCTAAAGTTTCCAAAACGTATAGATCCGTCGAAAACTTCAGCTGCGATTTTCGACACCCAATTTTGATGCTTTCCCTATATATAACCCTGTATTACAGGGAAAGTAAAAATCTGATGTGGGCAGCACATGACTTTCCCCACAGACGCTTCTTAATTAATTCATTAAACTGGGTTTCGTGGCACATAATTATTTTAAATGATATTGAATTGGCACTTTTAATTCAATTTTTGTTTTTATTTGTTAGGATTTATTTTCAAAGGTTGTGTAGCAAAATGCAAAAAAACTAAAATATCCAGAGAACGGCTAGTCCTAAAGTAATGGGGTTGGTCTTATTATTTTCATCGTCAAAAATTATGTATAAAACAAGCATTTTATTCATATACTTGAGCATGCGCAGTCTTTTAATTTAGATCTTTGCGGATCACTTCGCAAATAAAGGCAGGTTCCTTTATTTCGAATCATACCCAAATCTAATGGGCACCAGGTTCACCCACTAGTGACGTGCCTACACAATTTTATCAAATTCGGTTCATTCGCTTTTGAGTGAGAGTAGATACATACTTTGCACACACAGGCACACATACAGGCGTCACGCTCAAAATAGATTTTTCGTATTCTAGAGGTCCCCAAACGTGTTGATCTGTCGGAAACTCGAGTTGCGATTCTCGAAACGATTCCAATATTTTCCCTATGCATCACCGTGCATTGCTGGGAAAGTAAAATTGAGTCTTTCTAATTATAACTTTTCTCACATTTTCCAAATAATAAATTAAAATGAACTCTCCTCGGAATCGAGAAACTAAATGATCAAAATTTCCGAAGAGTTCTCGAGTTATTCTTCTGCGTAATCTCCCCCGCTCGTGAAACAGTTTATGTATATCATTCAATTGAATTAGCTTCTGATGAATCGATATTAAATCGATATGTGAGGAATCGATTTCTGTACAATTTCGCAGCAACCAGTGGCTTTAACTCTTTGAATGGAAGAGGAGGATGTCGTATAAATTCCCATTGAGATTCCATTATGAGCAACGATTCCATATAAATAATTCTGTGCCATGTCGTACGGCATTTTCAGTCCGACCCGATGGCGTATGCAGAATTTTTTCCAGGAAGGTGCTGAAATCGGTTACATTCTAAATTTAGAGATGACAATCAACCTTGAATTATGTATTATTAAAAAGAAAATTTTAATAGAAGGTGTGAGCATTTCCATTCAAAAAATGAGTGTGTATAGCACTTTTAAAAATGAGTATGCGCCACTTTTTAAAAATGTATGCCTATCATACCTTTAAAAAATATTCCTCCTTTCATAATTGCATTTTAATTTTTCTGGAGGCAGAGCGACTCAACTAACAAATTGGACATTCATAAACATACCAAAATTGAAAATTTTAGTATAAGTTTTAATTATTATTAATTTATTTTAAATTTACTTTAAATAATTATTTTAATTTATTAATATAAACGCGTAGGAGAAAACACATAGTTGTGGTTGGATATTCTAATTAAAAAAGACATATTTCTTATTTTTATTCGCTCATGTTGGCTTTTAATCAGATTAATAATTTTATAGGGACCCCCTGACCTCCCTAAATACGCCCCGTGGTCCGACCGAATTAAATTATTAATTATAAAAATTATTCTTAAAACAAACTTTAAAGTGGTAAAAGAAACGTGTACATGTACTGACATTTTCATAAATGTTTCTGTTGCAAGAGCAGTCCGTCCTCAATTGCAATAATATCCGGGAAATCCTCCAACTGCTTCATGAGCTGTCCAGCTCTGCAACAGCGTGCATGGTATGGACGTCTTCCACCGATATGTGCTTACATAAACTGTTGTTACATATGGCTTTATTGGAAATCAATGCATTCCATAACTGGTAGATAGAAAACGATTCAATAAACTAACGAAAGACAAAACAAGAATATTACAAATGAGATAAATAGGAAGCCCGACGAGAAGAGGTCAGGGACAGCTCCTGTAAGTTCTACCTTCCCAATACAGTCTACAAAAGCCTCCTTGATGCAGGAAATTTTTATCTAAAGCCGAGCGTACTGAAATGTGACTTGAGTTCATAACATCAGTACTACACATGAGACATGCATTCCTTGGGAAAATCCCATCTTATTTAGGCGTTCGGCAAGGCATTCATGGCCCATTTCAGTCTAAACTGCCTCCCTGCGAGGTGGGTTGCTAAATGCTTCCCAGTCATCTCGGATATTCTCCCAAACTTTGCCATTGATTTAATGGCCAGTCACACGTGCGTCATAGGTGGTGCTAAATGAGTAACGGCTAATGTTATGGTACCTCTCAGCTTGCATAAACTAAATCTATCTAAATGTGGAGATCTAATTCTAAGATAAACGTCTAAGATAGACTAACCTAAATTAATGAATTATTGAAGAAATAAGGAGAAAATAGATTGGATTCTGTAGGGAAAGTCATGTGCTGCCCCCATTTTTGTTCGAATTTTAAAAAATTCCATTTAGTTCTAGATGTTTTGATAACAAAGCAGGATATAACGCTTTGTGAAAATCCATTCATATTCATGACCGTTATTCTGTACACAAGAAATCGACCCCAGACATACAGACAGACGGATATTGCTCCAAATATGGTCAAAACGTGTTCAGAGGGTCTTAAAACATATTTTAGCGTTAAAATCTCGTGAAAACAATACTTATACTATATTACATAGTATGAGAAAGCAAAAACTGAATTTATGTTTACCGAGACCCAAAATGCCCTGAACAAGCTCTTGAAATCGAGTTAGTTCTACAAGCATATACCATGTTAAACCGTTCAACTATTGGCATCGAGAATGCTGTACCGAGTTCCATCACTATGGTGAACCGAATCTTAAACCCCAAAACATAGAAATATTAATTCCAAATCATTTGTACCTAAACTTTGCGTCTACAAAAAATAGGAATCTTAGATTGTATTTCATTAAAACAAAAACTTGGAAAGTAATAAAAGCCTAAATCGAAACATTATGCTAATGGCTCTCGTGGGCAAAAGACAATTTTCTAAAACCGAAGCCCGTGTTATGCTTTGCCTAATGGCCATTCCATTTCTGATTTCAAATATCATTTCTTCAGAGCGGCCTGGGGCGTTTAAGAACAGCATTACTATAATTCCATGGTTATTCAGAGATTTAATTCTTACGGGATGCCTTATAAACAGGGGTCGATGGATAGAAGTACTTCATTTTATTACAGACAGCTTTGTAGAATGACCACGTTTAATTTAATAATTAAAACGATTATATATATAATATATATATATATATATATATATATATATATATATATATATACTAAATAAAGAAAGAGCTGATTGTATGAGAACGCAGTGAAACGTTTCGTTGCGATGTAGAAGTTGGATGAGAAGGCCATTTGGGTTGCTTGTGCTGTTACACCGTATGCTCTGGAATCAGGATGAGAGATTGCACCCCCATTTCTGGATGACCAACACGTGGATTCCCAAGCACAGCGTCAACAGGAACAGCACATATATGCTCCACTTGTTCCACAAAGCAACTCTTACTGGGATCGAAACTTGGACGTACTTCATTTCACAAAACATCCGATTTTTATAGCTGAAAATTCTCCCGTCTGCGGAAATATTTAAGTCATCCATTCAACTCTGTTTACATCCATCTTGTGTTTAGAACGCGCCTCGGAGCTGTAAAGAATGCTTTCATTTCACAGATAGTCTAAAAATGCATTTTGTGTTCAAACCGTCATCTTGGTAGCCGCTGGGTGATCCAGGGTTCCATCTAAACTCGTTGTTTGAGGGTAGAGTATTTTCTTTCGATAATATAAGAAGGAATATTTATTAGGTTGACTGTAGGACGGATGGACCCTATTGAGCGACACTATAGATGCTGACATGTTTGTACAGTACGTGAATTTACAGGGATGCTAAAAATAAATCACTCATTGTGCGTTTCTTTTTTACTTTCTGTACAATACAGGGTAATGTACAGGAAGAGTATTGGATTCGTGTCGAACATCGCAACTCGAGTTTTCGACACGTTTTGGAACCTCTAGAACAAAAAAACTATTTTTAGCATGACGTCTCTGTGTGTCTGCAATGTATATATGCACTCTAACTCAAAACCGAATAGCTGGCATTTCATAAAATGTTATAGGTAAGTCCCGATCCTGGTGCTGATTAGTTTACGGTAAGATTATTCGGGATACAAGAATCTGCTTTTCCTTGCGAAATGGTCCGCAAAAATGGCAGGTATTTATAGTAGCTAGAAACACTAATGGACCCAATTTCACAAAATTAGGTAGATGTAGGTGTGACCCTGGCACTGACTCGAGTTTGGTACGTTTCGGAAAAAACACCTGCTATTTTCACGAAATGGTCCAAAAAAGTCGTTCAAATTTAAAATAAAAGACTACGTAAGCTTGAATATATCTATTAAAGGCTTGTTTCATACTTGATTTTGGACGATAAAAAGACTGAGCCTCATCCCATCTCTCTAGGACTGACTGTTCTCGAAATAATCCAGCCTTATATGTCCAGTTACCACATGAAAGTTGAATCAAGAGAGCCCATTCGATGTCAAATAATGATGCGTGTTATTATGTGCCATTCAACTCAATTGGATGAAATATTAAAGACAGGAAAAAGAAATGAATTTGAATCTGTAGAGAAAGGGGCCCTTTTCAGGTTTTGATTAACATTTAAAGTTATATTCTGACGTTTTCGAATTTCAATAAAAAAAAGTATTTTAACCTTTTGTTTGCTGGTGGGAAAGCGTCCATCCCTAACGAAGAATCTCTAAAAAAGACAGGTATTTAACATACCCTATACCAAACAGTTCGATCCCCCTTTGCAGATAAAATGGGATGCAAAAATCCTGCAAAATGGGGTGTCAAATACTTGTCTTTTTAAGAGGTTCTTCGTTAGGGATGGGCGCTGTCTCACCCATAAGCAAAAGGTTAAATGGTTATTCAAAATAAATTTCTTTACAAAGGAAACCATCTGCTAAATTCAACAGAAAACATTTATTAGATGCAATGGATTTATCGGTACATGGATGTCCTTTCCAGGATTGTTAATACAAGCAAATCAGATATGGGCAGCACATGACAGACTCGAATTTATTTTCTCTTGATTCCATTAACAATTCATTCAATTGAGTTGAATGGCACTCAATAATACGCATCATTATTTGAAAAAGCACTGAATGGGCCCTTTCAATTTAATTTTCGTTTTCAATAGATAACGGAACTTATTTTCCAAACCGGCGAAGAAAAAATAGGAAAAAAATAAAATATCTCGTGAACGGTTAGTCCTAGAATGATAAGATTGGGCTTATCCTATTCATCGTCAAAAATTACGTATAAAACAAGCATTTAATGTATACGGTTGAGCATACTTAGTCTTTTTTAAATTTTGACGATTTTTGCGGGCCACTTTGTAAAAAATGGCAAGTTCTTTTAATCCGAATTGTACCAAATTCTAAACAGCAACAGGGTCACCCACAATTGATGTATCTACCCAATTTTGTGAAATTGGGGCTATTAGTTATTTAACTAGAGTGGACACATGCGACTTTTGCGGCCATTTCGCAAAAAAAGGCTTTTACCCTGAATCGTGATGAATTTATGAAATTGGGTCCATTCGTTTTTAAGTTAGTGTGGATATATACATTGCACAAACAGACGCACAGATGAACGCCACGCTAAAAATAATTTTTTGTGTTCTAAAGGTCCCAAAATGTGTGGATCCGTCGAAAACTCGAGTTGCGATTTTCAACGCGATTCCAATACTTTCTCTGAAATTCATTATCATATATAGCTGGGAAATTAAAAACGTATTTTAAATGCCTATTCAAAACAAATTCCGTTCCAAAGGAAAGCAAATGGTCCTAGCATGTACATAATTCCAAACTGAATATGTTTTCGACTATATTAATTTTCAGAGAGTATTCACGTTATGCTTGCCCGAAAAATAGTTCGCTAAGACTGAAAACTAAAATACATTTTGAAACGCAAAGATTATTTTAAACGCAGTGATTTTTTAAATTGTTTCCTCCAATCATACATTAAATGTAAATACAGATAAATTGAACTAATTTCCCCCATTTTGAAGGAGGGTGGAAATAATGAGCTAGCTCTTCGAAATGAAATATCGTCTTATTGTCTGCCGCTATCATGAGCACGGAAGAGGAAGTAACCCTGAACCATTCCTTTATGATAGAACGTCAATTAGATTTGCAGGACGTAAATCTCCTCTTGCGTGGAATTGAAGGATTTTTTCTTCTTATAAATAGGACCCATTTTGTTCCATGTGAGCTACAAATGAGGAAGTTCTAACTTTTCAATGATATATTCGATCCGTATTGCACTGTTGTTGTTGTTTAGACCACCAGAAAGGTAACTATTTGGAAGAGCCACCCAATTTAGATCGGAACCCAGTTGGGGAGGTATCTACAGGGACCACAACCTTCTTCCCCTACCACCAACCTCTCGGAAGGACTTACGGATCCACATGTTTATCGTGATCGTACTCAGGCAGTTTCGGCAGTGGAGGGATTCGAATCCGGGCCCACCGAGTGCAATTCCCGCGCGCTAACCGCTGAGCTACCGCGCTCAAATGACACTGTAAGAACCTTCTTCTTTTTCTTCGACCCAGAGAGTCCGACCTATATCTGATTGGACGGCTGAGAAGTGCCATTCGATTGAGACAGGAACCCATTTAGAGGGACCGTACCTTCCTCCCTCTACCACCAATCTCTCGAAAGGACTTATTTTTAACGTGCCCGTACTTCGCGTGAACATCGTTTGGGCAGAGGAAGGAATGGAACTCGAGTCGTTTCTATGCAATTTCCGCGCGATAATGACTGGGCTTTCGCACCCCTTGTAAAGAACTGCCCCAACTCTGGATTTTCGACCTGGTTAGCGGACTCTCTACCGTTGAATTTAGATGGAATTGCAAGCTCTTATGGTCGATGTGGACTCTGCATTCTACACTCTTTAATGTCAGATTGATGTTCAACTGATAATCCGACTGATTACCTTCTGCTATTTTTACCGCAGGTCAACCTCCTGCTGCTATTTATATCCTCCGTGTCAGCTTTCGGCGTGGTCGTTGTCTTTCCAATTTCAAATAGACGCTCTCTGTACCAGAGTCCACCGATTCCGTGCTAGTCGTACTAGGGTCCCTTTCAAACCGCCGACATCGTTGCATTCATTTACAGGGTTCATTTGTTGGGGCGTCACTGTAAAGAGTCTTGCTGCCCTAAACAGGACTGGATCTTCGAACTGGCCATTGGATGCATTCTCGCCGAGCTATTGGGACGAACTTGCAAACTCTTATTGTCGGTGTGAACTTTGCAACACACAGTAGGATGACAGTGATTTACGGGCATCTCTTTGCATTATATGCATCTTTCGAATTTTTTCCAAAGGGAGTTAATTAGGCAGCTTTTCAGTCATTGTAGAATGTGTTGGATACATTTCCTTTACTTTCCCTACAATACATGCTCATGTACAGAGAAAATATTGGAATCGTGTCGAAAATCAAAGCTCTGTATGTATTCACTCTCATTAAGTAACGAATGGAATTTCATAAAATTTTGTATGTGATTTCTTGGCGATCCTGGTGCTGATTCGATTTGGGTAAGATTCTGTAAAGTAGATTCTGTTCTTTTTTGCGAAATGACCTACACAAAATTTAAAGGTAAAAGGCTACGTATGCTCAAATGTAATAAAAAATGCTTGTTTTGTACTTCATTTTTGACGATAAAAATAATATAAGACCACCCTTGATCATATAGGACTAACTATTTTCGAGGGACTTGAGTTCTTCGAAAACACGTCCAATAAAAACTAAATTTAATTAAACTTGCGAATTTATAGTCCTACAATCACGAGTGTTAATTTGTACACTTCAACATGAATTTCTGAAGAAATGAAATGGGGTGTGTAGGGGAGAGTCGCATCAGATCTCACCAGGTCCACAGCTTCAGATGATTGCGCTTTTTATTACTGAATCACAGTCAGATTTTCCTTATTTCGTTCATTTTTATGGTCAAACTTTCATTTTCAAATGTCATGCTCTGTACTCATATTGTGTAGTGTATGCTTTGCACTCTTTCCATTCCCTACAATGCTCATGTATGGGGAAAGTATTGGAATCGTTTCGAAAATCGCAACTCGAGTCTTCATAGGATATTTTCACAAGTTCGACACGTTTCGGGACCACTAGAATACGGAATAAACCTTTGTATCGTTTGTGTGTAGGTGTATGCCTATGCAATGTACAGGGTGATTATAATTAAAGTTCCCGGTTTGAAAATGGACTCTAGTACTGGTCAGAAAAATATAATAATAAATTTTTCTGAAAAATAATAAGCACTGGTCAGAATAAAAAGCACTGGTCAGAATGATTTGAAATATTGCGTGAACACTCGTGGAGCAATGGAATTTTGTTTGAAGAAAAAATAGTAGTTCAAAAAGTCGCCGCTAGGAGAATAATTGGCGCTTTGCTACATTAGAATGCAACACAAAAGTAATAAACGTTGACTTACTCATTGGCTAATGACGTAATAAATGTTCAATGTGCTGTCCTTCGAATACTAAATTAAAAGTAGATCTTTCATCATCACATGCATGCAAGTAATGAAAAAAAAATTCATCCACTGAAACAATGTTCAGCAAACGTAAGCCGTTGTTGTTGTTGAGACCCGTTCGACCAACCAGGAAGGTGTTGTTGTTGTTGTTGAGACCCAGACCGTCCGACCTACCAGAAAGGTGTAAGGTAACTGTTTGGACGGCCGGGAAGTGCCACCCAATTTAGACCGGAACCCAGTGGGGGAGGCATCCACAAGGACGGTATCCTCCTTCAACTACCACCAACCTCTCGGAAGGGCTTACGGACCCACATGTTTAACGTGATCGTACTCCGCATGAATACGACGGCAGTTGTGGCAGCGTGCAAATCCAGCGCGCAAAATACCGGGCTACCGCGCCCGAAATGTGCCAGCAGCACGCGGTGTTTCCAGGTGGTCACCCACCCAAATACTAACCGCGCCCGATGCTGCCTGACTTCTGTGATCTAACGAGAACCGGTGTTTTCAGCACGGTACGGCCGTTGGCCCCTACCAGAAAGGTGTTGAAAACCCAGACCGTCCGACTCATCCAGTGGACTTGAGCAACTAATTGGACGGCCGACCGGAAAGTGCCCCCAATTCAGACCGGAACCCAATGGGGAAGGCATCCACAGGGAACGTACCCTCCTTCCCCTACCACCAACCTCTCGGGAGGACTTACGGACCCACATGTTTAACGTGATCGTACTCCGCGTGAACACGGCTGCAGTTTCGACAGTGGCTGGAATCGAACCAGGGTCTACCGAGTGCAATTCCAGCGCGCTAACCACTGGGCTACCGCACCCCATATAACGTAAGCCGTATCTTTTTTCACAAAAGTGGATTTAACTTGTTTTGCATAATTGCTCTTCAAATGCTGCTGCAAATTTGCATAAGACAGTGACGTTGCAATGAACGTTTGCTATAAAAAAGGAAGCAATGACCCTATCATTAAAAGATCGTGCTCTTCTTGTCAAATTGTTTTATGAGAATAACAGTTCTTGTTTAGTAGCTCTTAGAAAGTACAGAAAGTTGAAAAGTTAAAATCTGGTCCTCTGTGTGGCAAAAGCTTGCGCAAAATGATTTTAAAATTTGAAGAGACTGGCTCTTTGGACATCAAACCTGGCAGGGGACGGAAAGCAGTCGATGGAGAGATAGTGGGAGACGTAGCTACAACGTTAGAAGAAGAGCGTAACGCTAATGCATCTCCAGGTGCACGTGGAATTGCCTAATCATTAGACGTACCTTCCAGTACGGTGCAAAAAATTTGAAACACATTTTGAAATGTTATCCTTTCAAAACTGACCCATGTTCAGCAGTTGCTACCCGCGGACAATGTTGCGCGTGAAATGTTCGCACTTCAATTTCTGGCTCGGATACAAGTGGACGATGAATGGGCCCTGGAACGTTTTGTGGACTGACGAAGCACACTTCCATCTCCACAGAACTGTCAATATGCAAAATTGCAGAATCTGGGCAATCGAAAATCCACAGAACCTACGCCAGGTTCCTCTTCATTCCCCCAAAGTCACTGTGTGGTGCGGATTGACAGCAGCGTTTATTATCGGGTTCTTTTTTGAGGAAGTTGGTCCTCATGGCCCCGTCACCTGTTCTGTCAATGGCCATCGATATGAACGTCTTTTGAAAAGTCACGTTATACCCACACTGCAAGAGCGTCAATGTATCGATAACACTATTTTCATGCAGATGAGGCTCCACCACATATCGCAAAACCAGTGAAGCGGCTACTTCGCAGTCATTTTGGAGATGACAGAATCATCAGCCGCCATTTTCCTGTAAGATGGCCAGAATGTTCCACTGACCTAAATCCATGTGATTTTTGGCTTTGGGGGCATCTGAAGAATGTGGTGTTTCATGGACACATTACCAATTTAGCGGAACTTAAAGCTAGCATCACGCATCACATCCACAGCGTCTCTGCAGAAACACTCAAATCTGTTGTTGAACACGCTATTTTGCGCTTTTAGCTTGTTTCAGAATGCGAAGGACAGCATATTGTACATTTATTACGTCATTAGCCAATGAGTAAGTCCACGTTTATTACTTTTGTATTGCATTCTAGTGTAGTAAAGCGCCAATTATTCTCCTAGCGGCGAGTTTTGGAACTACTGTTTTTTCTTCACCAAACAAAATTCCATTGTTCCACGAGTGTTCACGCAAAATTTCAAATCATTCCGGCCAGTGCTTTTTATTAGAGACTATTTTCAAACCGGGAACTTTAATTATGATCACTCTGTATATGTCCACTCTGACTCAAGAAGTAATAGCTCCCATTTCATAAAATTTTATAGGTCAACCCTGGTGCTGATTCGATTTCGGTATGATTCGGGATAAAAGAAAGTGCCTTTTTTAGGAAATGGCTCTCAAAACTCAAATAACGTATGCTGAAATGTAGCCATTAAGTACATGTTTTATATGCAACATTTGGCGATGAAAAGAATAAGATCACTATCATTATTCTAGAACTGACCGTTCTTGAGATATTTTAGTTTTCCCGCCTTTTCGCTACGCATGACTCAATAGAAGCGAAAATTGAACTCAAAAGGGCGCATTCAGTGTTATGCCAAATAATGTCATTCGACTTAATTGAATGAATTATTAATTAAAGAAATAAATTAATTAAAGAAATAAAGAGAATATGGGATGAATGAATCTGCGGAGAAAGTCATGTGCTGCCCGTATCAGATTTTTTTATATTTGAATAGTGCGTGCCATTGAAATAATAACTTCTTGATATTTAGCATCGAAGTGGTGAAACTTCCAGCTCTGAACATTTTACATTAACCCCTCAACAGTCATTAATGACAGACATAAATTAAGAAAAAATACGTGCTTTGCGATAAAACTGCGGAAGGAAATGTTTTCTCTTCATTATGAGATAAAGGAACTTTTTTTTATTTCCAATGGTCTGTACAAAATATAATTGGGGCTAATAAAAAAAATACAACACGAACAGAAAAAATAACAGCCGCAGAAGAAAGTCTAAGGACCACTCATACGGCCCTTGATTCAGAGTATCTCGGATGCTGCGGCGAGAGAGAAGGCGAGTTCTGCCCATTACCTCCTGAAGGTAATGGGCAGAACTCCTTTGCAAAACGGGTAGTTCCCTATACGAACTCTATGCAGATGTTTTACAAAGCAATCACGGCCAGTAGCAAGACGGAATTCCGCTACAGCTCTCCTCCTGGACCAGTCTTGCATATCTGAAATTGTGTTCCAGCACAATTTCTGGGAATACCTCTTTCAAAGTTCTTTCGATATCTTATTTTTAACACTTTACAACAAAGTTGAAAAGTATTTATGACTTTGTTCATTTTGTATGTCTGTCTGTCCGTGAGCATGATAACTGCCGTAAAAATGACTTTATCGAAATGAAATGTTAGTATGTTGTTCAGACGGTCTGTGGAACCTATGGGAATATAAATGAATAATATCACCCAATTTGCTTCGATTGAACCCAGGTTGAAAAAATGAAATACATTGAACCCTATGAAACCTCATTTTTCAAACATTTTTTAACCGGATTTAAAATTCACAAATGGCTTCGAAAGTTTTACAGAATATTCAAATTATCCCATAAAATATATAAAAAAAAATTCAACAAAATATATTTAGTAGTTTTTTAAATAAAAGTTAGAATAATAATAACACCTCTTATATGAAGCGATCACGTGACCGCTTCATATAAGAGGTATAAAGAGATCACGTGACTCACTTCAAAATAAAATAGGGCATCCATCTTGTATCAAAATCGTGATTCTTAAAGCTCTTTTTAATTCATATTGAGTGTTATATCCGTCCTAAAACCGCTTTATTTTTGCTTAAATTCTGTACATCTACATACTGAAACAACGCAATTACAATATAGTTGAGTTTAAATAATCATCCATTTTCGATTATTTCTTCAACGAAGCCTATTTTTCACTTATGGAAAATGTAAACAGCAAAATATGTAGAATGAGTTGCATAAGAATTGCTGCATTTCTTTAACGCAACATTATTTAGCTCATGGAGTCTGGAATATAGTTGATATGAATGAAATATTCATTGATTTTACACAAAGAAGCACGATTTTTTCGATGAAGTTTTAAGCATAGAGTTTAATTAATTGTACCATGGTCTTAAGTTTTTAAATAAAATAAATTATAATAGTATTGTTTTTAAATAAAATAAATTATAATAGTATTGTGATGAATGAAATGAACGGAAAAAAATTATGAATGAAATGCTGCTTTTATAGAGAGAGCCAGGCGTGTTATATTTCGATGACGTCATTTGAATACATTTCAGTTGTCTTCAATGAAGTTTTCAAATATAATAAATTATCGTAGTATTATGATAATTTTAAAAATATTACCGAGGAATGTATCGCATTTTAGAAATGCTGAAACCAGGCAATTTATATTTCAATGCCGTCATTTGAATGAAGTTCATTTTTTTTCGATGAAGTTTTAGTTTTCAAATATAATAAATTAATGTAGTATTGTGATAATTTTAAAAATATTACCGAAGAATGTTTCGCATTTTAGAGATGCTTAAATAAAATTGCATTGAAGTTGGAAAGTGTTTCATATTCAATGCTTTATGCAAAGTTGATCTTTCTTGTTAAAGGTGCTTTTGATTACCAACTTGACACTGTGAAATGGGATCTCGGTACTTGGTGAAATTTGAAGAATGGCTGCCCCCATATAGTCTAGGAAATCGGCTGATAAAGAATCTCGTGGTGGTGGCTAATGATCCACTGGAGGAAAATCAGCTTATGACGGCTGAACAGACGACTTCTTAAAAGATATTGGCATTTCTGAATGGCTTTTGATTGGGAGCTTTGACAGAGTCAATGGCCTGCAAGGCAGATTTCGAGTCTGAAAGGATGACTACATTCGAGAAGTCGTCAAGATGCCACCCTAGAAGATAAATTAACTACCACTTCACATTTTATTTCCCCTGCAATACATGGTAATAATGTATAGAGAGAGAATTGGAATCACAGGCCGAGTTTTCGACGGATCGACACATTTCGGGACTTCTAGAAAACAAAAAAAACCTATATTTAGAATGATGTCTGTGTGCATGTCTCTCTCTCCCTCTGTCTGTGTGCGCATGTGTGTATGTGTTTGTATGTTTGTGTTCTGTGTATGCGTGTGTTCTGTGTATATATATATATATATATATATATATATATATATATATATATATACATGTGTGTATTTTTGTATGCGTATGTTTTTTCTGTGTGTGTGTGACTGTGCAATGAATGTATCCACTCTAATTCAAAAAATCTAATTAACCGAATTTCATAAGATTGTACAGGCAAGTCAGTTGCGTGTAACCTTGGTGATTAAAATTTTGGTACGATTCGTGACAAAAGAATCTGCCTTTTTTGGCGAAATAGCTCGCAAATATTGCTTGTATCTACTCTAGCTAAAAATCGAATGGATCCATTTTCATAAAATTGGGTATATATGTCACTTCCCTAACAGCAATTTTTTTCACAGGGACGTAAGATTTACGTCACAATGTGACTTTGGGCGGGCACAGTACGTCACGGCAATGTCATATTGAGATCACAGCGAATTCATTTTGGTCGTGTTCATGGTCGTTTGTGACGTTGCATATTAACTTGTTTGTGACGTCACATTGTAATTGCCATTGTAATGTCGTCACATTGTTACGTGTTAATTAAATTGTGGAAACGTCACAGAATATAGTCACAATGAAGTTACAAAGTTACTAATATGTAACGTCGCATAGAAGTCACAAATATGATGTCACTTGACTACAACGTCACTGTCACAGGTGATGATCTTTGCTGTGAGGGTTGCGGGCTGATTAGGTTTTGGTATGAGTTAGGAAAACAGAACCTGCTTTTGTTACGAAATGGCCCGCAAAAATTGTCAAAATTTAAAATAAAAGACTACATATGTTCAAATATATCCATCAAATTCTTGTTTTATACGTCACTTTTAATGATGAAAAGGATATGACTCACCCCATTACCCTAGGACTAGCTGTTCTCGAGGTATTTTATTTGTTTTGCGTTTTTGATATGTTCCGCCTGTGAAAATGAGTTCAGTAACATCCTGAAAACGAGAATTGAAATAAAAGTGCCAATTCAGTGTCATTTAAAATAATTATGGGTATTTTTTGTTCCATTAAACTCAATGTAATGAAATTGTAAAGAAATATAGAGAAAGTGAATAGGAGTCTGTAGAGAAAGTCATATATTTTTCCATGCATAAAAATAAATGTTGTATTCAATGTTTGAAGTTCATTTAAAATAGGATTTTATTCGTTAGGAATTAAAAAAGGACATGTTTATTATAGAAAATCTGAGAATTTATGTCAAAACTTTGAAACTAGAGGCGTGTGTAGTTGGTGTAAAGTATGGAGGATTATTTGGAAGGGAATTAAGAATATCATACTATCAAAATTCATAAAAAACCCTTTCACTAAGATTTCTATCTATTTTCATTTAATATTCCTTCACACTTCACTCTCATAGAGTATAGCCAATGGCCCTACCGTACGTAAAACACCGGTTCTCGTTAGATAACCGAAGTCAAGCACCATCGGGCGCGGTTAGTACTTGGGTGGGTGACCCCCTGGGAACACCGCGTGCTGTTGGCACATTTCGGGCGTGGTAGCCCAGCGGTTTGCGCGCTGGATATGCACGCTGCCACAACTGCCGTCGTGTTCATGCGGAGTACGATCACGTTAAACATGTGGGTCCGTAAGTTCTTCCGACAGGTTGGTGGTAGGGGAAGGAGGGTACGGTCCCTGTGGATGCCTCCCCCACTGGGTTCCGGTCTAAATTGGGTGGTGCTTCCCGGCCGTCCAAACGGTTACCTTACACCTTTCTGGTAGGTCGGACAGTCTGGGTCTCAATAACAACACTCATAGAGTATCTGTGTGTGGCAGTTCCTTCGCTGTACTTACAGCCTCTACAGATCGGGTCCTTAGTGACACCCATAATGCTTAGGTTGTTGTTGTTGAAACCCAGACCGTCCGACCTACCAGAAAGGTGTTGAAGACCCAGGCCGACCGGCTCGTCAACAGGGACATGAGCAACCGATTAGCCGGCCGGTACCAGAAAGGTGTAAGGTAACAGTTTGGACGGTCGGGAAGTGTCACCCAATTTGTCGGGAAGTGTCACCCAAGTGTCACCCACTTTCGGACATAATGCTTAGGTGTCGTTCAAGAGTGCAGTGCCCTAAAGGAGCCCAATAGACCTTTTAATGCCAGTTCTACTGAGCTTGAATAGCTTCCCATGATGTACACTAGAGCACTTACAGTTCAGTTCTTTAGCCTGTCTTTGACCCTTGATGTTGCGCCAGTTCTCGCACTGCTGCTTTCTAAAGATATCATAACAGTTCTTCTGATCAGTTCATTAGAGAATCCAAAGCTGGCTTTGAACTAACAAAGGGTGTGCTCGAACATTTTCTAGCCAACTCATCAGCCAATTCATTACCTGAAATGCCTGAATGCCCTGGCGCCCAGTAAAATGTGACTTGATTGTTGTTGGCTATATTACAAAGTGCAGTGTAGAACTCCCAAACAAGGGAAGAGGTTATAGTAGACTTCCCTAGAGCAATAAGATCAGCCTGGCTATCAGAGCAGATATAGATTTGGCTACTCCTGTAATTTCTGTCACAGCAAATTCTGCAACACATTAGAATAGCAAAGACCTCAGCCTGAAAAACAGCAGTGTAGCTGCCAAGTGGGTAAAACAGTTTTGAACCATCATCTGGACAGCATACTCCGGCACCAGTTCCACTGTCTAGCTTAGAGCCATCAGTGTACCATACAATGCACTTTTTATTGTAGGTAGGAGTCTTCCTCCAGTCATCCCGTAAAGGGACCTGAATCCCATAAGGCTTGCCAAAGATATACCTGACAAGAATGCCATCAGATGGCATGAAGAGATATGGATGTTTCATAACATTACTATAAAGATTACCCCAAGACAAATATTTTGAGTAATCTTTCCAGTGACCCAAATATTTGAATCTTTTCAGGGTTATGAGAGCCTCAGCCTCAAAATGCATGTATAGAGAATGCAGTCCGAGCAAAAGTTCAAGAGTTGCCGTGGGAGTAGTTTGCATGCACCCAGGGCATTGCAATACAAAACATCCTTTGGAGCCTAATTAAATCTAACTTGGCAGTTTCACACCTGACATTAGACCACCAGACAATAGAGCCATATGTAATGATGGGACAGATCACCATAGAATAAATCCAATGGATAGCTCTGGGATTCAATCTCTAGGTTTTTCCAATAGCACTTCTGCATGACCAGAAAATTCTTCTAGCTTTGTTCACACAGTAATCAAAGTGTCTCTTCCAATTGAGGCCTATTTCAAAATAAATTTCTAAGAATTTCACTTCTTCAGAACAGATAAGCTTCTGACCAAAGAAGCAAATGTTCCTGAGGTTGAGAATGCGTTTTCTAGTAAACGCAACCATTGCTGTCTTTTGCGGATTAGCAGATAAATCCGCATTACTGCACCGTGGCTCAACGCTTCTAAAGACACCGGACATAATATCAGAAACAGTATTACCAAACTTGCCTCTAGCAACGATTACAACGTCATCAGCATATCCAATGCAGGATAAGTCAGAACTAGTAATGTTCTCCAAAAGAGAGTCCCCAACAAGACACCATAAAATGGGTGAAAGAACACCTCCCTGTGGACAACCTGCAAGAGTGTGAACCGTCATATTATCACCAAGTAAAGAAGCACAGATATACCTGGTAGATAACATATTCTTGATCCAGTGAGAGATGCTCACATCAACACCTTTCCTGTCAAGAGCATGAAGGATGTTGTCAATGGGTACTTTATCAAAAGCGCCCTCAATGTCAAGAAAAACAGCTAGAGCAATTTTTTTGCATTCAAGTTTCTTTGCAAGATAAAGGAGAGACTATAAAGGGCAGTATCTGCGGATTTACCCTGTTGATAGGCATGCTGAGAATTATACAGCGTATATATGGCCCGCAAATATCGTCCAAATTTAAAATAAAAGACCACGTATCCATTCAATGCTTGTTTTATACGTCATTTTTGACTTTGAAAGTATAAAACCCGTATCTTTTTCCGCCGCCCTTGAAAATGCTTCCCGTTACCCAATGAAACCGAACATTGAACGAAAAGTGCCATTTCAAATAATGCCACTTTGAACATTGAACGAAAAGTGCCATTTCAAATAATGCCACTTTGAACATTGAACGAAAAGTGCCATTTCAAATAATGCCACTTTGAACATTGAACGAAAAGTGCCATTTCAAATAATGCCACTTTGAACATTGAACGAAAAGTGCCATTTCAAATAATGCCACTTTGAACATTGAACGAAAAGTGCCATTTCAAATAATGCCACTTTGAACATTGAACGAAAAGTGCCATTTCAAATAATGCCACTTTGTGCCCTTCAACTCAATTCAAGAAACGATTAAAGAAAAAATGAATCTGTCGAGAAAGCCGTGTGTTGGCCACATCTGATTTTTTTAAGTCCCCGCACCATCGCACGCTACTGAAGTAGATTAGGAAAGTGGAGCATTATGATAAAAGGCATTTTAGATGATTTCTCCCCGCGCTATTTAAGTAAAAGTAATGAAAAATTGAAAACCAAAGAAGGTACAGTATTTTTATATTTATTCTTCCGCATTTCTACTCTCATTCCCCAAACCCATTTATGAATAGAAAAAATCTTGAAATATCCGGAGGGGGAAAACATTCACGAATTAGCTTGGGAATGGTCTCCTATAAAGAATTCGAAAAGCAGATCTGTTTATACCGCATGCTCCCCCTCCCCCCTACTTTATCCTTCCCTTTAAGATATCGAAAAAAGGGGTGAACATTTGCGTACCTCCCGTTTGGACGTCACAGTAAACACTATTTGAATTCGATCGGAGATAAGGTTTTATTTTATACCGAATATTCCAAAGAATAAATGCTGTGGGCTTCGAGTTTATGGCTGATTATCTAGAAGGGTAGGGGTTTCTTCTAGATCGATGAAAACAGCCTTGTTTTGTGCATTTGTTTACAGAATATATATATATATATATATTCGTGAAAGTAAAATAGATTAAGTGTTTTTGTCGTTTGTGAAAGCGATTTCCAATTTATATTTCTACCTATATGTCACATTTAGCTTTTATCGCAATATAACATACAAAATGAATACTTTTCTTGAAATTATAAAATAGTATTTTTTACTTTCCCTGCAATACATGATAATGCATAGGGAAAGTATTAGAATCGGGCCGGACATCACAACTCGACTTTTCGACGGATCTATGCGTTTCGGGCCCTCTAGAACACGAAAAATAAATTTTTAGCGTGACGTCTGTGTGTTGAATGTTGAAGACGCAGGTCGTCCGACTCGTCCAAGGACTCGAGTAGCCATTTGGACGACCGGGAAACGAAGCCCGCAGGTGCCGGCTTCCAAGGTCAGCGACCGACGGTCTGGAGATTTATTAAAGATTCAAGATTGTTTTACACTTGAAGACCTATATCTCTTAAACATACAGTTTTACAAACGAGTAACACCGACATACAAAACAAGAAGAAAAAGTATTCAAAACATAAGATACAACATAAAGTGATACAAAAACAAAAGGGGGAAACTCAACTGGTAGAGAAGGATATGAAGTTGAATGGGTGATAAGAATGGGTCAGTGACAAGATGGTATATAAGGATTGAACACAAAGTGTAAGTTATATAGATAAATACAGATTTAAATACAAGGTGGATAAATAATATAAACCCATAACAGATGAGGGTGTGAAAAGAGTTGACGTAATATACAGAATATATACACAAGTTGAGGAGAAAATACAATTATACACACATATGTACAGGATGTACAAGGGAAGGGAGTCCTCACCGATCAGAAGAAATGGAGAGCAGAAATACCAGACGAGCTTGTCATTTGACTTTATTAGATATGTCTCTTGCAGTCAGAACACAGTTCTTAAGATAATAAATGGATTGGCTGACTCTGGAAAAGCAAGCCGCTTCATTCCCAGGGGTGGGTTGAGTGAGGTGAAATTTTTTCGTTAAGAGGCAAGAGAAAACAAAATGATCTACGTCACCAAATGAGTTGCAGAAGCAGTTAGGGGATTTAATATGTTTAAAATAGTATAAATAAATGACGTCTAGTATATAGTAGTATAATATATAGTAGTATAATATAGTATATAGTATAGTATATATATAGTATAATATATATAGTAGTATAATATACTAGTATAGTAGTACGTTTAGTATAATAGTAAAATAGTATAAATAATGACGTCTGTGTGTGTATGTCTATACGTGCAGATTTTGTATTCCTTCTAATTGTAAAACCAATGGACCGAATTTCATAAAATTGAGTAGGCAAGTCCCTTGTGGGTGACTTTGGTGTTGATTTGATTTTGTTACGTTTCGGAAAAAAGAACCTGCCTTTTATGCGACATGGACTGCAAAAATTGTCAAAATCTTTATTACAAAGCTAGGCCTGCTCAAAATTATCCATTAAATACTTATTTTAGACGTTATTTTTGACAATGAAAATATTAAGACCCACCCCATGACTCTAAGACAAGCCGAACTCGAGTTATTCTAGATGTTTCGTATTTTTGTTGCGCCGACTTCGAGAGTGAGTTCCATTCCCCAATGAAAGCGATCATTGAATGAAAAGTGCCGATTCAGTGTCATTTCAAGTAATGATGCGTGTCACTTTGTGCCATTCAACTCAATTCAATGAATTATTGAAGAAATAAAGAAAAAGTGAATAGGAGTCTGCAGAGGAAGTCGTGTGCTGCCCACATCCGTTTTTTTTAGGTTGATGGAGACAACCTTATGGTGTGCATTTATTTACACACTATTTTTTCATGGAAGTGAAATGGATTAAGTGCTTTTGTCGTTTGTAACTTTTTTATCTGTATTAAGAAAGCCGATGTGTGAAGTTTCGCCTTACATACTTCCAGTTTATATTTCTACCTAAAATCCGCGATGTCTTTATTTGAGGTTTTATATCGCATAAAATGAATACTTACTTAGAGTTATAAAAATATATTTTTTCTATCACGAGCTCCACTTAGCTCATTTAAACGAATTGTCCAATCCATGGAGGTAAAATTAAGGAGCTGAAACTTCTCATTAAGAAAACGCCTATATCGTTTGAGACAATCATTCGGGTGGCGCTGGAGTAAGATAGAGAGCCCTGCGTTGTATGCATTTCTAGGGCGAAAGGTCCAAAATATTTATTTAAACAGTCCATTTTGTAAAAATAAATGATGAGGGCAATACAAATTAAAACTGAAACAATAAAGAATATTGCTGCGTATTCGATATTATTTTACCTTTCCATTTATTTTGATCTCCCTCTATTCTGTACTCTATCGTACAATTTTGAATAAATACTGGTGAATTATACTCATAATGAGGGAGCCCGTAATTAAAAATAGTCAAAAATACATACACTCAATACTATGCCTTTCTGTTGTGTCAACTAACACTGGTGGCTACTTTACTAACACGAGCGACACCTAGATCTCATTCTCAAAGCATTATGGCATTTTCGAATGTTATTCATAGGAGTTTAATCTCGTTGTTTCTAACTTCATGGTCCAATCGCACAGTAGTCAGAAATAGCAGAAATAGCGAAAGTTAAAAATGTTCTGTTTTGTTCTGTATTGAACTAATATTGTGAGAAAACAATTCTTAATAACCGTCGAATTGAGAAGCATAAATATTCTTATTATTTTTATGCGCAGAAACAGCTGAGAGGCATGTAACAATACAGCTCGTGAGGGCACGCGCAGATGGCCGATAGCCACTATTTATTGTTAGGACGTACCCTAGGGAATAGTGGGTGTACGCTCAAGCTACAAAGCTGAATCCAAATTAGCGTATATCTATCATATTCGTTTATAAGCACATCGTAAACAGGAACACTATACAGTAAATAGCACGATAACTATTTCACGAGGTCACTCAACATTTGTCGGGTACAGCTAAACAGCCAATAAATGGACCACGCATTTCGCAAAACAGCAGCTACTACTCTGAAATTATTGACGTATATCGCAGTTTAATGGAGCTCATATCACGTCCACTGCTATCCAAGTAAGCTATGATTCTTTTTATAGACTCTCTTTGGAAACTTCTAGAAATCTCTCATACCTCGTAGAATAATCGTTATTTTTGAGCGTTTCTCGATGGGTCCTTTGCTAAATATCGCCAAATCTGGCAGCCCTAGATTCACATCATAGGAAAAGTTGCATGTACGGGTGTTTTCAGTGTCTGGTTTCCAAAAGAGATTCCATTGAGGGACATTTTACACGTTCTCAATATTATCGATAACCTAATTACGCAGTTGATCTTGCTGCTTGTGACTTTTATTCTCGTAATAGAACCGACTCGTAAAGGTATTTACTATTTTACGTTAAAAAGGATTCAACTCTTTTGTTGTGCTTTTGCAACAAAACTAATAAAATCTATATAACAAATGAAAGAAAAATTTTGAGTCCAATATCTGAGACTGAATGTTGCAATGGACCTTCACATAATACATACGTGATGTCAAGCATTTTGCATAGATAAGATCTTGAAGATCTCGATGTCTACGGAAGAAACTCTTATTAGTATGTGTATTCAAAGAGGGATTCAATTTAATCTGGAACAAAATCAATTACAGATATTTAGCAACGGACCAAAGAATCGAGAAACACTAAAACATAACGATTATTCTACGAGATATGAGAGATGTCTAGAAGTTTCCAAAGAGAGTCTATGAAAGGAGTCATCGCTTACTTGAATAGCAGTAGACGTGATTTAATTTAATCTGGATACACTACGTGACAGTAAAAATACGACATCAAGAAGGAGTGGGCAGAAAGTGATGAAAATCGGCAAACAGAGAGACAACAACGAACAATAAGTGATGTTTATTGCAAACATGATACACCTATACACTGAGCATATAACACCGTCTGATCAGTAGATTGTAGGATCTCCGCGATCGGCGATACAGGCAGCAACACGTTTAGGTACCGAGTCAATGAGCGTGCGGATGGTGTTCTGAGGGATGACTGCCCATTCCCTCTCAACCATTTGCAGAGTTCGTCTTCTAAACGCGGAGGTGGCAGCGCACGCAAGCGACGTTCAATCATGTCCCATACGTGAGAGATTAGGGGAAACTGGTGGCCAGAGAAGCACATGGGTACGGTGAAAGGCATGTTGGCTGATGTGTGCCTTGTGAGGTCGGGCTTTATCCTGCTGGTAAGTGGCATTGGGTACCTCCTGAAGGAAGGATAGTGTTATCGGCCGCACCACTTCATCCACGTATCGTTGGGCCGTCATAGTACCCTTAATATGGACCTGAGGTGACCTACTATCGTAGGCGATGGTGCCCCAAACCATGTTGTCGCGTGGTGTGGCGTTTCACATATGCGGTTGGATTGAACCTGTCACTACTTCGGCGCCAGACTCGTACACGGCTAAAACAGAAGCGTGACTCGTCTGAAAACACGACCCTGTGCCATTCCGCCGACCACATGGTTGTATCCCGACACCATTACAAACGGAGGCGTCTGTGGTGTTGGAATCAATGGCAGTCTTCTTAGCGGGCACCATGACTGCGGGTCGCCGGCAACCAATCTGCGGATAATGATCCTGGTCGATATGGGTGCATAAAGGGTGTCCTGGACATGCTGCAACAGGGCAACGGAAGAGACCGCCAACGCTTGCCGGCAGATACGTCGGTTTACGCGTGCTGACATAGCTCTGGCCATGCCGGCACCCTTCAAATGTGCCACATTCCCTTGTTCCAACCATCCTCGCCACAGCCGGTACACTGTGGACGGTTTTAGGTGGTTGTTCGCTGAGATTTGACGCATGGACCAACCTGCCTTATGTCCGATCACCATACCACTCGTGAAATCGTCTGTCTGCTGGAACTGCCTCGGTTGGCGGCGGCATGGCATTCTC
Organism: Amaurobius ferox; assembly: GCA_951213105.1. NCBI lineage: Eukaryota > Metazoa > Arthropoda > Arachnida > Araneae > Amaurobiidae > Amaurobius > Amaurobius ferox. Next base: position 145,015,844 of record OX578144.1, on the reverse strand, counting down.
TGCTACTATATGTTTCCTCTGAGACAAAAAAAATGCAAAATGATTTCCCTGGCAGAGAGAGTGGCGCGACTATTGCCGATTCAGCAGGTTCCATCCCTTATATCTCACTCAACGTGCGCAAGACAGCTGCGCACACTCGGCGAGCTGCGTCTACCCCCAATTTGCATATTTTTCTGCTCACTCCTTCTTGGTGTCTCATTTTCACTCTCATGTAGTGTATATTTATGTTTATGAAAATTGCGATACCATGAAGGACTTGTTAGATTAAAATGAAACGTACGGGACATACAAAGCAGGGTTGGGCATGCAATTCGTTAGAAATGCAGCGTGAATGCGCATGCTTGGGCTCCGCAGCGCCCTCTGAACGGTTGTACAAAGAGTGTAAATAGAGGGCTGTGGAAGAGCCGGACAGGTGTTCTATCGGTGTTCTATTGGAGTCACTATGCCTCGTTAACGTCAGAGGACGCCTTATAAGCAAACTTAAGGCTCCTATATAGACAGGCTGGCGCAACCGCCATTGAAGCTCCTGCCGTAACTGTCTGTTACCGTCTGCCTATGCTATTTCAATGGCGAGCGCACGTTACTTGTCTGATGTTTGATACGTATTTTATCTGTAAAATGGATGATTGTGGTATAATAAATGGCACTAATCATTGGAGGAAGAAGTTGGAAATGTTTAAATTTCCACAAGATCCCGAAAATAGGAAAATATGGCTTTATAAACTGCCGAAGAAATGGATAGATTCCTGGGCATTCACCTGAATTGCTCAGTGTAAGTAGTTTCATGTTTTATGCTTCCTTTTGTCTTTTTAAAAGCAAATGTATGTTAAGATCTTGAAAAGAAGGTTTGAAAATTGGTTTCTTAAAGTTGACCTTTCAATAAATTAATTTTTTATAATAGTTAAATAGGATTTTTCTTGCAATGCAATCGTAGGGTTGCTATCGCATTTTGGCGTGGGTTTATTGATGACTTATCGCCAAGATAGCAAGATTTGACTTTGAAATTTGTGTTTTTATATAATTATTGTACTTTAAAGACTGTTTTGTATTTCAATTATAAAATATGTGCATTGATATAAAATTTTAACAATTGTAAGTAAAAGTTGATTATTCTCTTGAGTGAAATAAGTAAAAATGTTTAAATATGCTTAAAGTTGATTAAAGTAGTTCCAAGTGTTTAAAGTTCAAAGATAAAGAGTAATGTTAAAGATGCAAATGTTTAAATGTAAATATGTTGAAGTTAAGCTATAATCTATATTCAAAACCGGCATCACAGCGCCATCTTCCTGCACGCATTTTTAGAGCGTCATACTGCAAGAAAGTTAAGTGTGATGGTGTGGGGTGCCATTGGCTATCATAGGCGATCTTGCTGCTACGCATTGATTGTACGCTCAACAGCAACCACTACATCAGGGAGGTTTTGGAAACCGTTGTACTCTTTTTCAGCACACCCTTGGCGCTGTATTTCAACAAGACAATGCCCGACCACATGTTGCTCCTAATGTCCACGCTTTCTTCACTGCACAGCAGATATCGATTCTCCCTTGGTCTGCTCGATCGCCAATCATGTCTGTTACGTGGAAATTCCACACGTCCGGTAAGAACGCGAAAAGGGCCGCTTTCGTATAAGGAAGTAAATTAAGATGCATTGCATAAGTATTTAAAATGAAGAGACTTAAATTAAAACAATAACAAAAACATTTATTAAGAGAAAACAACATCTAGGACCACTTTATAAATTTTCAACTCACATAACATTATTCTTTTAAAATACACTACTTAATAGAATCAGTTCCTAATAATTTCTAACACCACTGGAAACATGCCATCGCCTTTTGGCTCAGGTTAACCTACGGCAGAGAGTGGGGGCAGAGAGTGAGGAGGAGGGCAGAGAGTGAGATGCAGAGCCAAAGTGGCCTGCATGCAAATATGTATAAAAATCTGAGCCTACCTTCTTCATTAGTCAGGAGCTCGGACTGTCCGGCTGATTGCATGGGGAAGGTGCTTGCTTCACGCTCGTCGCCTCTTGCGACCTCCTTCGCTCATTCCACAAACTCAAGTGCTTGATTTCAAAATTTCAAACTTCAAAGTTGCTCTCTGTCTCTGCCCCCTCTACAAAGCGCCCTTGTCTGCAATTGGTCAAGTATATTAAAAACTATGCCTTCCAGCTATATTATTGGGCCAGGTCCCTCCTGAAATATTAGATATCTAGCCTCTTGTTTTTACATGAAGAAAATTCTGACGATTCTTTTTCCCAGGGTCCCCATGATATAAATTGACATTTTGGGTCAGCTGGGTCCACTCCTTCCGTTCGTACAGCATGGGATTCTCCCTAGAATTTGAGTAGCACCCAATATTTCACATCTGTGTCCGGTGCAGCTGCGTTACAGGGAATGTTATAAACATTGCCTCACTGAATGAGGGGCCGTTTTCTTAGGTTCACTTTCTCCTCTATAACTGCAATGTTACATTGGAATTGCAAAATTTCATGTAACAATGTCTACCATTGAACATGTATGTGATATGACCACTCGGCGACTGGGCCTTTACTGTTCTCCAACAGTCACTACTAATGAACTCTGGACCCCGATCAAAGACGCCTGGGCCCCGGCAACACATCCAAACCCTCTTTGATTTGATGCCGCGGCGTTCAAAAGCTCTTATTGCCGCTACAGGCGGCTTCAGAGAATATTAATTTTGTGCCAGCAATGTGGTTATATTGATGTTAAATAGTAATTATTACTTTCCTTATATACAATAATGTATAAGGAAAGTATTGTGACGGAGACGAAAATTCGAATTCGAGTTTTCGACGGGAGATCACGTTTTAAGCATCCCCGATCATGAATCGAACACTTTTGAGGTAATGTCTGTGTGTGTGTCAGTGAGTCTGTGGAGACGATAACTGATGAACGAATGGACCGATTCGAACGAAATTTGGTACAAAAATTACAATCTGTGAATACTGGAAGCCTATTGTTTTTATACTCAATCGAATGTTCAGAACTCCCCTAAATTTTCGAGTGAAATTTTGAAAAAATCATCAAAAAATAAAAACCTCTAATAAAATTACGCAAATAGACATCTCTTATGTAATTTTTCATTAGAAAACGATTAATTTAAATTTTAGAACGCTAGCATGAACCGTTCTCGAGATATTGCACATTTAAAAAAAAATTATCAAAAAATTATATTAAATAAAAAAAATATTTCCTATTGCGAAACATGCTCACTTTTCATATGTAATATCATGCGATACATTGGGTGACATCATTCTCGTGGATCCTAGCTCGTTCCATTCATAGAAAGATACTTTGAGTAATACTTTTGTATTTGAATGCCAATAGTCATTTATCTGCTATAAAAATAAATTATTTCCAAGTTTATGACGCTTGGCGAGATGTTGGCGACAAATTTAGCGGAATATCGCCAACTTGGCGACTTTTTTAAATGTCACCAAATCAAAGGAAATCTCTCCAAATGGATAAAAATGACACTCAATCAATGAAAATAACGACTCATTGACGAAAATTCAATATTTTGGAAAAATATAAGTATCTACTATAAGAATAACCTATTTTGTTTCTACTGTAAAAGTAGTAAATACATTGCATTATATAAGGAAAGTTACGTGCTACCCACATCAGATGTTTTATTTGTATCACCATTAGTAATATGTGGTATAAATGTTTTTCTAATCTTACCATTTCTTTGTGATCTTGCAATTTTCATAAATGAAGTATAGAGAAATAATATTTTAATTTCATAAATGAAGTATATGAAGTATAGAGAACGTACTGCTTTCAGGAAAATTTTTGAATTCGAATTTTAAGCCAATATATGACCTTCTATATAGGACCAGCATATAACATCCTATATAGGACCGTCTTCCTGACATCGATTTCTTGTGTAAACGCTAGCTGTCGCAAATATTAATGAATTTCCACGAAACTTTATATCCGGCTTTGATATAAAAAAAATCTAGAAGTAAATAGAATATTTTTTACATTCAAGTGAAAACTTCACAATTTATTTGAATTGTTATATTTTTTTTAACATGCCAGCATAGGACAGAATTGAACCATGCACAAAAGGGTTTCTCAATGATCTCAAAACTTCATAGTGTCAAATAGTCTTCAGAAAATAGACGCAATACAATTTTTTTGGTTCGTGATGTCATTAACATTCGCGACCCTTTCGGGGAAAAGCCCAGCCCCCTCGCGGGTATATATTGATAACATACATTGCAAAGTATGTTATCAATCGAAATTGCTTTTGAAGCTCTTTAATGTAAAGGGTAACACGTTATAATTGTATTCATTTGGACTCACGATATCGATTTTTCAAAAAGAAATCTTGTAAAATGTGTATAACAACAACAAAAAAGATACTAAGAATTTTCTGGTATGAGAAAGTCAAGTTGAGCCACAACTGCAGTTAATTCCAGTCATGTTTAAAATGCACAGTTCTGTATTTGTACTTTGGGGCATATGCAGGGTGTCCCAAAAACACGGACCTCGGCTTTTATTCCTTACATATTGATCTTAGACATACATAATAAATTACAAAGTTGCATAAAAAAAAGATACAGAATTTTACGATATCGATTAAAATTTTCAAGGGAATTAAATTTAAAGAAATACAAAATTTTAAATTTTATACAGCCCCCGTACAAAAACATTTACAATGAGTAAAATGTGCCCCATACACTAATAAGGTGATGTACAAAATTTCAGCATTTTATCATAAGAAGTCCCAGAGATATGAAAAGAAAAAAATGCTGACTTAAACGACTTTCAATGCATCGACGTGGGTTCTCAGAGGGAAAAATGCATGTCGGCAGATCGCGTTTCAAGGGTCATACACAAATTAAGAAAGAAAACAATGATTACATAAATAAATAATAACTCTGCTATTTATTGGTACAAAAGTATACACACTGTGTAGAAATAATAACTTTACACAAAGATAATAAAGCTTGTTCAAAATTTTTTCCATCCATGCCAATACAGGGCTGCATTCGCCTGATAACACTTCTGTGCACTCGATCAAGTTCTTGTTCGGTGATGTCACGACAACCATCTCGAATGCGTTGTTGCAACTCTGTTTTATTTAAGGGAGGTGACAGATAAACAGTTGTGCGCAAACGACCCCACACATAAAAACCCATAGTCGTTAAATCAGGCGATCTAGGGGGACATTCGACTGGCCCATGCAAGCGAATTCACTTGCCTGGAAACTCTTTATTTAACCTGTGTTTCACAACTGTAGTATGGTGAGCTGGAGATCCGTCCTGTTGAAACCATACATATGGAAGCACTGTTAGGGACAGTTCATCCATTAAATCAGGATAACCGCATTCAGAATCTCATTAATATATCTGTCACCCGTCAACGTACCACCATACAGTATGGGTCCAAGCAAACGGTTTCTGAAAGTACTACACCATACATTCACATAAAATTGCTTCTGATGATGAATATCACGTACCACGAATGGATTTGTGTCAGACCACAAGTGCTCATTTTGAGGATTTATGCATCCATCTTGTCTAAAACAGCATTCGTGAGTCCAAATAACGTTTTTCAGGAAAGAGGGATTTGCATCTTCCTGATTTAGAGTCCAATTACAAAAATCTGGACGACGTTGATAATCTGTTGGCTCCTGTCCTTGCATACCATGAATGTTAAACGGATGCCATTTACTCAATCTCAGTATTCTCCAAACGGTTGCACGTGGTACGTTCGTTTCTGAAGCGATAGTATTCGGTACAAACACTAGTATGTGGATGACTGCAAAAGTAAGCCAAAATATCAATTTCTACATCAGTTGAGTGAGGTCTGGGCCTGCCGAGTCCACCTACACGATGTCCGCTTCCTCTTTCACGCACTCGTTGCACCAACCGGGAAATAAATTTCTCAGAAGGATGTCGAGAATTGGGAAAAGTACGTTGTCCCGTGCAGTTTCGTTAGCATTGCGATTGCATAAACTGTGCAGCATAAGCATTTCAAAAAGTTCTTCGTGGCTGTATTGCGGCATACTGTCGCTACAGGCTAACTACCCTCTCAATATGTAGCAGAAATGTGAAATACTTAAGGGTCGTTCAGACTGCTGGACTACGTGCTCTACGCTTGCGTAAGCGAGGCGATTGATCACTGTCAGAGCAAAGACAACTTTCTCGTGTGCGTCTGTTGCGATTGTGTGACGCACCCAGAAGAAGGAGATATCTGCATATGCACACATGTCTAGGCTGCTTTAATGTTCATTTTGATTGTGCCCTTTCCAAGTTTTATTCTGCAATTAATCACGTAAAATTTTAAGGTATTTTTCAGGAAGCATATTTTTGAAAAACTGTAAATAAAGATAAGAGGCAGATATTATTTGCCTAGGATGCATTTCTGCGTTGCGTCATTTGCACTTCTGCTGTATACATTTACATTTAAATGTGTGATTCATCCCTCACCCACTTTGTTTAAACATATCTCTGGGACTTTTTATGATAAAGTGCTGAAATTTTGTGCATCACCTTATTAGGGTATGGGGCACATTTTACTCGTTGGAAATAATTTTGTACGGGGGCCGTATAAAAATTTGAATGTTACATTTCTTCAAATTTAATTCCCTGAAAATTTGTATCGATTTCATAAAATTCTGTACTTTTATTTACGCAATTTTGTAATTTATTATATATGTCTAAGAGAAGTATTTAAGGAATAAAAGCCAAGGTCTATGTTTTTGGGACACGCTGTATATGTGATTTGGGGCATTGATTTTTATTTTATTTCATGAAGTAGTTCGTCATGTATAGCTGTGTTTAGGAATTGGATGATAATTCTTGCGAACGTTCTTTTTCCGAATTTTTCCAGCTTTCGTGGATGGCGTCCGTCCATTGTTTAATGTTTGGCAAAACCAGCGAGACACAAACGAACTGATTGTTGTTACTAAATACTGGTTTACAATTACCAGATCCAGATAAAGACTAAATTGAGAAGCGCAATGGCCATAAAAATGAGAAAAATGCCGTCGTTCCGAAAATTATTTACAGCTAGACCTAAATGATGGTTAGCAGGAGAAATAACTGTGACCGTTCTTAACGACTGCACTGAAATGACGAAGAGACAAAAGGCTGCTATTAAGTAGACGAATAAAGTTACAATACTGATATTTTACCGAATTATATTATCATCGAGCGTCAGCGAGTGGGAGGCAGAGCTCCTCGACTCGCAAAGCGACTAGCGTATCGAGCAGGGGATGGAACTCCCAGGGTATTTATTGTCTGGAATATGTAAAATAACTATTTCAGAGAATACAGAATTTAAATTTATTTAGGTTATTGAAATGATTTTTAATATTGTTTTTGTAATTTATATATGAGATTAAAAGTATTCCATAAAAACGTATTGTCTACAAATCCTTCCTTGTTGAATGTTCTTTTCAAAGTTCCTTTTCCAGGTGCCATGCCATTTCTACCTGCTGAAATCATCGTAATATGTAAATATCTCGATCTGTAAAAGAGCCCTCGTAAAAATAGGATCAGCCGGGAAATAAAAATATTCCTCCGACTTCTACTTCCACTTTCCAATTTTCAGACTGCATTCTCCAGCTGTTTCTCACAAAGGAAAGGGAAATCAATTCATAAATTCGATACAAAGCCATATTTCCTGAGAGGGAACTCAATGGCCCGTTTCCGGAATTTTATATATTTTTTCAAAGCGCTCATGAAAGAAACAGATTGCCTTTATTGTCGTATAAATAAAGACGTATTTCAGGTTTTATGGATGGACACATATGTAGATGCGACTTGACGATGTTTTGGATGAATTAATGCGATGATTGAAACGGATAGGTTTCTTCTCCACAAAAGAGCGAAACTGAAATAAATACCTAGAAATCCGAAAATTGGCAGTTTTCCGGTATCCAGAAGCATCAAAGACAGGGTTAGTATTGGGTTTATTCTGAAATTAGGTGGAAATGGGAGTCCCTGGCAATTATTTAAATGATAAATTAAATATTCATTTAAATAATGGAGAAGCATCCAATTTTTTATTTCAACTGAATTTTAGGATCATTATGTGGTTTTGCTGTTTAAAAAATTTTCAAAACGTACTGGATGTCACCTCCATGGTAAGTTCCTACGATTGTTTTTGCATAATATTGTAGCCATTTCTTCTAAAATATAAGAAAAATCACTCAATAAAGTAATCGAAGTTAATTAAGAAACATTATTATTATTTTTTTTTGAAGAAGAAGAAGGGATTGAAAAATAATAAAACCTTTTTTCTTGTGGACTCGTAAAGTCCTCTCTATGGGAAATACTTATAATTCCACGAAAATAGCTAGAAGTCAGCCAAGTCGAGAAGCTTTACAATCAGATGAAGCTACAATTAACGATTTTGTTGGCTATCTATCTAGTGTAAGATCATTTCCTTAAATATGAATTCAAAGTACTTATAAAAATGGGGAGAATACTCTTATCTCTTGTCACCTCCATGGCTTCATTCATTATGCCAGTAATGATCTCTATAAATTGTTCTGAATTGCGTATTTTTATGTTATCCAAGCTGTGTGTATAGGTTATGAAATTTTGAAGTTAATATATCAGTATTGCAACGCTCATTTTTACTGATTTAAAATATAAGTTGATATAAAATGTTTTCTTGACCCCTACTCGTGGTTTATATTCATTGACTCAATAGGAACACGAAACAATGAAATAAATAACAAGAAAGATCAATCATGCATAAGCATTGATAATAAAACACTTTCCAACTGAAATGCAATTTCATTTAAAAATCTCTAAAATGTGACACATTCAGTGATGATATCTTTTACATTATCACAGTACTACAGTAATTTATTATACTTAAATATTTAAAACTGTATCGAAATATAAATCTTCTGATTCTCTATGCAAAATCAATGAATATTTCGTTCATATAACTTGTATTCCAGACTCCAGAGCTAAATAATTTTGTGTGAAAAAAATTCAGCAATTCTTATGTATTACAATCGCTTGAGATATTTGCATTCTGCATAAGTTAAAATTAGGCTCCGTTGAAGAAATAATAAAAGTTGAGGGATCATTTAAAATCACAACTATTGTAATTGCGTAGGCACGGAATTTAGATACACAGATAATACACAGATACAAAGATAATATATATGTGTGCGTGTGTATGTATTCAAAGTATTGGAATCGTGCCGAAGATCGGAACTCGAATTTTCGAAGGATCTACATGTTTTGGGACTTCTAGAACACGAAAAATTTATTTTTAGGAAGCCTTCTGTGTGTGTAAGGGTGTATCTGTGCGTGTTTCTGTGTGTCTATGAGGATATTGCATCCACTCTAACTGAAAAACTAAGGGACCGAATTTAATAAAATTTGGCAGGTAAGTTTTTTGTGGGAAACCCTGATGTTCATTTGTTTAGAGTACGATTCGTAATAAAAGAATCTGCCTTCTTTGCGAAATGGGCGGCAGAAATTGCCTTTATCCACTCTAGCTAAAAACTAATGGACCAAATTTAATACAATTTAGTGTATAATATTTCAATAACCTACAAGTGAATTATATACCAAATTTAACAAAATTTGTTATATAAATCACTTGTAGGTTATTCTGGTACGATTCGGGAAAAAGGAACGGGCTGTTTTTCGATATGGCTCGCAAAAATCGTTAAATATAAAAATAAAAGACTACGTGTGCTCAATTATATCAATTAAATTCCCATTTTATACTTGATTTTATAACAACGAAAAGAATAAGACTAACCCCATTACTCTAGGACTAGCCGTTCTTGAGATATTCTAGTTTTTTCGCGTTTTCGCTACGCCACCTTTGATAATAAGTCCATCTATCAAATGAGAACCAAATATAAATTTAACGTGCAAATTCAATGTCATTTAAAATACTTATGGCTGTTATTTTGTGCAGATAAACTCAAATTATTATTGAGGAAATAAAGAGAACGTGAATATGAGTCTGCAGAGAAAGACATGTGCTGTCCGCATCAGAATTTTTAACAATATTACAACAATGATTTATAGAAGTGAACGGGGATTATTTGCAGGCCATTTCGAAAAAAATGTAGGATCTATATCTAAAGATCCACCAAATTGTTGTAGAATAAAATGTTCTACAAATTTAAGTTGTGTACCAAATTTTAACTCTGTAGGATGTAGGACAGTGCATTAAAAACGCCATCAAATAAGTATATCATGAAGAGTTATATAAAATTAAAAAAAAAATTGGAAAACTGTTATCTACCAAATTTATTTTAAAATGTTAAGCTTCTCTCATATACAAAATAATTAAACTCTTGGAAAGATATTTATTATATAATATATCTACTTTTTTATTCTGGAGGATATCGCAAAAGTCAGAACTTAATTGAATTCGTTTTTCTCCCTATATTAAATAATTTTTAATGAAATAACTACCTAATATATTTTACTGAAATTTTTTTTATATATTTTATGGGATAATATAAATATTTGCTAAAAATTTCGAAGCAATTTGAGAATTTTAAATGTGCTTAAAAAATGTTTGAAAAATTAGGTCACATAGGGTTCAATGCATTTCATTTTTTCAAGCAGGGTTCAATAAAAACTAATTGGGTGATATTATTTATTTATATTCCCATAGGTCCCACAGAACGTCTGAAAAACATCCTATAATTTCATTTTGATAAAGTCATTTTTATGGCAGTTATCGTGCTAACGAACAGACACACAGACAGACAGACAGACAGACAGAATGAACAAAGTCATAAACACTTTTCAACTATGTTGCAGAGTGTTAAAGAATGAGCAAAGTCATAAATACTTTTCAACTATGTTGTAAAGTGTTAATAAAACTTCAACATTTTTTTCCAGAAATTTTGTTTGTGAAATTTTGACTTCATTTCCTAATGACACATTTAGGTAAGGTTTATACCATGGAGTTAGAAAGACTTAATTTTACCTCCATGGATTGAAACCATCAAACGTTTTGAAAATTTCTGGAAACTATCTATCTTGCTATGTAGGGATTTCTTACAAGTACGGAAGTCTTTTATTAGACAAATTATGAGATATATTATTGAGATGACAAATTTATGAGATACATTAATTGAGAAATATACACTGTAAAAAATAACTGGAATGATTGATGAAAAAGCCACTGACAGCTCAAATGTCAGCAAATTTTTGTTAACAGAATTGACATTTCTTTTTTTTTTTGTTAATTTAAGATTAAGAGTGAGCCACTCGGAAATCTGATCTTGACTTCCTAAGAAAATATTTTTCGAGGAGGGAAGAAGGAGATATTAATGATCTAATTTTAAGAAAAGTGTTTAACTCTTTATGTAAAATATTTTAATAGAAAGATAGATATTATCTGAATTTAGCGATTTACACTTTATCACACCACCTATTTGCAACGCTTGAAAAATGTTCGATTCGTTATCTTGTAAATCGAGTTTGAAACCATATTGCTCTCAAATTACACATTTTATGTATGCAAAGTACAAGGATATAAAACGGAATGAAAAATTCATAAATTTTATACTCCTTCCATTGAACTCAACTTAGACAATTAATATTTCTTATCTAAATTATGTATCTCGAAGATTAAAAGACCATTCATTCTCGGTAAGATGGCGAGACTCAATATGGTTTATTTCTTTGCATCCCAATTTTTGTAAATATAAAAACGTGTTTAATTATTAGATAACAATCTGCGCTAAGCGCTGTCATTTTTTCTATCCAAGAACATTTGTCTTCCACTCTACAAACATTGTTCTAAAGGGCGGCGAAGGTAATTAAACTTTCAAAGCTCGGGGTGTTTAAGTACTTAAGTTATCATTCACAGATCTGGAGAATCAAGTGGGCACCGTTCCCGGCACACACTTTAAGGATAGTAGGCTGATTTATTCTGCCAGAACAGGAGTATAAAACTGATAACGAGAATTGTGAAAAAATAGAAAACATCTGATGTCGATGGCACATGACTTTCTCTGCAGATTTGAATTCAGTTTCTCTATATTTCTTTAATGCTATTTCTTCAATTGAGTTTAATGGCCCAAAGTACCGAGCACACTTATTTGAAATGATGCAGAATTGGCACTTTTAATTGAATTTTCGTTTTCATTGGGTAACGGGATGTATTTTCAAAGGCGGCGCATTAAAATTCAAAAATACTAAAATATCTTAAAAACGACTCATGAGGTTGGTATTATTATTTTGATCGTCAATCATTACGTATAAAACAAGCATTTAATGGATACATTTGAGCATACGTAGTCTCTAATTTTAGATTATATTAATTTTGCGAGCTACTTTACAAAAAAGCAGATTCTGTTTGACAGAGTCGCACCGAAATCGAATCAGGGTAACCTACAAGTGCCAATTTTGCGACATTCGGTCCATTAGGGTTTTAGCTAGAATGGATGCAGGCGATGTTTGCGGGCTATTTCGCAAAAAAGGCAGGGTCTTTTATCCTCATTCATACCCAAATTTAATCAACACCAGGTTCACCCACACGTGATCTACCGAATTTTATAAAATGGGGTCCATTCCTTTTTCAAGACATACATTGCGTGGCCGCGCACACAAACACACGTTTAGCTAAAATAGTCTTTTCGTGTTCCAGAGGTCCCAAAATGTGTCGATTCGCCGAAAACTCGAGTTGCGATTTTCGACAGGATTCCAATGCTTTTACTATACATTACTATGTATTGCAGGGAAGTAAAAATGTACGATTTTGCGAGATAATTGGAAGAGGAAACGCGCATTTCCTGTGGCTTGGCAAAAAAGGTGAAAGTGAGGAGATACGAAAACATATTCACATTCAAGATAAAATATCTTGTTTTGCATACACTTTTTTTCATTTTACCAATTAAATCAGTCATCGAACTACTTTACTTTATCAAAACTCGTGACATTTTCGTTAACTTAGGAAAGTACCTGACCCAGACCGCACGATTCGCCAAAAATGACTAAAAGTGTTTGGATGTGTGGTCGGGAAAAAGGATGACTCCCCAGAACCAAGCCCCGCCCCACCGGATAGACATAACCGCAGCAACGAGCGCACAACATAGACTTACCTATAAAATTTGTGAAATTGGGTCTATTCGTTTTGAGTTAAGAGTCTATATATAGATCGCACAGACGTCACAATGAAAATAGTTTTTCCATATTCTAGAAGTCCCCAGACGTGTCGATCCTGTGAAAACTCGAGTGGCGATTTTCGACACGATTCCAATGCTTTCCCTATACATTACCAAGTATTGCAGGGAAAGTGAAAATGGAAAATCGAACAGAGCGCTTACACCCAGAAGTGTTGTTTTCATGGGCCACCCAAATCGATCCGAGAGGTTCCAATCTAAGTTTCCCATTCCAGTGTCTTTGCCTTTGTCGTATCCCTTGTCATGCCTGTATTTGATATGTATGGGAAACACGTGCTTTAGATCCCAGTCACATGCATTCTGCCAGCAGATACACTTCATCGGTTTGTTTCAAATAAATCCAAAATTCTGCAGGTCGTTGCATAGAATTCAATGAATACGGAATGTGCTTCTTGGTCTAGTCTACCGATACGCAAAAATATAAAATATCGGGAAATATTTTAAAACAGCCCGACTTTATATATTGACATAATGGCGAAGTACGTTTTAAAACGATGCGCATAGGCTGGAAGAAAATTAAAATATAATTTTTGTTATAACGATTCTTCAAATGCGAATTATTTTATTTAAAAAGTTTCGGTTTTTTAAATTTTCTTTATTAAAAATATTTTACTTAAAATATTATTAAAGTGTGACATCCATTTTTATTTTCCCTGCAATGCATGGAAATGTATAGGGAAAGTATTGGAATCGTATCTGAAATCGAAAAACGAGTTTTTATAGGATATACACATGTCGGGATCTCTAGAACACAAAAGAACTATTTTTAGCGTGACGTCTGTGTGTGTGTGTGTGTGTGTGTGTAATGAATGTATTTACTCTCACTCAGAAACGAATGAACCCCATTTCATAAAATTTTATATGGAAGTCACTGGTGTGTGACTCTGGTACTGATTAGATTTTGGTGCAATCCGAGAGAAAAGAATCTGCCTTTTTTAGCGAACATGCCCGCAAAAATTGTATATATCTACTCTAGCTAAAAAACGAGCGGACTCCATTTCACAAAATAGGGTACATTATAGTATGATTCGGGGAATAAATAAAGTACTTTGATAAAAGACTCAAGATCAATCCCATTGCAAGTTCACGAGCCGTTCTTGGGATATTTTAATATTTCACTACGCCGCCTTTGAAATGACGCCCAGTCACGAAATGAAAACGAAAATTGAATTAAAAGTGTCGTTTCAAACAAGGATACGTTTTATTGTGTGCAACAAAACTCAACGGATTAAGCGAAAATGAATCTGTCTGAAGGGAAAGTCACGCGTTGTCCACATCGGGTCTGTTTTGTCTCTTCAGCCCACTTCAGTCCCTTAAATGATCCCATCAGTCATAGTTTTTCAAATAGACGCGATGACAGAGATGCACTTTTGCAATGGAACTGACAAGTACGGAATTATAGCATTGAGAGACCCTAATGGATTCAATTTTGTTTTAAAATAGAATAGATTGAAAAGGTAGGACGAAAATGGGATGTGCCTTGAATGTAAACCGTCATTTAACAAATGGCAGTTATTTATGATATTTGAAACACCTAGGATCTCTTTCTGCAATATTTTAGTGTACCGTTTGTTCATCACTGTTTTCTGCACTGAAATAAAGTTGCGGTGCTAAGCATTAGGTTTTATGAAGCATTGCGTTTAAGATGTCAGTTGTGGTTGTGTTCTGCATTAGGTAACACATATTACCCGCAGGTTGGACTCTATACAATCTTTTCACTTTTACATGAAATTGCGATTTTGCAACAATCATTTTTAAAATTTCGTCAAAACAGTTGATATTCAAAATTCTCCTTTTGATAAATAGGAAACATTTTCCTACTTTAAACACATCGTAAAACCATTATCTTATTATATCTGTGTTGTATGAACTGTATGTCGAAAAAATTCCTCGGCTATGTATAGACGCATAATGGCCTGCTCAGCAAGAAAGTGAAGCCCAAAACGTATATTTTATTCCAGTTTTAAAAAATATAAGCACTCAACCGGGCTGCAGGAAATACGGTTTTGTATCCAATTTATGAATTGATTTCCTTTTGTTACAAAACAGACGGGTAGGAGCGTTTCCAGACAGAAAGAGTCGGAGAAAAGTTTTGTAGTTTCTTTGATTCTATTTGTATACGTGGAAAGATCTTTATTTACAGAGTTGAATTTTTGAGTATTTTCAGTCAATGACGCTGCCTTCTGAGAGAAACTTGGTTTTATGAGGGGTTATATCTTTCAGTTATGGCATCACAGCTTCCAATGCAATTGGCTTTCAATGTAATAAAGAGTGCTCATATTTTCATCGTAACGGGAGTGTGTCAATTGAGAATATAAGTGACATATTGAGAAGGAAAACGTCGAAGTTATCATTTTTGCTTTCTCGTAGTATTGAGAAAGTTTTGTTTCTACAAACATTTTAGATTTCGAGATTCGAATGTCAACATATGTTTCAAGACCTTCTGAACATGTTTTGACTATTCTTAGAGTCATATCTGTCTGTCTGGGGTCGATTTCTTGTGTATACGATAGCAGCCACACATCTTATTGGATTTTCATGAAGCTTTATATCCAGCTTTACTATAAAAAAATCTAGAATATGATAGAATTTTTTTTAATTCGAGCGAAAACTTTGAATTTTATTCTAAATTTCATATTTTTTTAACATGGCAGCTTGTGACCCAATGGGTCATAATCCTACATAAAAAGGTTTCTTTATGGCTCAATGAACGAGACAATATATATAGTTTCAATCAGTGTTGCGAAAAATAGCAGCGATAAAATTCTTTTTTCGCTGGTGACGGTATTAAACCCCTTGGTGGCAAATGGCCCCTCCAGATGGGAGAGACATTGTCCAATATGGTATCTATCGAAATATTTTTTCAAGCCCTTTAAAGTGAAGGGTAACACAATATAGTTGTAATCATTTGGTCACACGATACTGACTTGTCAAATGTTTTCATGTAAAATTTGAAAGAAAAAATGATTTTGGTATGAGAAGGTTAATACTCCAGTTGAAAACTTCGGCGCATTTCTGAAATTGAACTTACGAGTAGAGAGTGAAACACGCTACATCATCGGGAGACAATCATTTATCCAATTTTGTTTTAAAATACAATAGATTGAAAAGGTATGACAGAAGTGGGACGTGTCTTGGATGTAAACAGTCATTTAACAAAGGGAAATTATGATATTTCAAACACGCTTTATCTTAGTCTGCACTCTTTTCTGCAATATTTTATTATACTGCTCACTGTACTGAAATAAAGTTGTGTTAAGCATTTAAAAACATTAGGTTTTATTAAGCACCAGCAGTATACCCGTTCTTCGTACGGAAAATATAATAGAAAGAAACTTAACATTCACAATTATGTGTAAATTTCTATAGTATTCGAAATGACTTTGCTATTCATAATATTCTATTAAAATATTTAATTCTTCTAAAAAATATATAAGAGTCTCTGGGCTCGATATACAAAATTATCTTCAGGCAGATCTGAAGAATAAAGCATCCTAGTCCAGTTTGTATACAAATTTAGAAAAAATATTTTTTAATTTCCACAAAATGACAGAGATTATCTAGAAAATCGTACTTAATTATGCAAAATATAGAATTCCATCGATTCGGTGTCATTTGGATGAATTTAGCGTCAATGTTATCAATTTGGCGACATTTTCGTCAATTGAGTGCAAATTAAAAAAATCGTCAAGTTTATCGTGAAGTAGGGCTGTAGAACTGCTAGTCCCACATGGCAGCACATTAACGAAACACCATCACAATACAATAACCCAAACAAAACTCAGATTATTTCATTTATTTAACTCAGTTTTACCAATTTCAAGATATTTTTATGGATTTACAAACATTTTTATCAATTTGGCGACATTTTAAAAAATCACTAAATGTATTACAAGTAGGACGGTTGGACTGACAGATAAATAGTACCGAAATATCATTTCAGTACTTTATTCCAACAAAAAAAATAATTTCATTGATTTAGCGTCGTTTTTTAGCGATATTTCCGTCAATTTGGTAACGTTTAAGAAAAGTTGCCACGTTAGCGATATCCTGTCAGATTCGTAGATATGCATTTACAGATGCGAAGAATAAAATATCCTGACCCCGTTTGTATATATATACTAAATGAAAACACTAAAATTGTATTTGAAAATATACCCGTTCTACTTTTGTTCTGTTTCAACAATCGGCAAAATGTGTTTATTGGCTAAACACAATACATAAGTTTTAAAACTCTTTGCCAAAATAAATGGAAGTAATATATGCAGTCCGTAATTAATGTAATTAAAAGAAAATCAAACCGTTCATTTATGAGATATATTTTTATATTCATTTATTTATTATTTAAATTAAAAAAATAATAAAAATTAACAGACACGTTTGATTTAATTGCGTTGCTAAGTAACATGATATAAGAAAGAATATTTCTCCTAAAATGCTGATAATTAAATAACCATTTTGATTTCTTAATACTTTTCATTGTTGAGTAAGAGCCTGTGAAAAATAAATCATGGTGATAGAGTTTCCGTTTATATTCATATTTCACACTTGCGATTTTCAAAAGTGACTGATTAAAAAATAAACTCAATAAACTCCTACCAAACTCAGAGTTTTAATTCACTTTCACGTTTTAAACCAGCGATTTCGAATCTTTTTTGTTTGGACAGGGAGTTAGAGAGTAGAAATCCTAGGAAAAAGTGTCGTTTTCCAATAATATTTCGACAACTCCTAGTCTTAGAAACTCGAAACACGGACTCAGTTTTATGTTGTTGTTGAAACCCAGACCGTCCGACCTACCAGAAAGGTGTAAGGTAACTGTTTGGACGGTCGGGAAGTGCTACCCAATTTAGACCGGAACCCAGTGGGGGAGGCATCCACAGGGACCGTACCCTCCTTCCCCTACCACCAACCTCTCGGAAGGACTTTCGGACCCACATGTTTAACGTGATCGTACTCCGCATGAACACGGCGGCAGTTTTGGCAGTGGCTGGAATCGAACCCGGGCCTACCGAGTGCAACTCCAGCGCGCTAACCAATGGGCTACCGCGCCCCTGGACTCAGTTTTATGTGTAACTCTTTCAAGTCTACCCACAAAATTTCATCCAATTAGGTTCAGCCGTTCTCCCGTGATGATGACCCAGAGAGACAGGCAGATTTTCAATTTTATTTATATAGATTACGATTTCGAAATAATCATTTTTAAAATTTCGTCAAAACCAGTTTATATTCAAGTTCCTCTTTGATAAATAGGAAACATTTTCCTATTTCAAACACATCTTAAAACCATTACCTTATCTCTATCTGTGTTCTATGACTTATATGTCGAAATTCCTCGGCTATGTATAAATGCATACTGGACGGTGAAGCCCAAAACGTATGTTTTATTCCAGTTTTAAAAAATGTAAGAAGCACTCATCCGGAAGCAAAATACGGTTTTGTATCCAATTTATGAATTGATTTTCTTTTGTTACAAAACAGACGGGTAGGAGCGTTTTCATACAGAAAAGGTCGGAGAAAAATTTTGTATTGAGATTGTATTTTCCTTTCATTCTATTTATATATGTTGAAAAATCTTTATTTACAGAGTTGAATTTTTGAGTATTTTCAGTCAATGACATTGCTTTCTTAGAGAAACTTGTTTTTATGAGGGGTTATATCTTTCAGTTAGGGTATCCGATGCAATTGGCTCTCCATGCAATAAAGAGTGGCTACATTTTTATCGCAACAGGAATGTGTCAATTGAGTGTAAAATAGTGTGAACTTAGTGTTGTGTTAAAGTTTTGTTTTCACAAAAATTTTAGATTTCGAGATTCAGATGCCAATATATGTTTTAAGACCTCCTGCATACATTTTGACTATTCTTGAAGTCATGTTTGTCTGTCTGTCCATATGTCTGGGGCCGATTTCTTGTGTACACACATATGAGTGGATTTTCACGAAACTTTATATCCGGGTTTGTGATCAAAAAATCTAAAGCTTGATACCATTTTTTTTTAATTCCAGCGAAAACTCTGAATTTTATTCAAAATTTATATTTTTTAACATGGCAGCTTAGGACACAATTTGACATAATCATTTGACATAAAAGGGTTTATTTGTGTTTCTAGGATGACGAGACTTAATAGTTTCAATCATTGGTGTGAAAAGCAGCCACGACACAATTATTTTGCATTTGTGACGTTATTAGCCACCTTGGGGAGCAAATTACCACTCACACGGGGGGAGCATTTTCAAGTATGGTATCCATCAAAATATTTTGTCAATCTCTTTCAAGTGAGGGGTTACAAGCTATAGTTGTCGCTATTTGGCCACGCGATGCAGAGTTTTCAAATGTTTTTTTGTAAAATTTGAAAAAAGAAAAGAAAAAAGAATGAAATCTGGTTTGAGTGGGTCGAGATGAGCCACACTGCAGTTCATTGTATAGTTTCACTGCCTAATATTTTAAGATACTGTTTGTTAATATCGGGTGCATATATATTGCAGCATGTTAGTATTTTGCTAAAGACTTTGATTTACGAAAACATAGAAGCCTATAAAATGTCAACTTTCTAAGAAAAAAATAATTGTCAGACAGGTATGAAGGGGGAGAGAAACAGAACTGTATTTGCATTACAGTACAATCTCGTTGATTTGAATAAAATGAAATGGAAAATGGTTCAGATAACTGAAAACTCGTATTATCCAGAAAATGTAATTTTTGTTTTATTAAATTGCGTAACTAGTATTAATGCATACCTTATTTGCAGGAAATACCTTATATTTGATAAATCATATAGAAATAAAAGTTTATTAATGAGTTAGTGCAAAGTGATGAGTTAGTGAAAAACAAACAACAATATAGTTTAGAACACATTAATGAAACAAACAGCTGGTTCGAGGTTACGTTGGATCCCTTTTTTCATTGTGAGACAGACCATCCAATTCAAAGTAAAAAAAATCTGATATGAGCAGCACGTGACTTTCCCTGCAGATTCAAACTCATTTTGTAATTTTGCGTTTCATTATGCATGAAATTGAGTTTAATTGCAGAATATAATATGGACAATTTTCAGATATTATATCTAATTTGTTTTTTATTGTATCTTTGTTTCGTTTGGCAACTTAATTCACTTTAAATTCTTCAGGTCCTTAAAATTTCAAAAACTACAATATATCGAGAACGGTTTATCCTACAGTCATGGGGGTCAGATTGATTCGCTTAGTTGTCGAATTTTACATGTAGAATAAGTACTTAATATATTTCATCCATTTTAGTCGTTTATTTCAGAGTTTCACTATCTTGCACATGTAGTATTTTATTTTAAATCGAATATACTACATTTGAGGGTCATTTCGCAAAAAAAGCAGATTCTTTTTTTTTTCGAATCGTATCAAAATCTAACTAGCTTCACAGTATCCTACGAGCGACTAATCTACCAAATTTTGTGTAATTTAATCTATTAGTTTGTCAGCTAGAGTGGATACATACAATTTTTACAGGCTATTTTGCAAATAAAGGCGGGTTCTTTTTTTCCGAATCGTACCAAAAACTAATCAGCACCAGGGTCACACCTAACTGACGTATCTATCAAATTTTTTTGGCCAATTGTTAGCATGTTGCTGACAGGTTATTTCAAGCCAAAACTATTCCGTTCAGCCGGCTACTTTTCCGCAGTTAAACACATCTCAATAAGCTTCAATAAACGGTACACAGCATGCATTGAAACGAAATTTACTACATATATTTAATGATTTTTTTCGGATATGGTATACTGTAAAGCATTTACCTACGTGCAACGGTACACAACACGTTTTACAAGCATATCGAATCTCGCTGCTCTTTCCTTTCAAAGATCATACTCTAATGAATTTTTTTCTTGCTAGTCACTATTTTTAAATGGGCCCCCATTTAAAAATGGGACGTGGGGCCTAAATGGGATCAGGTAAAGCATTGCTTTATTTACTTTTAAAGGGTGCGTATGCTTTTCGGGCCTGCGTTATACGACAGTCTATATTCTTAATATAGACGTCATTCTTCTGAAACAGGTGGGATGCCAGTTGTTGAATGTAAGTTTCCAAAAGCAAATTCATTTAACTTTTCTATAAGTTAACGAATATTTGAATCCAATGGCAAAAATACTTCAAATTCACAATTCTGGGAAAATTCTTATAGTATTCTAAATGACATCATTATTCAAAGCATTCTATCAAAATATTTAAATGGAGGCTCATACAAAGACATTTAAGAATCTCTGTTCTCGCTATACAAGATTAGCTTCACAGACAGATCTGAATGAAACATCCTGATCCCGTTTGTAAACACATTTACAAAATATATGAAATGCCAAAATAAAACCTCTAAAAATGTATGCGAAGGTACTACTTATACACTCTAAGACAAAAAAAAAATATCGACGCACCCCGCAAAATAATTCTATAGTAATGAAACTGTGCATGCAAACAATTGTCGAGTGAATATGCAAATGATCAAACATTCGCAGCCAATGAATGAATAGTTGGAACTACAATGCAGTAAATTGAGCGCCATGTTGGTGTATGTAAGGAGCGAACCTCGCTTTCAGGAACAAAACGTGCAGCGGATTTCGATTGCGTTTACGTACCTCAGCCGTAACAATGCCTCGCCGGCAAATTCGCGGTCCCTACGAGCATATGAAGGAGTCAGAGGGCGTGATGTCGGAGTGAATGACGCTGGATGGGACGACGAATCGCTCGGCATGTGGATAGGAGCGATGCAGCAATGAGACGATGGTGGAAGGAATGGGTCTGGAATGGCAGATTTCAGCGGTAAGCGGGCAGCAGATGGCCTAGAACGACGACAATGCAGGAAGATAGAGCTATTTATTGTCAGAGCAAATGTGACAGCACGAGATTCGTCGTTATCAACCATTCAACGTGTGACAAACACGGAAGTAACCACCCGGACCATTAATAGAAGAGTACGGGAGCGGAATCTATACTCGCGGCTCCCATTATGCCACCTACCACTGACCAGTATGTACCGTCAACAGCGATTGCAATGGTGCCGGGCCCGATCAACGTGGAATTGTTCAGATTGGGAACGAATTGTCTTCAATGATGAGTCCCGTTTCGAACTGAGTCCCGACGACCAGAGCAGACGCATCTCGAGACGGCCCGGACATCGTCAGGATCCCGTTCTTACTGTCACACGGCACACGGCTCGACAACAGGGAGTTATGGTCTGGGGTACCATATCGTTGGATAGCCGGACCCCTTTGATAGTCCTCTGTGGCACCATCACAGAACAGCGATACGTTGTCGACATTTTACGAACCGTTGTATTGTCATTCCTTTCGCAACACCCCGGGATAACTTTTCAGCGAGATAATGCTAGGCCACACACGGCAAGGCTCTCTTGATTGTCTGCGTACTTATGACATACTTCCTTGGCCAGCCAGATCCCCAGATCTCTCTCCGATTGAGCACATTTGGACTGAGATGGGGCGTCGCCCGCGATCATCCCAGAATGTAGAAGAATTAGCTCGTCACTTGGAGGCCATTTGGAACGACATCACTCAGAACACAATCCGGCAACATAATGCATCTATGCCACGGCGGGAAACAGCTTGAATCAAGGCCAGAGGTGGACCCACGCCATATTGATGTACTCACTTTGTGTAGATCTTTCAATGCAATAAACCATCCAATTGTTCTGAATTTTTTTTCTGTACATCCACATTACGCGTACCAAATTGGATACCATTTGGATAAATCTTTCCTGGTGTATCTATCTTTTCGTCTTCTGAGTGTTTTTTCATAGATTAGAAAATATACCTGTGTATTAGTAGAAGATAGCCCATACTGCAATATACAAGCTTCAACCATTTTTAACAAAATAAAACTGATGACGTAATAAATTGAAAATATCAATAATCCAAGAAATTTTGAAACCTGAAGGTCGAAATTAAGTCAAACATGTATATAAAATGAATTGTATCGAAATTAGATTTCTTTATTATTTAATAACTTGGGCCGCATAAACTCATTGGATTTAAATCCGCTGCTAAGCGACATCCTATCATTTTCGTCAAATAAATTGGCAGGAAAAAATATCGTCTACGTATTGCTATCTCTATGGGAAGTTTAATTGTGGGTTTTTAATTAATATCTCGATAACCCTAGGTCCTAGAAACTCGGAACATGGACTCAATATTAAATGGGACTATTCCAAGGCTACCCACAAAATTTCATTAAATTCAATTCAGCCGTGATGATGAGACAAACAGGCAGAAAGATATATGTTCAATTTCATTTATATAGATTTTCTACAAGTTAACGAATATTTGAATCCAACGAGATTGTACATTTATATAAATGCATTTTAAAGAATAAAATGGCATTATTATAGTACACGCTTCTACGATATAAATAGTTCGAACCATTATCTCTTCTTGGGATAATGAGACATTGGAAAATTTTATGTGTTTTGCTGTGTTGGAATGCGCTTCTGTTCCCTTTCATCGCCTATTTTATCGGAGCTTCCCTGAGTTAATGTTTGAAGGTACGAGAGAAACATTTCCGGATATAATATTAAACATTTTCGACTTAAATGAACCAATGGGATGGGGTTTAGTTGCTGCCAAACTATAAATATTTCCATGGAAAGATGAAAATATGGAAAGGTTTACGTAGAGTGAGAACATAGTATAGATTTCGTTATTTATAAAAATAAAATTGAAAATATGTCTGTCTGTATGTGCGTGTTTGCCTCTTCACCACGGAAGAAAGACTGCACCGAATTTTATAATATTTTGTAAGCGACCTTGAAATAGTCCCATTTAAAATTGAGTTTAAGTTTCGCGTTTCTAGGACCAGGGGTTATCGAGATATTAATAAAAAACCATAATTAAACGTTCTATAGATAGTATTTATTATGCAGAAGACATTTTTTTTGCCAATTTATTTGTAGAAAATTATAGGGTACCGTGTAGCAACGGTATTAAATTAAATGTGTTTATGCTACAGACGATTTTTATTAAAACATTTTTGCTTGGATTACAACCTTTATGGCCTTCAGGTTTACAGATTCTATGGATTATTAATATATTCAATTGATTACGTCATCTGTTTTATTTGATTTTTGAAACTCATATAGTGTAGTATGGGTAATCGTCTACTAACATAAGGGCACATCTTCTAATCTGCGGGAATAAAAGTAGTACGGATATATCTTCCCATACAATTTTAGGCCTTTCATTTTGGCACATACTAATTCGATTTCATATACTTTAATATTTGTTTACAAATGGGACCAGGATGTTTCATTCTCCAGATCTGCTTGTGAAGATAATTTTGCATAATGAGAACAAAGATTCTTAAACTTCATTTTAGGAGCAATAATTTAATTATTCTAATAGAATGTTTTGAATAACAATGTCATTTATAATGCTATAGGAATTTGCAGTGAATTTTAACCTCTATAATGTACAAAGAACTGGGAAACTGCTAGGAGTTCATATGAACATTTATACTATTTGGAGTATTTCACTATGCATAGTGGATGAAAAGAACAAATCTTGTGAGGGGGTCAGACACTTGATTTTCAGATTTGGGTGGATTGATTGACACGTTTTTAGAATTCTCGAACACGCATCCGTCGTTTCTAGAATGGTTCCGATGAGTTCGACATCTAGAGTCAAATGGGTTGATTCTATTAACATACATCATTCATATTCACATACATCACGCTAAAAAACTATTCTCAGCGTGATGTATGTGTGTGTGTCTGGACAATAAATGCATCCTCTCAGAAACGAATGGACCCCTTTTCAAGAAATTTTATAGTAGTCACTTGTGGATAACCCCGGTGCGGATTAGATTTGGGGTCAAAAGAACCTGCCTTTTCTTTTGCGAAATGGCTCGAAAAATCGCATGTATCCATTCTAGCTAAAAATTTAATTGACCAAAGTTCATAAAATTGGGTAGATAAGTCACTTGTGGGTCACCCTGGTGCTGATTAGATTTTGGTATGATTCGGAAAAAGAAGACCTGTTTTTACGAAATGGCCCACAAAAAATCGTCAATATCTAAAGTAATAGACTAAGTATTATCAAATGTATCCATTAAATGTCTGTTTTATACGTTCATTTTGACGATAAAAATAACAAGACCAACCCCATTACTCTAGGCTTAGCCGTTCTCGAGATATTTTAGATTTTCGCGATTTTGCTACGCCTCCTTTGAAAATATGTTTAGGTAACACATAAAAACGAAAATTGAATTAAAAGTGCCAATTCGGTGTTATTTTGTGGAATTAAAATTCAGTTTAATGAATTATCGAAGAAATAAAAAGGGGAAAAGTCATGTGCTGGCCATATCCATCTTTTACTTTCCTTATACTATATATAAGGTAATGTGTGGGGAAAGTATTGGAATCCTGTTTAAAACCACAATTCGAGTTTTTGACGGATCTATCTCTTCTAGAACACGAGAAAACTTGTTTTAGCGTGACTTCTGTATGTGTGTGGATTTGGTCTGTGAAGTATATGTATCGCCTCTAACTCCAAAGTTAATAGACCCAATTTTCTAAAATTTTGTAGTTAATTTACTTATAGGTTACCCAGCTGCTGATTAAATTTTGGTACGATTCGAAGAAACACAACTTTTTTTTTCTTTTTTTTTTGCGAAATGGTCCGCAAAAAAGTGTTGATTAAATGCTTGTTTCAAACGCCATTTTCGACGATAAGAAAATAAGGCCAATCTCATTTCCCCAGGATGAGCCGCTCTCGAGATATTTTAGTTTTTAGCATGTTTGCTACGCCGCCACCTGTAGTGGATGAAAATAAAAATAGAAATGAAAATGAAAAAATAATTAAAAGTGCAAATTGAGTGTCATTTTGAACAAGTATGCGTGTTCAGTAAAATTGAATTTAATGAATTATTAAATAAATAAAGAGAAAAGTCTGTAGGGAAAGTCATGTGCCGCCATTTTAGATTTTTCCCAAGAGTGACTATTTCATCCGCAACTTACACCATTGTAACTTCAACAACACGTCGCTCCGCGCTGTAAATAGCTCATAACATTAGCCATTTTTCGGTTAATGGCACAACTCAAACTTTTATGTCTTCCATGCCGTTCTGATGCGCTTCTATACACGATCTCTGATCTTTATTACTTTTTATCTGCCATTGAATACCGTAATAGGTTCTTAGATATCGAGGAATTATTTCAAAGGTCTAAGTAACAACCGGCAGTATTGTAACTGTTTCGGATAATGACACCCTAGTCCTACTCGTTATCTGATAAGCAGCTGCAATGTAGGGGATGGAAATTGAACTAGGGCTCCTCACTATCGATTTCAACGTTACTGAAACACAATGATGGTACGCTTATTACTTTTCCTGCAATACATGGCAATGCACTAGGGAAAATACCTCCACAACACGAAAAAACTGTTTTTAGCTGTCTGTGTAATGTATGAATCCACTCTAAATACAAAACTAATTGACTGAACTTCATAAAATTGGGTAGATAAGTCCCCTGTGGGTGACCGTGGTGCTGATTAGATTTTGGTACGATTCGGAAAAACGAACCTGCCTATTTTTTGCGAAATGGCTCCCAAAAATTGTCCAAATCTAAGATAAAAGAATATGTATGCTCAAATATATCCACTAAACGCTTGTTTCATATGTCATTTTTGAAGATGAAAAGAATAAGACTGATCCCATTACTCTAGGAAGAGCCGTTCTCGAGAGATTTAGTTTCTTTGCATTTTCGCTACGCCACCTTTCAAAACAAGTCCCGTCACCGAAAACGAAAATTGTATTAAAAGTGCCCTTTCACTTTCATTTAAAATAGTGATGGATGTTATTTTGCGTCATTAAATTCAATGTAATGAATTATTGAAGAAATCAAGAGAGCGTGAATAGGAGTCTGCAGGGAAAGTCAGGTACTGTCCACATCAGATTTTTTTTATTCTGATTTAAAACTTATCAGGTAACTAGTATGACACTAGTTACCTGATAAGCAGCTGTAATATAGGGGGGATGGAAATTAAACGTGGGATAAAATATTTCACTTTGCTATCGATTCCAGTGTCACTTAATTAAAATGATAGCCCGATTTAAAACTTAGTATATTCTGATATAATAGAAACTCTTGGTCGACGAATAACTGGGATGGGGTGTTATCTGACCATGTCGATAAGATACCCTTACCCTTTCCGATAAGCAGTTCCAGCAAGCAAGTGTGCCGTTTTGTAAACCCGATACTTCAAAAGAAGATGTGATAGCAGCCGGGGAACAAGCGTGTTCTACGTGTTTATAAGGGCATATTAGCAGAATTGTTGTCATCTTTAAGGCACAGACTGTGACTAAAGTTGCTTCATCGTCAACTTTTGTTGAACCTCAAAGACTTCCTCCAACACGTGCCGCAGAGTTTACCTTCAAAGAGTTTACCTTAAAATAATGGAATGACCAGGTGTATCCGGAATGAAACCAGAAGAATGGGGATGGCATCTTGCAGGAAGGATATACGCACCAACCATGACAGACAGAAAACCAGCTCCTCCAAAACTTTTGAGCATCATTCGGTGTAACTGCACTACTGGATGCGAGACCACGCGATGTACATGTCGAAAGCATGAATTACCATGTACGCTATCGTGCGGCGAATGCATGGGAATGGCCGGTTTCAACCCTAAGTCTGCAGAACATTCGGATGATTGAGATTAAGAATCGTTTTGTGACTACTTGTGGCAAGTGAAACGTGTTAAGATACTGAATGAAAAAAAAGAGATAAATACAAACTATAAATGATTAATAAAACATTTTAAAATCAGAAAGTCAAAAAATTGTATTTAAAATCCCCCTTCCCCAACCCACACACACGCACACCGACCCGACAAAATGTAAATTCGGAACTTACTATAAAAATTATTTTTTAAATCGTCCAATGACACTTATTTTTGTCAATTGCAAAGTTGTTCCCCTAGAAAAATCACGCACAAAGACATCATAAAATTGAATAAGATATGATATCCTGGAAAACGTCAGAAATTCGCCAAATAATTGTAAAAATCTAGTGTACACGCATGGGATTTTTTGACGTTCTTCAAGATAGCATATCTCAGTCCATTTTAAAGGATACAGTAACGCAGTGGATGTCTTCGTGCGTGATTTTTATAGGGGACCAACTTTTAATTGACAAAAAGAGGTATCATTGGACGATAAAAAAATAATTTTTGTAAGTTTTGAATTTGGCCACTAGAGGCGCTACAATCAATCTTATTTGATAGAGCATGGCCATTTTGCTACACGTATACCTAACTACGATAACTCTAGCTGTTTTTGTTCAAAAGATATACCCGAGCCCCGACTTTAGTAAACACTGTGCAAAAAGTCATTATAAACAACTACCTTAGGATTCCCCCAAATTAGGATTTTCCATAGAGCGATTTTGGTGGATTTTGGATACGTTGTTCAGCTCATTTTTATCTACATTTTGATACCAAAAACAGTTGTGTTGCAATTTTGTCCGGGTCAAATCGTATTTTGACTGTACTAAAGAATGAAGCAGTCTTAAAAGGATTTGATTGCTTACCGAGGAGACCCTGTTGGGGATATCTGCGGAATTGGATTATTTTTCTTTTTGTGCATTTCGCAATCAGGCAAAATGGGTTTAAACCCGATGTAAAGAAAAATGCAGCTAATCAAGGGGAGGGGTCATTATGGGTTCTGATTGTCTGGAGGTCAGTCATCTTACCTATATAAATAAAATTGTAAATCTGTCCATGTCAATCTGTTTGTTTGTCTCATCATCACGAGATGATATTTTCGGAGTAGACTTGGGGTAGCCCCACTTAAAACGGAGTCCATGTTTCCAGTACTTAAGACCAGAGGTTATCGAGATATTCATAAAAAACACACTATTGAGCAATTCATTGAGGTAGCAAACGATATTTTTTCGGCAAAAGTATTTAAAAAATAAAAACCTGATGTGGGTAGCACATGACTTTTCCTGCAGACTTATATCCACGTTCTCTTTATTTTAATTAAATTAAAATCATTTTTAATTCAATTTTCGTTCTCATTTGATAACTGGACTTATTTTCACAATTCGCGTAGAGAAAATTTAAAAAAACTGAAATATCTCGAGAACGGCTAGTCCTAGTGTAATAGGATCGGTCTTATGCTTTTCTTCGTTAAAAATTACGTATTAAACAAGCATTTAATGAATATATTTAAGCATACGTAGTTTTTTATTTTAAATTTTGGCGATTCTTGCGGGCCATTTTGCAAAAAATGCAGGGAGTTTTTTCTGAATCATACCAAATACTAATCAGCACCAGGATGACCCACAAGTGACTTAGCTACCTACTTTTGTGAAATTAGGTCCTTTAGTTTTTCAACCAGAGTAGATACAAACTTTTGCGGGCCATTTCGCAAAAAAGGCGTGTTCTTTTATCCCGAATCGTACCCAAAATTAATCAGCACCAGATTCGCCCACAAGTGACTTGCCTACCAAATTTTATGAAATTCAGACCATAATTTTTTTAGTTAGAGTTGATACAAAATCTGCAGACAGACAGACACACAGACATGCAGACAAACACACTTACAGACGTCACGCTAAAAATAGTTTTTTCGTATTCTAGCGGTCTCGAAATGTGTAGATCCGTCGAAAACTCGAGTTGCGATTTGCGTCATAATTCCCTATACATTACCATGTATTGCAGGGAAAGTAACATCACAGTTACCAGGGTGTTCTTTATATTCTTTCACGCTATTACGAAGTGTGAAAGAAAAGCTTATAGTGAGACCAGCGACGAATTAACTACGACAATTAAATAACGATAAATTCTCCTCACCTATTGCAGATTCCTTTATTTAAGGGTGAGCGTCAGTAAATATTCTGCTCTATCCGCGCTTTGTTAACTTTCGCAGAACACGTTTTTCGCCGAAATTCTGCTCAAACAGTTGCGAAATATTTTCTGAAAAATGAAATGCAAAGGATTATATTAAAACTAAATTTAATACTCAATAAAATATAAAATATATTATTTATTTTAATCCAAAATACTTTTCGTGCTGTCATCTGTTGTCGTAATTTAATTCATACCGATTATTTTTATTTTAATGAACATTTATAAATGTCTATTCCTTCTAATATGGTATTAAATACCACAGATCATATATAATAATGCCACAATCACGAAAAGGTATTTGAACTTGGATTTGAAGACAAAGGAACTTGAAAACAAGGCTACAGTCCTCAGTGAGGTACATTCAGATCCCATTATCAAATTTATAGAATGAGAAATTACATTTCCGTGATTGTGGCATTATTATATAGTATCTTATGTTGTATTTAATACTGAATTATGAGGAATAGACATTTAAAAATGTTCATTAAAAAATAAAAATAGTCGGTTTGAATTAAATGACGACAACAGATGGCAGCATCAAAACTATTTTAGATTAAAATAAAAAATGTATTCTATATTTTATTGAGTATGAAATTTAGTTTTAATATAATCTAAGCATTGCATTTTATTTTTCAGAAAATATTCCGCAACTGTTTGAGCAGAATTTCGGCGAAAAACGAACGGAGAAAAAGTTAACATAGGGCGGATAGGGCAGAAGATTTACTGACACGCACCCTTAAGGAAGCAAGTATTCAAATAAGTTCAGAATCTAGCATGCTTCTTGTCTTTTCTTTTTACTTCCCCTGTCATACATGGTAATGCATAGGGAAAGTATTGGAACCATGTCGAACATCACATCTCGAATCTCCACATCGGATCTACACATTTTGACACCTCTAGAAAAAAAAAGCATTTTTAGTGTGACGTATGTGTGTGTGTCTATGAACCTGTTTGTGTGTCTGTTTGTGCAGTTTATTTATCTGTAACTGGAGAACTCATTGGCCGAATTTCGTAAAATTTGGTAGGTAAGTCACTTGCGAGTGACCCTGGTGCTAATTCGATATTGGTATGGTCCGATATGAAGGAACCTGCCTTTTTTGCGAAATGGTCAGCAAAAATCAATCACTCTAGCTAAAAATCTAATTGGCCAAATTTTACAAAATTTGGTAGATGGGATACCCTGGCGCTGATTAGATTTTGGTATGATTCGAGAAAGCAGAACCTGCCTTTTTTTTACGAAATGGCCAGCAAAAATGGCCAAAATTTAAAATTAGAGACTACGTGTACTCAAATGTATCGTTTAAATGAGTGTTCTATGCGTAATTTTTGACGAGAAAAGAAATATGACTAATCCCATTACTCTAGGACTAACCATTCTAGAAATATTTGACTTTCTTTGCACTTTTTTTGCGTAACTGGACTGGTAACTGGACATTTGGTAACTGGACTTATTTTCAAATGTGGTGTAGCGAAAATGCAGGAAAAAAAAACCGGCTAGTTCGGGTGCAATGGGGTTGGTCTTATTCTTTTCATCTTTACAAATTACGTATAAAAAAAGCATTTATTTGAATATTTGAGCCTACGTAGTTTTTTTATAGATTTTGACAGTTTTTGCGGGCCATTTCGCTAAAAAGGTAGGTTACTTTTTCCGAATCGTTCCAAACTTTAATCAGCACAAAAGTAACAGACAAGTATCAAATTCACCCAATCAATCGCATATCTATCAAATTTTGTAAAATTTGATTTATTAGTTTTTCCTCTAGAGTGGATGCAGGCCATTTTTGCGGGCTATTTCGCGAAAAAATGCGGGTTCTTTTAACCCGATTGGTACCAAAAAGTAATCAACACCAGGGTGACACACAAGTGACTTATCTACCAAATTTTATGAAATTGGGTCCATTAGTTTTTGGTTAGAGTGGATACATACAATGCCCAGACAGACACACCGATAGACATACATACAGACAGACAGACACACACACACAGACATCACGCAAAAAATAATTTTTTTCGTATTCTAGAGATTCCAAAACGTGTAGATCCCTCGAAAACTCGAGCTGCGATTTTTGGCATGATTCCGATAGTTTCCCTTTGCATTACCATGTATGAAATTCGGTCCATTAGGTTTTGAGTCAGAATGGATACCTACATTGCACAGACAGGCAGACACACACACAGGCCTCACGCTAAAAATAGATTTTCGTATTCTAGAGCTCCCATAACGTGTAGATCCGTCGAAAACTCGAGTTGAGATTTTTGGTATGATTCCAATACTTTCCCTATACATTATCATGTATTGCAGGGAAAGCAAAAATGTAAACAGTGTCATAGAACCACATTAATTTAGAAAAAGCTTTTTATTTCACATTTTAATTATGTTACATTATTTTACTTTTACTTTAAATAATCTAACTACGAAAATTGAATAGCTGTACATATTTAACTAAGAAAACAAGCATACGAACAAGTTTAGAATCTAGTACAATTCTATTTTTTTACCCAAATAGAGAGAAATTAAACCAGAGTTTGCGAATTAAAACACTGTGCTAAATAGTTGCTGTGATGAAAAGAATTTCGGAAACATGATTAAACACTTCAAAGATAATTCCTTCAAGTGAGGATACAGACTGTTCATTTTCCAATAGGCGAAAGTGTTTTTTGTTACCGCAATGTACATTTGTACAGTAACAATGTATTTTTGTTCAACAACAATGTATATTTGTTCAAAATGTCCTTCGTCAACATCAATGTACATTTGCTCAAAATGCCCTTTATGAGCAACAATATACTTTTGCTCAAAATGCCTTTTGTCAACAACAATGTACATTTGTCCAAATTGTCCTCCATCAGCAACACTGTACATTTGTTCAAAATGGCCTTTTTCAGCAACAATGTACATTTGCTCAAAATGACCGGTGTCAGCAGCAATGTCCTTTTGCTTAGAATGCCCTTTGTCAGCAACAATATACTTTTGTTCAAAATACCCTTTGTCAGCAACAATGTACATTTGTTCAATAATAATGTACATTTTCTCAAAACTCTCTCTATTAAGAACAAAGTTTATTTGAGCTCCAGATAAAAATTACTTTGACAAGCATTGCGGGTGTCACAAGCTTTGGTGATACAACTTTTGACAGATATCATTTGCGGGCTTTTGCGGACCATTTCGCAAAAAAAGGCGGGTTCTTTTATCCAGAATCGTACTCAAAACTAATCAGCACCAAATTCGCCCCCAAGTGACTTGCTAAATTTTATGAAATTCGGCATATGTAGAATTTTTTTTTCCTTTTTTGGCGATTGTTGCGGACCATTTCGTAAAAAAAGGAGAGTTCTTCTATTCCGAATCGTACCAAATTCTAATCAGCACCAGAGTATCCAGCAAGTAACTTATCTACGAAATTTTGTGAAATTTGTTAAATTAGTATTTTAGCTAGAACGGAAAAATTAAATTTTTACGGGCCATTTCGCAAAAAAATGGCATGTTCTGTTTTTAAGAATCGTACCAAAAACTAATCAGCACCAGGATCACATCCAGGATCCTACCAAATTTTATGAAATTTGGTAGGTCCATTAGTTTTTGAGTAGAGTCGATATATAAGATCCACTGGTTTTGTCGTCACGCTGAAAATAGTTTTTTCGTATTCTAGAGATCTCGAAATGTGTAGATCCGTCTAAAACTCAAGTTGCGATTTTCGACATGATTCCAATACTTCCCCTATACATTTCCATGTATTACAGGGAAAGTAAAAATCTGATGTGGGCAGCACATGACTTTCCCTGCAGATTCAAATTCATTTTTTCTTTATTTCCTTAATAATTCATTAAATTGCGTCTAATTGCACAAAATAACACTAAATTTGCATTTTTAATTCAATTTCTGTCTTTATTTGGTAATTGAACATTTTTCCAAAATGGCATAACTAAATGCAAAAAATCTCAAATATCTCGTTCAAGAGTAATGGAGTTGTTCTTATTCTTTTCCTTATCAGGAATAAAACAAGCATTTAATTGATATATTTAAACATACGTAGTTTTTTTTTAGATTTTGGCGATTTTTGAGGGCCATTTCGCAAAAACGGCGGGTTCTGTTTTTACGAATCGTACCTAAAACTAATCAGCACGAGGGTGGTCATACCCAAGCGACTTACCTACCAAATTTTATGAAATTCGGTCAATAAGTTTTTGAGTTAGAGTGGATACATACATTGCACAGACACACACGCAGACGTCACGCTAAAAATAGTTTTTCCGTATTCTAGATCTCTCGAAACGTGTAGATCCGTCGAAAACTCGAGTTGCGATTTTCGACCTGATTCCAATACTTTCCCTATACATTACCATTAGTGATACCATTAGTGATACCATATACATTACCATAGCAATACCAAAATATCGGTATACTGAATACAGGTATTTCGTGCTATTTTGTAATTTTGTGAAACCGGTATTTACTAAGGTAAAATACTGGTATTTTCGGTATTAGCTATAATAAACATTTTTTTATTAAAGGGTTTAATTTAACTTTTTGGGCATCTACTGTTATTTGAAATACGTATTTTTAAAAATACGTTTATAAATAAAAATATTTAAAAATACGTATAAAATACGTAGTTTTATACGTATTTTTAAAAATACGTATAAAAATTGTAAAATAAAGTATTCCTTGCATAGGCGTAGCTAATTTCCAGCATGAACTATAACTTAGAATTTAATATTCTAAACTATCTAAAAATACGAATTACAAGATCGTATTCTAAACTAACATCTCCGTGCACATGTGTAGTTCTCTGAAGCTTCTATTGGTCGTCGGTAATGACGTCGGAGTGGGCCTTGGAATTAACAGACTAGAAAACATTGAAATATCTTATAACTAGAAAATATTTTGAGTATTTACATAATTATAACGACTTTTAAAAAGAAAACGAAAATGAAGAAAAGAAGCTAACAAGGTCCAATTTAATTAAGTTCGTCGTACATTTCCACACAAACATTTATGAAAAGCAAACACAAACCTATCCAGAGGAATTTGTTGAAGATGATGTTGGTGTTAATATCGGAAAAGAATTGTCTCTCGAGAAGAAAATTAGCTATAAATAAAAATTGCCACAAGCAATAATACAAAAGTAATACAAAACATAGATTTATCCAAAACCGTGAGACGAGAGACCGAGTTGTTAGAAGATGAAGGACTTGAGGCAAATATTTAGAGGAAGTATATCGCTCATTATTAACAGTACCACCAACCAGCGTGGATGCAGGAAGAGCATTTTCAACAGCAGGTAATGTGTGCACAAAAACACGTTTCAGGCTTAATGACAGTTCAATAGATGCATTATGTTTCTTATGATCACATTTAAAAAAAAATATGCAGTTAATAAATTAGTTGTTTTTTTCTATTAATAAATATTATATAATAGACTACACAACAATATTTTTATGTGATATTTACTCTTCTTAATAATAATACTATATATTTTGTTCCTTTATTGTATTGTAATACTGTAAATATTTTTGTTTCTAATATTATAAATTATTATTTTACTGCTCGTTATAAATTATTATTTTACTGCTCTTATTAATAATATTTGATTATAACATTTGTTCCATTATTTTATATTTGTTTATAACAAAATTGTTTATATTTGAATAGTTTATGCATTTTTCGTATAAAACTAATAAATATGGCAAAGAAACAAATGTGTTTTTGTACCTTTTTTGAAAAATTCCTAATAACGATATTAAAACCGTTATTCGGGTATAACGTTTAAAAAATTACCGAATACCGGTATTGTATTTTTGATCCGGTATTTCAATCACTAATTACCATGTATTGCAGGGAAAGTAAAAATGATATAATGTTGCTAAGTGACGGAATTAAATCCAGTGAGTTTATATTTCAAACAAAAAATATCATATTTCTAAACCCAATGAGTTATTACAGCAGTCAATCTTTTTAATCGATGTAAATAATAATGAAATGTGTATAAATAAATTGGATCGGAATTGCAATTTTGATTGGATTCTATACCGCCATTTTACATGGATTATTGATATTTTTAAATTCATACGCCATATGTTTTATTTGGGTGAAAGATATTTTACATCTATATATTGTAGTACGGGTATATCTTCTAATACACGGGCATAATCTAATTCACGGGCGCGAAAATATAAGTAGTTCCATCCGTCCGTCTCTGCAAAGCTTGGCGTAGAATTTGGCAGGTTATCGCTAACATGGTCACTTTTTTATGTTACCAAATCGATAAAAATGCCGACAAACTGACAAAAATGGCTCCAAATCAATGAAATTAATTGAGTTTTGGAAGGAGATGGTATTGTAATGATATTTCGGTAGCGTTTCACTGTTAGTCTAACCATCCCACTTGGCACCAATTAGGCGACTTTTTAAAATGTCGCCAAATTGATAAAATGATGCCAAATCAATGAAAATAATTTTATTTTGAAAGGGGATGGTATTGTAAGGAAATTTCGGTAATGTATGGCTGCCTGTCTAACCATCCTACTTGACAACAAATTTGGCGACATTTTAAAATGGGACCCAATTAACAAAAATATCGCCAAATCGATAAAACTGTTGTCAAATTGATAAAATTGACACCAATGAATGAAATTAATTCCGTTTTGAAAGATGGTGGTACAGTGTCGATGTCCGTTAATTCAACTGTCCCACTTTTCGTTCAATTTGGCGACTTTCATAAAATGCCGTCCAATTAACAAATTTGTGACCAAATTGATAAAATGATACTAAATTAATGAAAATGACGCCTAACATTTTGCAAAATAAAGTTCAATTTTCTCGATTATCCCTGTCGCTTTGTGGGATTAAATAATAGCTTTTGAAAATTTATTTGCAAATGGAAGAAATATGTTTTACTTTTCAGATCTACCTGCAAAGAGAATTTCGTATAGCGAGAACAGAGATTCTTATACATCTTTTTACGGGAATTAAATTAAATGTTTTGATAAAATATTTAGAATAATTATATTACTTAAAATCTTATAGGCATTTGCACATAAATATGAAGTTTCAATGTCTTTCTATTATATATTCCGTGCAAAGGACAGGTATACTGCTAGCAGTATATAAGCTTATTTGTAAGAGTACCTCTTTAATAGCAGTATGTCAGAGCACCGAAGTCAACCTCAGAGAAGTAGAGCTAAAGAGAAGCTAAAAGAAATCAGGTACACTCATTCGACCCTGCTGAATCCAAATCTGAAATCCGTCTTACAAATTCACACTTGGATCTGGGGGGCGCGGTAGCCCATTGGTTAGCGCGCTGGAGTTGCACTCAAAAGGCCCGGGTTCGATTCCAGCCGCTGCCAAAACTGCCGCCGTGTTCACGCGGAGTACGATCACGTTAAACATGTGGGTCCGTAAGTCCTTCTGAGAGGTTGGTGGTAGGGGAAGGAGGGTACGGTCCCTGTGGATGCCTCCCCCACTGGGTTCCGGTCTAAATTGGGTGGCACTTCCCGGCCGTCCAAACAATTACCTTACACCTTTCTGGTAGGTCGGACGGTCTGGGTCTCAACAACAACAACACTTGGATCTGGAGAACTCTCAAAGTTTTCTGCTATTTTTGTGTTTATTGCTATTTGTTTTTTTGCTATTTTTGTGTTTATTTCTATTTGCTTTTTTTGTTATTTTTGTGTTTATTGCTATTTTCCTTTTTTGGAATTTTTGTGTTTATTGCTATTTGAACTTTTTGCTATTTTGTGTTTATTGTTATTAGCCTTTTTTGCTATTTTTATTTTTATAATCCCAGGCCGAAAGGCGTTGCCACATCAGAAAGCAATTGCCTGTCATGAGACTTCAATGCCTGAAGAATCGAAAGTAAAACTGTATTTAGCTCATAAAGTTAGAGATGAGACTACCCTCCATGATTCAACTGAACAGGAAAGTTTGTAAAGAACCTTGCTGCCCCAACCGGGAATCGAACCCTGGATCTTCTCACTGACCAGCCGGTGCTCTACCACTGAGCTACTGGGACGAAATAGTAAGGTCTTATCTTTGAAGTGCAAGTTTATATTGAGTTAAAAATCCAAGTTAAAAATTTAGAATATGAATATGTAATTCATATCTTCAATTTCGAATATCTCCAAACTTCATTTTCAAACTTTGTTTATAGATCGATGGGTTGGAGCTGTTGTTTATAGATAGATGGTTGTGACCTCCTAAAGTGAGAGAAACTTCTCTTCCATGATGTGAGCAGACATTCAAAAGTTGAGAAAAAACGTTTGAGGCATTCAACTTGATAAATTAGTGGGTATAGATGAGCATTCATTCATCGCGTTATGTATGTTTTGATAAGGAGAGGCATAAAAATAGTAATATTGAATGTCCCGCATGTGTCCGCGGATGGGAAAGTTACTGTTTTCCATTCATGACCGTAGGACCACTTGGACGGACTTTGTGGATTATCCATAAAACTGCCGTAACTAATCCATAAAGCATCCTTAGAACTTACTGTCACTGATTGGAAATTTTTTGTCCTGGAATGATATATTTTAAGGTGTCACGGGTCACTTAGGATGACTGTAGATTATTCTACCTGAATGCGATTCTTTCTTTAATGGCCGGAGTTTCTGAATGGATGAACCATTTAAAAACTCAGACTTTGGATATGGTAATTTGATTATATCTAATGGTTTTCTAACCCTTTTATTCGGTGTATTGGGTACCCTAAAATAGCATTCGTCATCCCAGATGGAATGGTATCCATTTAATAGACTGGAATCATCCACGGAAATGTCATTAAGATGCTCTCCCTCTTGGCAGGAATCGTTTTCTTCATAGTGCGCATTTCAACTGATACATTAAGAAATTAAACGGTTTTTAGTTAATAATATCGAGAGATTCGTAAGTTTTGCCTATATTAGGGGAAAAGTGACACAATTGTAATTCAAACTCCACACATATAGGGAGGTTTCACGTGACGTCACGTCCATCTAGTGGATAAAATCCTAAGTTCTCTTTGTACAAAAAAACGTTGAACTTGCATTAGGTTTATATGTAAAAGATACGTTTTGGTGTGAAATTTTTTTAAAAAAGTCGTTTTATTAAAACTATATCCAGCCGATATCATATATAATCATAATTTCTTTAAGATAAAGTAAGTGAATTTGATAATGGCGATTTGTGCCGTAATTAATTTTATCATTTTTTTCATTCCCTCAAATAAATGAAAATAAAGGGAATATAATCAAGGACTTGTCTGTTAAAAGAAGCAAAGAATGGCCTTTAAGAATGAACAGAGAAGATTAGAATACTGAAAATTTGAAGCACAGGAAAGTTTGCAGTGAACCCCCCCCCCCCCCCACACACACTTTACAAGACTTTTTAATGATATGCGTATTTTTCATTTAAAATAACCCTGGTATAAGCAAATGTTAAACAGTTGTCCCCCCTCCCACTTCTTAGAGTCAGGATAAGCCACTGGTGAGCATTTTATTCATGATGTACATTATATGGCACAGTATGCTTTTCAATTTAAGTTTAATAAGGAAAGTAAAAAGCGTAAAATTTTCTAGTTTTATAATTTGACTATACAATCATTGATTTATTAGCAATCAACTCCGTAATTTGTATTTTATTTCATAAATCTAAAATTTAAAAAAATCAACATCAAATTAAAATCACTAAATTCAGTAGTAGATACCTGTAGGTGTTTGTGACAGACATGACATCAGATGTGTAATGTAGTTGACATTGAAGATAATATTTCTAAGAAAATAAATTTTATTCACAATATATATATCTATATCACAGCTATTTCCTAGGGAAGTTTCAAAATCTCAATTTGTCTACTTATTTAATATAAAATTAAAAACCCATCAGGACAGACATGACATAAAACCGACAGGAGATTTCAGTGACCATGAAGTTACATCAAAACTCTCTGAATTGGCAAGCGATTGATTTGTGGAAACATTTTTTTCCATATAATAAAGTTTCCAACTATTACCATGTTGATTTTCAAAAACATTAAAATAAAACTTTTCTGTGAGTAATCTGCATCATCATAAGGATCTTCACCTTAAA
Organism: Amaurobius ferox; assembly: GCA_951213105.1. NCBI lineage: Eukaryota > Metazoa > Arthropoda > Arachnida > Araneae > Amaurobiidae > Amaurobius > Amaurobius ferox. Next base: position 144,975,737 of record OX578144.1, on the reverse strand, counting down.
TTTTGTTGATTTTAGCTTAATATAAGCTTTTATATCCAGGATCTAGCTGCGAAAAATGAGATTTGTAATGTTGATTCATGGCGTTCTAGCTGTTGCTTGTACAAAGCAGTCGTCTGCTCAAATGGTTGCTACGAGAACGTGACGTAGGTGAAACCTCTCTATACATACACCGAGCATAATAATTATGAATATAAAATACCTTCTTACAGCAGTAACGAGTTGTTGAGATGAGTTTTTCTGCTCTTATAAAGATGTTTTTTCAATCATGCCATTTTTCTTTGTCATGCCCGCATTATGATAAAGAAAATATTTTATTATAAACTAGCAGCAAGCCAATTCTTCGCACGGAATATATAAAGAAGCTTAAACTTCGCAATCATGTGCTAATTCCTATCATTATAAATGGCATTGTGATGGCAGTTCATTAAAATATTAAAATGAAGGCTCCTAAAAAGAAGTTTAATAATCTTTGTTCTCGGTATGCAGAATTATTTTCGAGATAATTTTAAGAATGAAACATCCTGGTCCCTGTTTGTAAACAAATTGACAGAAAATATGAAATTAAATCAATATCTGCCAGTATAAAAGAGCTAAAATTGTACGGGAAGTACTATTTATATTCTCCAATATTAGAATATATACTCTGTAATAGTAGAAGATATACTCTGTAATAGTAGAAGATTACCCTCACTACACTATATGAGTTTCAAAAATCTTTTCCAATGTAAAACCGATGACGTCATCAATGAAGAATCTTTAAAACTAAATTATATCCATTACTAAAAGCTGTAATGGATATAATCCACTCAAAAATGCAATTTCACTAAAATTTATTTTATATGCATCTCTTTAATATTCAAATCTGGAGAGATTTAATAAATATCGTCTTCACCATAAACGCATTGGATTCAAATCCGTTGCTAAGCGACGTGATATTATTTTCTTCAAATAAATGGATGGAAAAAATATCGTCTGCATCATGCTATGTCTATGGGAGGTTAAACTGCTGTTGTTGTTGTTGAGACGCAGACCGTCGGACCTACCAGAAAGGTGTAAGTAAGGTAAGCATCCACAGGGACCGTATCCTCTTTCCTCTATCACCAACCTTTCGGAAGGACTTATAGATCCACATGTTTAACGTGATCGTACTTCGCGTGAACACGGCGGCAGTTTTGGCAGCGGCGAAAATCGAACCCAGGCCTACCGAGTGCAATTCCCGAGAGCTAACCACTAGGCTACCGCGGCCTGGAAGATTGAACTGTGCGTTTCTAATTAATATCTAGACAACCCCTGGTACAAGGAACTCGAAACGTAGCTTCCATTTTAAGGGAGTTATTCCAAGACGAACCACAGAATTTCATGAAATTCGGTGCAGCCGTTCTCCCGTGATGATGAGACAAACCTATATACATACAGACAGACATATATTTAATTTCATTTATATAGATAAATTAATGTATGGCTCATATTGTTAGAACTTGCTGTCACTGATTGGAATTGGGCTGATCTATTTTCAGGTGTCACTCAATGTGACAGTAGATTATTTTGGCTGAATGACAAGGTCTCTTTAATCTATTCAGAAAGTTCGACATTGGACTTCGAGATTTTGACTCTATCTAACGGTCTTATGTTTATGGAATATGTTCTGGCGGTGACTTGAATAGTTTGCGAGCGCACAGAAATTCTCGCGACCCGTACTTTTTTGTTTAGATATTTTGTCGCAAAGGGTTCGGGCCTCTGTTGCCAGAAAACGCCGACGGTCAGTGAAATGAGAAGAGCCGTTAAGTGTTTTCAATTCAAGTGCCGAGTCAAGCAATCTAACAATAAACAGAAAAAGATCCCGATGTGGGCAGCATACGACTTTCCCAACGGATTTCAAGTCCATTGCCTCTTTATTTCTCTAATAATCCATTGAATTCAGTGGCGCTCCTTATTTGAAAAGGCACTGAATGGCCACTTTGAATTCAATTTTCGTACTTTAAATGGACATATTTTGAAAGGCGGCGTAGTAAAAATACGAAAAAGCTGAAATATCTCTAGAACAGTGGGTCGTAGAGTGATGGGATGGAGCGGATTCTTTACATCGGAAAAAATGACGTATAGATCAAGCATTTAGTAAATACGTGTGCACACAAGTAATCTTATGCGATTTTGAAGATTTCTGCGGGCCATTCCGTAATAAAAGCAGATTCTTTATATCCAAATTGTACCCACATCTAATCGGCATCAGGGTAATTCCACGTGACTTATCTGTCCCATTTTGTGAAATTCGATCCATTAGTCTTTTAGCTGGAGTGCGATTTTGCGAGTCATTTCGCAAAAAAGGCAGGTTATTTTATACCAAAACGTACCCAAATCTAATCAACATCTGGGTCAGCCACGTATGACTTACCTATCAAGTTTTATGAAATTCGGTACATTAGGTTTTGAGTGAATATGTACACAGACGTCCCACAAGATATATTTCTTTCGTATTCTAGAGATTCGTCAAAAACTCGATTCCAGTCCTTTTCCCTATACATTACCATGCATTACAGGGAAAGTAAAAAATGAAATAAACAGTTTAAGAAAGAATAGCGGCGCAGCAGAAGCGAAGTATTGCGAGGATGAAATATTCCCTCCAATGACTTCATTTCCTCCAAATTACAGATGTTTAGATAAATTTCGACTTCAATAAATAATGTTTCTCCGTAGTTGCATCGTAAATAAATGAAAAAATAAAGTAGAATGGAAAGTATGAATCGCCGTTGAGAGGTCATGATGGTAAATTATATATCTTTGCTTATGACAGAGAGGAAGGAGATCAGCCGTGAATGGAAGCCGATGACTTTTCGAGCTTTTAGCTTCACATTCAATTAAAAAATGAGAAAAAGGAGAGTTTTCGAGTGTGTGAAGGGAAGATTTTCTTAAAATAGATATCTCTATAGATTAAAAACATCTAACGCGACTTTCTCTGCAGACTCAAATTTATATACTTAATAAATCATTAAATTGAGTTGAATGGCACGCATACTTATTTGAAATGACACTGAATGGCCACTTTGAATTCAAGTTTGGTCTTTATTGAGTAACGGAACGGATTTTTAAATATCTCTCAACGCCTAGTCGTAGAGAAATGGGTCTTATTCTTTTCATCGTTAAAATGACGCATAAAGCAAGTAATGATTACAACTGAGCCTACTTAGTCTCTTATTGTAGAGTTGGACGATTTGGGTGGGTCATTTTGCAAAAACGAATCACGAATTGCACCCAAATCGAATCAGCACCAGGGTCACTCCCAAGTAGCATGAAATTTTATGAAATTCGGTCCATTCGTTTTTGAGTTAGAGTGGATACACGCATTACACAGACAGACACACGCACATAAACAGTCACGCTGAAAATATATTTTTCGTGTTCCAGGAGTCTTAAAATAGGCAGATCCGTCGAAAACTCGAGTTGCAATTTTTGGCATGATTCCAACACTTTTCCTATACATATCCATGTATTGTAGGGAAAGTAAAAAGGTTGGACGGATTTTTCGTTTCGTACTGTAAAAACTAGAGCCTACAAAAACATAAAATTGGGTACACTCCGAGAGAAAGGTTTGTGGAATACGATGAAATAAGTTTTCCGATATATTTTGTAGTTTATGAAATATTTAATGACAAAGTATTTGAACTAATAGTTCGCATCTTGGATAGACTAACCATAGCAAGGCCACGATTTTTTTTTCATGCTGATACCTACCTAGTTGAATGTTTGCAGGAGGACGGTGCTATTTCTTTAAATTTCGATGTAATTTATGAAATATTTTACATTTTATGCACTTCTGAAGTGAAACATGTTCTTTCGTATCGGCACGACCCTCGATTTTCTCTGTCTCGTACCGCAAAAACTATATCAGACAAAAGTATGAAACTGAGTACATTTATAGAGAACTAATAGTGTAACACGATGAAATAAACCGTTTACCGATTTAAACTTTAATTTGGCTTGAAATAGCTCGCGAAGTGGCAAGCAAGAGGCAAAGCGTCCTAGTTCCTTAAATAGTGGCAGAGTGAGTGTTTAAACAAAAGCACAACAATGCAAACTAATTGGATGTGACCAACAATCGCTTCTCACTTAAAATGGAGGTTTTTTGGCTGAGTACACAACGCTCGCGATTTTATGCTAATTTAAAGCTATTAAAAAGTGAGAAAGTCTTATCAGCGACTCATACGACGTTGTGATTCGTTTTTTGACTATGAGTCTTTTACTTAATATGAGGTATTTTTAGCATCTACTTGCAGAGATATCGCCATAAAGGTATCTGTTATAAGATTCGATTATCAACATAATTTCTGGAGATATCTACTAACTATCTATAAACTATCTATATACTAACATCTACAAGTATGAACATGGATTTGGGGTTAAATGGAAAGAATTCAGCTCCTCAGAAAATCTGGACAAAGGGGCCCAGACGAATACCACAATAAAATGATGAACTGGATTACTAAGTTATTTGTAAAAGTATATAAATACACATTTGTCAAAGGGCTTGCCCCATAGGGTTGGGTACGGGTGACAGCCAAAATGCAGATACCTCCCCGTGGAGTGACCTGGTCATGGTTTAGAAAAGTGGCTTAACCAAGCTAAAGCTGCATAAAATATACATTTAAGCCATTTTTTTTTATGAGAAAACCAAAATTCTCGGCAGGAAGTTTATCTAGTATTATTACGCAGACATCTAACACACTTATTTTCACTAGTCACATTCATGAAAGCAGTTATATCATCAAAGTAGTAATAATTATAGAAAATTCAATGTCGAGTCACATGGTTGTGACGTCAACAGCCGTTGGAAGAAGGCACGTGTCGTGAGCTGGCTTGGTGGGTATATAAGGTGTGGCGAAGGCATTTTAAAAACATATCACTCGTTGCTATCATGGCTAAAAGGATCGATTTATCAGAGTTTCGGAAAGTTTCTGCTGTCTGCGCTGCATACGGCTGTTACTCCGGATATTAGTTGGTGGTCACAATAATGTGACTCGACTATGTACAAATAAAGTTCTATATTCTGAAAATGCGAAATTTTATCCGGCATTTAAAATTCAACTCTATTCGTTCGAACTATTCTTCATCCACTAGACTTCTAATTATACTTATTCATCCACTATACTTTTAGATATACTTCTAACTATATGCATTTTAACCATACTCGTTGCATAATCGTAGCTTATTAAGATGGATTAGACATTTTAACATCATTACTTTTGGAAAATAGATCAATAGATTCGTTAGAGTCAGTTATGTAAATTTGGGAACTTTACTTTTCTTTTATCCCAAAGAAACTCCATATTTTCATCCGAAAACTTCAAACCATGAACGTAAAAAGTAAGGAATTAAAACTTACTTCCTATTAAAAAAATGCCCATATCGTTTGAGACAATCATTCAGGTAACGCCGGGCTCAGATAAGGAGTCCTGCATTGTAAGGATTTCTATCGAAAAAGGTCAAAAATATGTATATAAACTGTCTATTTTGTGAAAATAAACCATGAATGCAAAGCAAATTCGAACTGAAACAATAAAGAATATTCCCACGTCTTCAAAATTGTTTTACCTATCCATTCCTTTTATCTACCTCTGTTCTGTACTCTATCCTACAACTATGAAAAAATACTGTTTAATTATACTCATTAGAAAACTCTTCATTTAAAAATGATCCAAAATACTACGCCTTTCTGTTGCGTCCACTCACAATAGCGTCTCCTTTACTAACACGGGCGACACCTACATCTCATTCTCAAAAGTATTACCACATTTTTAAGCCTTTCATCCATAGGAGTTTGATCTGCTTCTTTTTAACTCAAGGCTCCAAATACGAAGATCAAAGATCAGCAGATGGGAAGAAAACATTTCGTTATTTAATGATGGATTGCATTGCGTTGAGTATTCGGGTCACTGGAATGCATTTCGCACTTATGACAACAGATCACATTTGAAGGAGCACCGATAGTTCGGTGATAACAAGCGAGAACATGGAGGTAGATCGTGGGCCCTGCACATTTGGGGATGCAGCGTCTAAATATGTCGGAAGATCTAATCACGGAGATTCCTGCTCCATTTTTGAGTGCAATAAAAACAGTTGGGGAATTTGTCGAAGAATCCTTTACTACGCTTTTCACGAAGAAAGAAAAGGAATCCATGCGCATTTCTGGCCGGAATGAAGGTTTTGAAAATGTGAACTGCTGAGATGTCCTTTTAAAATAGATCCGCTTTTACTTTCCTTGCAATACATGGCAATGTACAGGGAAAGTATTGGAATCATGTCGAAAATCGCAACTCGAGTTTTCGAAGGATCGACACGTTTCGAATACCTCTAGAATACGAAAAAAACTATTTTTAGCGTGACGTCTGTGTGTGTATCTGGTGTCTGTCTGTGTGCCTGTGTGTCTGCCTGTCTGTGCAATGTAGGTATCCATTCTAACTCAAAACCTAATGGACCGAATTTCATAAAATTGGGTAGGTAAGTGTTACTTGGGTGTGATCCTAGTGCTGATTAGTTTTTAGTACGATTCGGGATAAAAGAACCCGCCTGTTTTGGCGAAATGGCCCGCAAAAATTGCCTGTATCCACTTTAGCTGAAAAAGTAATGGACCGAATATCACAAATTTTGGTAGATAAGCTGCTTGTAAGTTACCCTGTTGCTGATTGGATTTTGGTATGATTCGGAGAAAAGTAACCTGCCTTATTTTGCAAAATAGTCCGCAAAAATCGTCAAAATTTAAACTAAAAAACTAAGTATGCTCAAATATGTCCATTAAATGCTTATTTTGTCGTAATTTTTAAAGAAGAAAAGAATAAGACCAACCCCATTACACTAGGACTAGCCGTTCTCGAGATATTTTAGTTTTTTTTTTAAAATAAGTCTACATTTGAAAATAAGTCCAGTTACCAAATGAGAACGAAAATGCAATTAAAATTGAATTATATATAATTAAAATAAAAAGAACGTAGATATAAGTCTGCAGGTTAAGTCATGTGCTGCCCACATCAGATTCTTACTTTCCTGCAATACAGGGTAATGTATAGGAAAAGGATTGAAATTTTGCCGAAAATTGAAACTCGACTTTTCGACGGATTGACACGTTTTGGAACCTCTACAACACGAAAAAACTGTTTCTAGCGTGATGTCTGTGTGTTTCTCTGCATGTGTTTGTGCAATGTATGTATCCACTCTCACTCAAAAACGAATGGACAAAATGCCATAAAATTTTACAGATAAGTCACTTGTGGGTGACTCTGGTGCTGATTCAATTTGGGTACGATTCGGGATAAAGGAACCTTTTTTTTTTTTTTTTGGCGAAATGGCCTACCAAAAATCATGTATCCACTCTAGCTACTACATACTAATTTCACATAATTGAGTAGATAAGTCATTTGGTGCTGACTGTCTTTGAGTACAATTCGGAAACGTCACTGGTCCTGTTTCGGTTCCTCCGAACAGGAGGTCATAGTAACAACAATAACACAATTCGGAAAAGAAGAACCTGCCGTTTATTACGAAACGGCCAGTAAAAATCGCCGAAATCTGAAAAGACTACGTATGCTAAAATATATCTATTCAATGCTTGTTTCATGCGTCATTTTTGACGTGAAAAACAATAAGATGTACCTCAGTACTCTAGGACTTACCGTTCTCGAGATATTTTATCTTTTTCGCATTTTTGCTAAGCCGCCTTTGAAAAAATGTCCAGCTATCCAATAAAAACAAAAATCGCATTAAAAGTGCACGTTGAGTGTTATTGTGTGCCATTCAACTCGAATGAATCCTTAAAGCGATAATGAATGAAAGAGACACTGAATTTAAGTCTGT